>CAOLHI010001401.1:0-387454 GCA_948474755.1 Ctenosaura bakeri | reverse complement strand
TTTAAAAAAATTAAAAGTGATAAGCGTGTGACAAACTGTATGTCTAGTTTGATTCTTATTTGGCAGCTGAATGTAAATTTAACAAAATACTTATTTGATGGTGCCGTGTAGCACGCACAGAAACTCGTGAGCCTATCTGCCAGGAAAGGAGAAGATTCCACCAGCAGCTACCAGAATTTGGTTGTACTCTTCCTCTTTTTGATACTTTTCCCCACGTTTTAAGTCCTTTTCATAGGTGTTTCTGTCCCTTTGGCTTATAGTTCGGTCAAAGCACACCAACAGAAATTATCCACAAACTGAAAGGTGGGAGGAGTGATCCCTGGGGAAAGTGTGTGTGTGTGTCTGCCTGTGTGTGAATGAAGGACCCTCCAAAAGGCTGTAAAATTGTGCAGCATGATCCCTCTGAATCATGCTGTTTTCAATCTGCTGTGTGCCAGTTGGAGGCTCAGAGAGAGAGGAAGGGAGGGGTGAAGAGAACGGATAATGCTGAGAAATGATAGAGTGGCTGTGACCTCCAAGCTCAAGCTGGAAATCCAAGACATTGATTTCACTTAGCATTCCTGCTGAGAAATCCGGCAGAGTTCAGTTGTAATAAAAGAACAAGATTCTGTTCTAATGGTAATGGCGTATGACAGACATATCACTTTGTCTGTCCTCCACAATACGCAGGGATGGAAAGGGACAGAGAGGGAGAAAGAGAGAAAGAGGGAGAGCGGCTGGGGATGCCAAATTGGAGGAAAAGGTCACCTGATCTGCCTGCCGAGTTGGGTGAGTGTTGGCTTGAGCTTTGAACTGAAGCACAGCAACACGTATTACGTCTAATCCATTGTGATCTGAAAGGAACCTTTTCTGAGGTTCTTGGAAGGTGATTGAAAGAAGTCTTCTAAAATAGCCCAAAAGAAAGGTGGTTGTGGTTGGACAGCTGCTGAAAGAAAAGAGGACTTAACAGTAATTGTTCTCTCACTTTCTTTGTTTTGAGTGTGTGTGTGTGTGTGTGTGTGTGTGTAGGACATGAATATGCAGAGCTTTGAAAGTTTCCACTAAAAATAATTACAGTTGGCCATCCACATTTTCAGTTTTAACTTTTACAGATTTGATTATTTGTGAGTTTTTTTCAACTCCTGCCCTCCAGCCCCCAACCTCAAGTGCTTTTTTTCCAGAGGGAACCATCCTTCTCCAATCAGGCTGTGCAGTCTGCTAAAAATCCACCTTGGATCCTCCTCTTTCTCCACCAGCTGCCACCTGGCCAGATAAGGATGGCTTGCATCCCAGTTTTTTAGTACCACAAACCCTCTTGAGATGCCCCACACACACAGGCCCAAGGAAGGATGATGGGTGAGAGAGACAAAGTATAAGGCCACTGTGCTGACACATTCCTTTTCCTTCTCCTTTCCAGTTTGGACTCCGAGTGCCTGCTGTCCCCACCATGCCATGGCCCTCTTCCTCCCCCACAAACACACATTTTGTTATTTGCATTTTTCCACTTTTTTTAAAATTATTATTTATTCGTATCCCGCCTCTCCATATGGATCGAGGTGGCAAAAAATTTACAAATAGCATGTATTTCGAAACATTTCTATATATGCCCCCAACAAGCTGGGTACTCATTTTACCGACCTGCGAAAGGATGGAAGGCTGAGTCAACCTTGGAGCCCGGCAGGATCCTGCACCCCCAATCTCTGTGAATGTGGAGGGCTGTAGTTACCTTCACAGGCTGAAGGCCTGCCAAAGTAATGGTTATAGTTACATTTTTAGAAGTAGCTCTATACTTTCTTGTTTCTCAGCAGTAACTAAAGTATACACTTTAAAGTTGCTTTTTAGGACAAAATGGCTTGATTGGACTAGCACTTGCTTGTGGTACAAAATTAAGTTGACCAGGTTTTCTGCACTGCAGTACAGGACAGACGCTTTCTAATTGCCAGACTAAGGCCATTTCCTCACTAGACTGTTATAGCGCTATCATTCCACTTTCAACATCCTATGGAATCCTGGGGTTTGCAGTTCAGGGATGGGCTGACCGGCCCCTCCCTGAACTGCAAACCCCAGGATTCCATAGGATGTTGAAAGTGGAATGATAGCACTATAACAATCTAGTGAGGAAATGGTCTAACTCAAGACTAGGTGGAAAATAAAAGGCAGGACTATATAAGGCCACTTCAAGTCCTGTGAGAGGCAGGCTCTTCGTGAGATCTTATTGCTCCAGTGAGATTTCATGGAAATTACTTGATGGCACAAGATGAAGGTTAAAAAAGACCATGTTGCTGCTTGGGTGGCTTCTGCAGCTGGGGAGGAAAAAGAGGAGCATTGTGCCCACAGATGTACCCCCTAGCATTTGGTAATGCCAAATTGCTGCATTCGAAAATGCTCAAGAATTGGTTTGTTGGGAGAATGGATGGTGATGGCTTTCAAGAATTCAAGAATTTAAGCAACACATAGGGTTGCAGAGTGATCACTAGAGAGGGCTTCTATACCTTTAATGTTTGTACAGAAGCAGGAATTTCAGCAGAGGTTGCTTGTTATCTGGTGGCATGGCAAGCAACACCTCCTGAAATTCCCTCTTCTGCATGATTGATAAAGTTACGGGGACCGTCTCTAGTTTTCATTCTGGCAAACCCAGATACAGGATTTGAGATGTTCCACATAGCTCCAACAGATTGGGCTCCTAGCCCCCAATACAGAATATAAATACATTTTCTTCTTGCGCACACAAAAGACCATGTGGTAGTAGCATGAGTATTTTGAACCCTATGATATTCCGTTCACAGTGATTTAAGTCTGGTCCACATACCATAACCATAAAAGAAGTGTTTGTTTGTTTGTTTGTTTGTTATTTAGTTCATTTGTACCCTGCCCTTCAGCCCAAAAAGGCTCTCAAAGTAGCTTGTAAATTGTTGGCTTGGTAGTTCCCTTTTCTCAGGCTTACAATCTAAATAAGATAGGAAACATAAAGAAAAAGGGATGGTGGTAGGGGAAGGGATTAAGTCCAACAGATACTACCTATGCTTTCATCTTCTGCTGGGAGAAGGCATGATGGAGCTGTGCCTGCTTCTTCTACTCTCCCTCCAAGGACAGGGCCGTGGCAGGTGGGATGGAGGGAGGGCCTTTCAGTACTTCTGGGCTTAGGAATAATGAAGCTGAGCCTCTCTCTTCTTCTGTCCCTCCAAGGCCAGGGCATGGCAGCTGGGATGGAGGGAGGATTTTTGTCATCATGTAAGCATGATGGAGCTGTGCCTAAAATGCTACATTTATACAGCAAACAAAATGAAACTATCCCCATAATCATAGTGCAATGTGATTATGCCTTTGTTACTGGATTTTTCTTTTAAAATGACAGGTAACTTGTATGTAACTAGTTACTTCCTAAATCTCTTTATATCCTGAACGAGAGAGAAATGGAATCCTGGGGTTTGCAGTTTAGGAAGGGCATTTCGAATTCTCAGCCAAAGAGCTCTTTGCTCTCAGTAAACTACAAACCCCCAAATTCCACAGGACGCTGAACATGGAATAATAGCACTATAACAGTGTAGTGTAGAAATGGCCTCAGTGAAAGAACTTCTGGAAATATAGTATTTTAAGACAGCAAGTATTCCCCCACCCCACCAAGAATAGGAAGATGTTGAAAGGGATTCTCTTATCCACAGGCCAAGAAGAAAATAACCATGCTTGAAATGTAATATATGCAGTCTGGGGATTTTACATATTTAAAGTGCACATCAGCTCACAGATTTTAGCTCTTCTCTACCCAAAACCAAACTGTGGAGTTGTAAAGTGTTTGTTTTACCCATATCATAAATGCGCTGCAATGCATGTGCATGTGTGTATGTTGAGATGAAGGGATTTTCATGAAACTACTCTGAGCCAAATTTCCATGCAGGAAGTATTCAGGGTTTCTCCTCCACCCTGAAAATGACCTTCAAGAAGCTGTTGTTTTGCTGAGTCCCCATCTGCCAGGCCACCCATGTGTTCGGCGCTGTGTGGGGAAAGCACATCCACGTCTTCCCAGAGAGGTTGAAAAGCCTCACCTGAGGATACTCCAACAAGGTGTGAGCAAGTTGATCTCAAAGGGAAGAGAGAGGTGTTTTTCTCCTTGGCAGTAACCCTTGAGGAGCTACTCCTCTGTTCTTGTTCTGCAAGGGTTGTTCAAAGTCAGCCTTGGCAGCAGATGGGAAACTGCTGGCCCTAAAATTGCTGAGAAGCAATGGTGGGAACCTGCCAATGATCATCCTTTAAATCTGTGTAAGACTTGAGCACATCATTGGAACCTCTTAAGACCTTGGCACCTGCCATGCTGGCAAACTCTTTATCAGTGGTCCTCACCAGTTGTTTGAACATTGGACTGGGAAGCATTGCTTGGCGTCTTCTGCTCGTGCTTGCTGCAGTACTGCCTTTCTTCCTCTAGATATGATTATCAGCATTCATTTTCACCTTCCCTTGAATCACCTTGAATCACAGCTGTTAAGTTGCCAGATAGCTCAGGGATGTCCAGGAATGTAGTTACAGGGTGGGATGGGGATAAGGGTATTGCCACCCAAATAAGAATACTGCCTATTCACATGGAATTTTCCTTGACTCTTCCAATTTCTAGCACTACAGTAACTTAACATGTCACTTGAACATTTAAAACTGCCAGGTAGGCATCTAAAGAAGAGGGGCAGGCAAAGTTACCAAGGAAATATGAACACAGCAAATATAAGAATTTGACATGTGAACAATTTTCAATTGCCCACTGTATTTTTCCATCCAACCTCACCCTCTCATGTTAGGTCATAGCCCACAATGAATGAAATTTCAGATCTGTGCTTGCCAAATGAACAGTAAGCCCTGTTTAGTGTAGCTAAATATCCCAAGTAAAGATTATTAGAAATCTGCTCCAAATGGATACTGGCTGGACCACTATATCAGTTTTTCAGAATAGATTTCTTGAAATAGTTTTACAATACACTTGTCCCAAAGGATCTACATGGCTTACAATCATAATGAAAATATCTAGATTACTTTATAAAGTGATGATCAAATGCCAAATACATGTGGTGGAGACTGTTGTTGTTTGTCATCAAGTCAAATTTAACTTATGATGACTCTGAGTGAGAGAAGTCCAAGATACACAGTCATCGGTTGCCCTGCTCAAACGAAGGACCATGGCTTCCTTGATTGAATCAATCTGCCTGTAATGTGATCTCCCTCTTTTTTTTTTTTTACTGGCTTCCACTTTACCAAGGATTATCGTCTTTTCCAGTGAGTCATGTTGTCTCATGATGTGTCCAGAGGATGACAGCCTCAGTTTAGGCCATTTCCACACTATCCTGTTATAGTGCTATGATTCCACTTTCAACATCCTATGGAATCCTGGGGTTTGCAGTTTCAGGAGTGGCCAGCAGGCCAACAGCCAATCGAGCAGTTTTTATTCGGTACTTGGGATAGGTCCTCCTTCCCCTCAGAGGGGTGGCAAACTCAGGGACCACCTACAGGTGACAAACTCAGAGACCACCCTCAGGCAGCAAAAGCTCTAGCTACGCCACTGCCACCACCTCAAGTGCTTCTTTTCCAGGGGGAATCTTCCCTTTCTGATAAGGCTATGCAGCACCTCTAGTCCTTCTGCTCCTCTACCAGCTGCTGCCTGACCAGCTAAGGATGGGTCGCAGTCTAATTTCTCAGTACCACTAATCCTCTCTCGATGCTGTCCACACCCAAGGAAGGAGATGGGTGAGGGAGGAAGTGTAGGGCCACCATGCCAAATCCTCCCTCTTTCCTTGACCTGGTTTGGACCCTAGGTGCCTCGTCTCTCAACCCCCTTCCCACAGACACACACATTTTGATATTTGCAGTTTTTCCACTTTTGCAAGGGTCCTGTGCCCCTAAACCTGGTGAATGTGGAGGGTCAACTATACATATATAACCAGGGGCCATCCCTAAGTATCAGCTTTTGTCCTGGAAATGTAAGGGCCTGGTATCATCCTGGAAACGCTCCCCCGCCCCAAGATACAGAAAATCCACACCTGTCCCTGTGGCCCCCTTCTTTTTTCCACTCAAGAGGTCACAGGCAATGATTTTGCTTGTTTTGTGGGGCGCACTGTCCTGCTTTAGCCTTATGAGATGGAGAGTCACTAAAACAGGTTAAGTAACTTTCAAACCTGGTAAAATTACCTCTGCCCACCCTTAAGGGCATGCAAGGGATTTCTCAGTTTTTGGGTTGTTGTTTTTTTTTTAAGAATTCAGCGAAGGCACACAGTCATGATGGGGGACTGCAATGTTATTCTGGGGTCCCACAGGGCTTGTGAGGCACAGCTTACCCTCTCTTAAATCAGGGGTTTCAAAAGTATCTTGAATTGTGTCTGCAAATACACTGACAACCAACAGAGGAAAAAGACTTTGCACTCACAATGCCAAATGTTGTTTGCTCAGCACCAGGGCAAGATGAACACACTTTTTTCCCTGGTGTGTCTTGAGTCTCATTGACATCAATAGGCTTCGAGATGTGCCATGTAAAACAGAGCAAAGGAACAATCTAGTAGTCGTGTTGCTGTCTGCCATGTGAATCTTTCTCCCTCAGATTTCAACCTCGCAGAAAAGTAGGCAGCATTTACCCACCTGTGACATGTCAAGATTAATCCTTTGATCGTTTCCCTCACTCAAGGTGTCTGTGGACTCCTGTGAATTTTCAGTGCAATTTGTGATGTTAGCTAAATATCTCTTGATGGTTGACAAGGTGCAGTGCATTGTCTGAAACCTCTGCAAAAACAAGGGCCAGTTCAATGTGAAATGTAGTAAGAGCTACCAATTCCCAGCTGCTTTCCTTTTAACCTTATTATGACCCCAGACTTTTGCCCAAGTCACAGTTGTGTCTCCATCAGTGCCTACAGTACACAGATTGTCCAGATCAATTTTTTTGTGTGTGTGTTCTTTTCAACTTCTCCTGAGTAGCGATGTTACTATTTGCTCAGCAGTAGCACCTGGGAGTTGCAACAAGAAAAAGGAAATTGTGATTCAGGCCAGCTACAAACAAGAATAACCAGCTGGACTTAGGAAGCTTCGTTCTTTGCTGAGTGCAACAGCCTCTCCAATGTTGATTTGAAATTATCCTTAAGTGAAGGTGCAACTTTATTCTCTCATTATCTCAACTTTCCCTTGTTCTCTCATTATCTCAACTTTCCTGAACTGCAGATAGTTAAAGAGATGCCACCCTTTTACTTAAAGACAGAATACTTTTAAACAAATGCAGAAACCCAAAAAGGAGTTGGGCATTATAAAACAGAGAAAGAAAAGGAGATTAGCAGTGGAGGATTATTGTTCTGCAAAGAGGATCTTCCAATTAATAGAGTACTTTAAAAATGCTCAAGTGGGTGCTTTTAGGGACAACAGTTTAGATGTTGAATGGGGACAGACGTTGATTTTGATATGTATATGCATGTGTATATGTGTACATGACAAAGGTCACTCCAAAAGAGCCACAGCTCCAAAGCAGGCACATGACAGCACAGGAATATTATGTATGGCTTCCCCCTCTCCAGCAAAATATTGCTCAGGTGAGTCAGTGTGGTATATTGTTTGAGCATTGCACTATGACTCTGGAGACCAGGGTTCAGATTCCTGTTCAACAATGTAAACCTACTGGGGGAACTTGGGCAAGTCACATTCTCTCAGCCTCAGAGGAAGGCAAAAGCATCAGTGGTTTTAAAAGCATCTTGAAAAGCATCTGAACAAATCTTGCCAACCCTGTAACCTTAGGGTCAGCTTAAGTTGGAAACGAAGCGGTGGTGTGGGGGCCTGCAGCAGTTATTATGAAAGGTCTGTGGAAGTCTTTTGGTTTTCCTGATTTGTTTGGACTGACCAGCACCATCTGTCCAAGGTTTGAAGCAGATGCTTTGCACCCTGGTGTAGTTTTTAATTAGAGATAAAAGAGACTGATATCTGAAACCCTTTATATAAAAAGTATTCATTGTATGTATGTATGTATGTATGTATGTATGTATGTATGTATGTATGTATGTATTACCTTTCTTGAGAGAGGACTCACCCATCCTGATGTCTTGTATTCTATCACTCTGCTATCCTGGTTTCATAGAGCTATAACAGCATATGGCTACTGATAGGCTTACCTTCCATGAATGTTTCTAGATTGTTTTTGAAGCCCATCACATCATTTGGATTCCTAGTTCTTCAAGTTCTCAGCCAGAGGACTGGCTTCTGGACTTCTCATTTCACTGAAAAATACTGACCTCTGGGTGCCATGTTTACTGAGGGGATGTGAAAAACTCTCAGGCCAAGATCCTGGCACAAAAAGGTGGGAAGTAATGCTTTGTCCACATAATTCTATGCTCTCACCCTGGCTTGGCAGCTTTCATTCCCTGGTGGGCCACTGTCTATTAGGTAGACCAGGGTGGGAGCAGGGGAGGTGACTCAGTCATAGCAGAAGTGGCTGGTCTAGGCTGTGAGGGGAGTGGAAATGAGATGTTCTCTAAGATGAGGCATCCCTGTTGTTTCCCTTCCCTTCACAGCTCAGACCAGCCACTTATTTTGTTCTCTGAGTCATCTTTTGCACACACACACCCATGGAAAAGCATCAGCAGATCCGCTTTTCTGGGAAAGGTTTTGTTTGGGCCATAAAAGGCTAGAGAATATCTGCCCATTCAAAAGACACACACACACACATACATCCCATTGTAATGCAGGTATAAGACAGTAATAGAATTCTAACCTCAGTCTTGATGTCACTGCATTACTTTGAAACTCACCAACATTTCCCTCTCTCCCTTTGTTCATACCAGGTTATAAAACATTATTTTTGGTTCTTCAGTGGAAATGCTCCATAGTGCACATATTATTTGCCCAGTTTACCTATTTTGAACACATTATTCCCAGTGTTTGTCCCATACACAAACACTGTGTATGTTTTTCAATGTACACATCTTTAGTCATTTGTTTTTTCAAAAGTTATACATTAAATTGTATCTGTGTTGTACCCTGCCTTGAGCCTTGGGGAGAGGGGGGTAACAAATGATGATGATGATGATGATGATGATGATGATGATGATGATGATGACGACGATAATAATAATAATAATAATAATAATAATAATAATTATTATTATTATTATTATTATTATTATTATTATTATTATTATTCACATGTATCAGATGTACCACAAGCTTCACAAATGTATGCACTGCTGAGGCAGGACATATTTTTGTCTTGCAACGAGTTTCAGGAAATGAGAAATGGATAACGTCAATGAGACAGTGGAAATCATGTAAATTCTTTTTCCATTCCTAGAATTCCTAGTTTATTGTAAGAAGAACATGAATACTCCACTAGCACTGCTTTGAGTGCTCTGAAGTAATTATGGGATACAAAGATGACAGAGAAAGAAGTATAGTTGGTAAATGTCCAGATCTGTGTAAAATAACTGAGAGTGGAACTCCCAGGTTTGCATGATCATGCTGGCTGGAGGTAATGGGAGTTGTAGTCCAATCCATCTGCAGGTCACCAGCTTAGGAAGGATCATAGAATCACAGAATCACAGAGCTGGAAGACCCCACATGGAGTACTGAGTCCAACCCCCTGTCATGCAGGAATACACCATCAAAGCATTCCTGACAGACAGCCCTCCAACCTCAGAAGAGGGAGATTCCACCACACTCCGAGGCAGCGTATTCCACTGTGTTCCACGTATTCCACTGCTCTTACTGCCAGGAAATTCTTCCTAATGTTTAGATGGAATCTCTTTTCCTGAAGTTTGAAGCCATTGCTCCATGTCCTAGTCTCTCGAGCAACAGAAAACAGACTTGCTTTATCCTCCATGTGACATCCCTTCAAATATTTAAACATCATGTTACCTCTTAACCTTCTCTTCTCCAGGCTAAACATACCCAACTCCCTAAGCTGGCCTCATAGGGCTGACTTCCAGGCTTTCTACCATTTTGGTTGCCCAACTCTGGACACATTCCAGCTTGTCAATATCCTTCCTGAACTGTGATGCCCAGAACTAGACACAGTCTTCCAGATGGGGACTAATCAAAGCAGAATAGAGTGGTACCATCACTTCCCTTGACCTTGACCCTTCCCTTGATGCAGCCCAGAATCACATTGGCTTTTTTAGCTTCCTCGTCACGCTGCTGACTCATGTTCAGCTTGTGGTCTACTAAGACTCCTAGATCCACTCATACTGTGGTCAAGCCAGGTGTCACCCACCTTATACCTGTGCATTTCATTTTTTATTGCCCAAGTGTAGAAAAAAAAATATTGAATGTTGTAGACCAGATTCTGTGGTTCAGCTTTCTTTTTTAATATTGAAATCAGGGGTTGGTTTGGGTATAGTCTAGGGCAGAGATAAAGAGAGAAATATTGGATATAAAACAAGCAGAGGAAGAATACAATTTTATAACACATATATATTGGACAACGGGCCAAACCCTCACAATTTTACAACCATTAGGACAGCAAACAGTGTTGCTTGCATCCAGCTGGCCAGAAATTCCTAACTAATTCATAGAAGTGTAACTGAAGGGCAGCATGAAATCTGAAGCAAAATGGAAGGAAATGGACTGTTGTTGTTTATCCCTTGCCAGGAATGTTAACTATTTGTAGAGCTGAAATTAATTTGCAAACCATCAAAATCTCTATCAAATTTTACCACCCTCATTTTGCATGCAAGCATTCAACTGTCAGGGCTACTAGTTTTGAATTTCCTCCAGTCTTCCCAAGTGTCAACGCAGTTGGGATAGTAGGCGTTATGAAACAAGAAGTATTTCCTCAAAGCAAAAGCTAACTGCATTTTTAAGAAGAAGAAAAAAACCTCAACATTTTCAAAACATAAATTTTGAAGCTTTGCTTGATTTCACGTTGGTGTAATGTCTAATTTGAACTCAAACTCTCTCACATCTACAGGATGCAGCAGGGGGGATAGAAAGAGGGTGCTGCCCCCCAATATGAATTCTGCCTCACAAAATGAATTTATCCTTCAGTCCCCCAAATTTCTAGCACTGCAGAGTGAAACACTGAAAATGGTTCATGTTCAGAACACCTGCATTTCCTGTGTTCATCTTGCCTTGGCAACTTTGGCCATTTTCTCACTACACTGTTACAGTGCTATTATCCCACTTTCAATATCTTGTGGAATTCTGGGTTTTATAGGCCATTTCTGCACTAGACTGTTATAGTGCTGTTATTCCACTTTCAACATCCTATGGAATCCTGGGGTTTGCAGTTTAGGGAGGGGCCTTTGAGGATTCCATAGGATGCTGAACTTGGAATAATAGCACTATAACAGTCTAGGGCAGAAATGACCTTTTGTCTGCCCCTTTTCTTTGGAAACCTCAAGTGGATTTCTAAATGATCAGCTGAAACTTTAAGTTACTGAAATGCTAGAAATTTTGAGGACTGAAGAAAAATTTCATTTGAGGGACAGTATTCTCATTTTGCCTCTCCTATAGACTGCAGTGTGTCTTCAAGTCTTAGGTGACCCTAAGGAAAACCGATCACAGGGTTTTCTTGGCCAGGATTATTCAGGAGGGATTTGTCTTTGCCTTCCTCTGAGGCTGAGAGAGTGTGACTTGCCCAAGGTCATCCACGGGGCTTCCATGGCTGAGTTCAAACTCTGATCCTCAGAATCCTAATCCACTACTCAAATCGCTAAATCATGCTGGCTCTCAGCCTGTCAACTATTTCAATGTTATGTATCATGAACTGCCAAATACTGTTAGACCAGTGGTTTCCCCAGCTTAGTTATTACTCTTGATTGGTAGCATCTCAATAGACATTTATTGCCAGTCTTGCTAGCTGGATGTTTTAACTAACAGAATCTAGGGGTTTACATGCCAAAGAAATGGATAATTTGCTGTGAGTTTTTGTCTGAATTTTAAAGTAGTTATGCAAACTCCTGTGAAGTTCAGACTAGATCCCAGAGTGTGTGGTCCACCACCCACAGAAATGGGAACACCTTCAACTGGAGATATCCAGTATTCATCTCATGCATCCAAAAGTGTATCCAGAACTGTTTGCCAGGAGTAACTCCATCCTCAGATATTGCCTTCTGTTACGGTTGATTGTGATTAAAACAAATGCATATGCATAATCCAGAATTCTTCAAGCAGACATCCACTTGTGCAACAAGATTTTCCAATCCAAGACTGCCACCAAAACGTCGCTCACAGAAGAGGAGTTCTCTGCTTCCCTTTTTCCACCTAACCCCCCACCCCCATCCAAAGTACTGGCCCTGAAAAGTTATATTATTAACCCACAAGTATTTACTATAGCATTTCTCAATGGGGATGAAATTGCAAGGTTACTGATCAAAGTTGTGCACTATAACCACTGTCAGCATCAATCCTTGCTGTACTACAACAATATTTGCACTGGATGAGCTGTGGAGTATTTTTTGACCTCGCTGGGATTCCAGTGTATTTCTGAGGGTTAGCAATACTATTAGCACTGGGATTAGGGTTAGGGTTAGTGATAGAATTTAATGAGTACTTCTTCTATTTCCTGAACCCACAGAGAATCACAGTGTCAACTGCACTGAAGAGGACCAAGCCAGAATATGTTACTTCTGCTTCTCAGCATAATTAATTTTTTTAAACATGCTTTTTTTTGGGGGGGGGGGTCCCAAATCATTACATAGGTTGTAACAGAAGTAACTCAATGTAAAACAAGCAACAGATTTCTGGAAACATTTTTAAACATTTGAACAATGACTAATTTCAGTGACAATGTCTTCATTTTGCCACCTCAATAACTATACCTATAGAGATGAGAGAGCTTGAACTCAAATGAGATGTTACACCACTGTAAATTAATAAAATTAATTTCTGATTTTAAGAAATGTTTTTAAAGAATTTAAATCTCAATTCTCATCTATTGAATTTGAACAGAAAGTCATCGTCCTCACTTTCTAAAACCTACAATCCCAATTGCATTCATACTTCAGATGATAGGAGAAAATTCAAAATTAGAAGCCTTTATACTGTGATTTTTACTGCTGTGGGTTTCCCAAGCTAAAGTGGGATACAGGGATATAAGGAAGCAATGAGAAAGTTTAGCAGTTTTCTTCTCACTCCAAAAACAAACAAACAGTCTTTGAAAATCACAGTTTTCAAAGTCTATTCATTCTGTGCAAAATCTACACATGGTTGTTTCGCAAGGCAAGCAACATTTTCTGCACAAAGCACAGGTTTTTCTGTACAGAAAGTGGCATGTGTGAATTTTTTGAAGAATAAATCCCATGTGTGTGAATTTTGTGTAGAATAACTCTCAAGCTGTGATGAATCTTGTCAGTCCGGAATTTTCTTGCCAGGGTTTCTCAATACCCCAAAAGCACATTTTTCTGATCATTTTTGAACATTTTCAGATACTCTTTCCATCCTTAGTGTGATACTCTTTCTGATGAATGCAACATTCTGTTATTCTTAGTATTAGATGGTTGTATCTTGCTTTTTTCCCCCACACTGGGCATAACTGGGGAAATTTATGAACCATTATATTTCTAGGTCTTTCTTTGGGGGATTGGAGAAGCAGACAAAACAAGAGATAAACAGTAATGGGTTGCTTTTAAAGAGAGACAGAGAGACAGAGAGATTGAGAGAGAGACATGGCTGGAAGAAGTGTAACTCAGATATTGAACAAGTAGCACATTGCAGAAGGAGATATTCAGCACATCTGTCTGCAATGCCTCCCTCGCCCCAGCCCAATGTAACTGCAGGTTGAATGTGCTCCTATGAGCCACTAGCATCTGGAAAAGGGCAGGGAGTATTGAATCCAGATGCAGCATCCAGATGCACTTGTGCAGCGAGGAGAAAGGAACAGTTATAATCTCCTCAGACTTACACAATCCAGCACCTTTGCTGAAAATCAGGAAGAGTGATGGCTGTTCATTTTTCCTGGTTGCACAACTGAAGCTGGAAACTGCCCAGATGCCCCCTGCCATCCCTCCCACCCTCACTCTGTCAAGCTGTGTTGTGCTGGGAGTGAAAGTAGAAGCCCAGTGCAAGTATGCTGGCAGAGCTTTCGGACTCCAGGGTACTACTGGATCTTAGCCCAAGATGAAGTAGAAACATACTTAGCATGTGCTAATCCAAATTTTTCAAAAAGATGGTGAAGGTTTCTGTTTATCTCTTATGCAGAAGCTCTTCTGATCAAACTCCTGACCAATACAAATGCATTATTTCTCTGAGAAAATAATTAAGCCATATAATTTACAAAACTTTCAAATTATCTCAGTAGCTAGTGAGGTTCTCCTTATGATACTTGGTTGCCCGCAAAGCTTGATCCATTATAAATTAAGGACTGTTATTGTGAGATGTTTTTAGTTAATTAGTGATCTTGTATTTGTATGTGTAATCTTCATTTGCTTTGTTGCCTGCACTTTTATTTTAAAATAAAATTCCACACAGACTATAAAAAGGAAAGGAAAGGAAAGGAAAGGAAAGGAAAGGAAAGGAAAGGAAAGGAAAGGAAGACCACAATCATGCAATCCACCCATAAAGCAGAATGCTAGAATGCTAAAAAGAGGTATCATTTCTATACAATATCTCCCTGCATAGTGTACAATGAATTTACAATGCCACTTTTCTCAATCCATCCTACTTTTGACATATTTTTTTCTCTCTCTGTAAAATATTTGTGTGCAGCGTTCAGGGGGTGGGGGTGGAATCTTCACAGATACTTTAGGGAGTCTTTTGTGCTAATTTTCCCATGGACATGTCATGTTGAGTCTCATCTGTCACTACAACTCCAGTGGTGTCATATTTGCACAAAATCATGTAAGGCAACAGGATTGACAGATGTGTGATGTGGCTCGTCATTTTCCAGCTTGTCAGCTGGAAGGCTGCGCAAACCCATTTGTTACATAGCTGTTCTCTCCTTGCCTTGCCTCTATCCAGAGCTCGGCTGCCAAAATCATTTGTCTGACTCGCTGCCTGTGAAACTCTTTTCTTCGAATTCTTACACTGGTTTCCCATCATTGTTTGCATCCACACCCCAAAGTCTTTGTTCTTTACCTTTAAAACTTTCTCCATTATGCATCCTCATCATTCTGTTCTCTTCCCATGTGAGTATTTCCGATTCAAATATCTCACTTTTGCTCTACTTCCTATAACTTTGTTTTCTTGGGCCACCTATTATCACGACTTAAGTCATTCTGTAAAACGCTGTATATTTATGGTTTTATATAATGTTATCTCAATCGGACTCCCTTCCTGGCAGGTAACATAGGGTAGGAAAATCTGTTTTCTCCAGCATTTAGTTGTTTTAGATAGCCAGCTCTTTCTGTCTCAGATAAGAACTGTATGGTAAAATGTTAAAAATGAATTGAAGTGTGCCAGACAAGTTCAAAAGGTATAGCCATTTCCAGCATGAAAAGGACTAGGTTGCACCTGGCTCCCGTAACAATAAGAAAAGATTAATCCCTCAGAAAAATAATGTGTCTGCTACCATAATTTGGCCCTGAGATGACTGAATACACAAGGAAACAAACTCCAAGTTAAGCAGATCGAATTGACTTGGAGGCACCATTAAAAGGAGATATAGATATAGATTAGATATAATATAGATATTGATATTGATATAGATATATAGATAATTGCAGAGGGTGACATTTGTTTTTCTGCTTGGAGTACAAAAATGGGTTGGATGAGTGGAGGGGTATATCTATAGGAGAAGAGAGCCAGTGTGGTATTATGGCTTGAGTGTTGAACTATGACTCTGGAGATCAAGGCTGAAATGGAAACCAACTGGGTGATCTTGGGCAAGTCACACTCTCTCAGCTTCAGAAGAAGGCAAAGACAAACCCCTCCTGAATAATCCTGGCCAAGAAAGCCCGGTGATCGGTTTGCCTTAAGGTCACCTAAGACTTGAAGACACACTGCAGTCTACAGGAGAGGCAAAATGAGAATACTGTCCCTCAAATGAAATTTTTCTTCAGTCCTCAAAATTTCTAGCATTTCAGTAACTTTTGTTCTATTTCTGTTCTATTCTGTAGAATGGAAAAGAACTATTTGTTTGCCACAAACAACTTCATTAGATGACCCTCTCTCTTTTTGGGTAAATGATGATGTGTAGTAAGAAGCATATAATGGTACAAAAGGCTGAACCTTCCTCAATAATTGCCAGTGCTTTTTGCTTCATATGAACATAGAAAATGGCTAGAAAGCTGTTAGTATCATTCACTGTTGTCTGCCTTCAAGTTACTTCTGACTTGTGCCAACCCTAAGGTGAATCTATTGCAGGGTTTCTTTGACAAGATTTGTTCAGAGCAGAGGGAGTTGCTATTGTTTTCCTCTAAGGCTGGACTTGCCCAAGCTCACCCTGCTCTACAGAGTCCTAGTCGAACACCCAAACTGTTACAGGACCCTGACTCTCACATGTATGTCTAAATACCCTTAAATATGTGGCTGAACTTTGTGGGCCATTGTGCAATGGACATATTCAGTTCATGGCTGCACAAGCAGAGTTCCATAACCATAGCTATTTCACAGGCACTGAAATTCTACTGTTAAATTCTACTGGAGTTAGAATCTCCATTGAATGATTTAGATTTACCTGTATGTTAAACCACCAATTGACTGAACGGGTCTAGTCTAGTTGGGACTAATTAACAGGTTTCTAGCCATATCAGTTACACATTCTTGGATCCAGTGCAACTATTAATCAGTACCTTCAAGGTACTATTTGATTCCTTCTGATTGCAGAAAACAGCCACTGTAGATTCCCCGTTGTACAATGAGACAATGAGCAGGCACACTGGCAGAAGCAAAATCAGTTCCAAAATGTCTCTGTTCTGTGAAAGGGTAGTGTGCAACCACCGTGTAACTATGTTGAGTGTAGGTTTACACTACACAGTGTTTCTACCTTTAATAGCCCAAATAATGTGACAATATTCATGGTCAAATTGTTAGTACACTAAGCTATTTGAACCATTCCTGCGCTACGCTGTAATAGTGATAATATTCCACTTTCAACGTCCTGTGAAATTCTGGTGTTTGTAGTTTACTGAGGCCAAAGAGTTCTCTGGCTGAGAAATCTAAATGCTTCTTCCTAAACTCCAAACCCCAGAATTCCACAGGATGTTGGAAGTAGAATAATAGCATTATAACAGTTTAGTACAGAAATGGCCTTGGTGCCCTATATCTCATTTTGTCCTGTGAGACCAAATCTTTAGTATATGTCCTCCATTATAAATTTAAGTTGGTCTCATATCAGTTCTTCTACCAGGATTCTTTTCTCATAGAATCCTGTGAACTAGTTTAATGGAGGTGACAAGAACTTCCATAGATATCTCTATCCTCCCATGCAGAATTAATCCCTAGATTTTCCTGAAGAGAGGTAACTGTTGTCAAACTGGTTGAGGTCTCTGCACCTGCCATAATTTTCTAAGCTAAAAATCAGCAGTCACCAACCAAAATACACATGGATTTAGGCCCATGTTAAATGGTTACACTTAGCAGAACTCTGTATAGGTAACCATGGACTGAAGACATCAATTACACAATATCCAAAAAATTGTACCAAGCTACACATGTGTATGACACCTACAGGATTCCTATCTTAGTGTCTGTCTTAAATCATAGAGGCCAAGATCTGGAAGAGATGAAAGATATACATTACTTTATCTGGCATAAAACTGTCCTTAAGTGGCACTGTATATCAAGAGCTGGACAATTTTATGTTCCTTCCCCCTTCCCCGAGACATTAGTTTCCCTTAGGATATTGCCAGGAAGACAAAGACAGTCTTAATGTTTGCATTGAGGTTTTCATTGAAATAAAAGGCGATCTGAAGACGTCAGCTACAGAGCATCAAAACATTGCTGACAGCTAGCTTTTGACACAACCCAGCCTGCTTAAAGTGGGCCAGGGCTGAACTGGAGGCCCTTTGGCCAAGCCACAAGGAAGATTATAGGTCACTCCTCCTGAAGGTCTTTCTTGTCTCCTTTCCACTTTCCATATCTTGCCTTTAAAAAAAAAGAAAAATCTTTCTGCGAGGTAAATGTCTTCTGCCTGAATGATGGCAATGCATTTGGAAATGCTCTGAAGTCAATATTTGCTGTAGTTCTGAAAAGAATAGATGTCACAGAAACATATACTGAGAGTCAGTGTGGTATAGTGGTTTGAGTGCTGACCTAGAACTCCAGGAGACTAGGGTTCGAATCCCCACTCAGCCATGGAAACACACTGGGTGACCTTGGATAAATCACATGTTCTCAACCTCAGAGGAAGGCGATGGCAAAAACCTCTCTGAACAAATCTTGCCAAGAAAACCCCGTGATATGGCCTTAGGGTCACCATAAGTTGGAAATGTCTTGAAGGCACATTAGAACAAAACATACGCTACCACAGTTTTTATGGACAATTAACACTCTTTTGGGAATTAGAACAAAAGGATCAATTATTTGGACCCAAATTCACATAGTTCCTTCTGATGCCTGTTTTCTTTATTTTGGCAAGTTTACCTACAAACAAGAATGCTCAGAATCAGGAGATAAAAGCCCTGCGTGAAAGATCCAGGCTGACAACCACACTCAACAGGCAAGGAGTCCTACTGAATTCAGTGGGACATCTGAAGAAACAGGTTTGGGATCAGGGTGTAAATTGGGTTCAGCCTGAGAATGTGAAGGTACAGCAGGGGAGGAATTCAAACTCTACTTGTTTTATCTAAAACCCACAAAAGCTTCGGCCCAGCACTTTGTGTTGTCATATGCCATATTCCAACTGGCATACATGGTACAAAAAATCTGTGTAGACACCCTAGTGAGGGAGACACAATGTCCAAAGACATTCAGGTAGCTTATGGAGAGGCATCTCTCTGTCCTCTGTAGGTTGTCCAAAATGTTTGAATTTTTTTGTTTCTTTCAAACTCCTTTTGACTCATCCGCAGCCTGTGATCTTTCCCCCTCTTCCTCTTATTTTTTTTTATATACTCATGGAATTCAGAGCTTTGTAGGGAAGGTTTAAATTTTATTTTCCCCTACCTTTTCTTTTCTACAACCACAGCAGGGTGAGGGGTCTGTGGTTAATTTGTTTTGATATCAAGGTGCTTTGGTCTGCCTTCTTTTTGAAATTAATTCCTTTTGTAGGAGCGGGGTTGAGGTGGTGGGAGGCTTCCAGCATTGGTGTCATCTGCAGCAGAGAGAAGTGGTAGACTTTAATCAGCAGGGCTCCTGTTTTCATGCTCGTGTAAAATGTAGCAACTGTATAGGGTCGTGTGGCTTCTGAGGTTCTTGCCTGGTTTCTTCTCAGGCTCCTTGCTAGTATTTTGAGGACATCTTAGACTGCCCCAGTTTTCTGCTCACAAGCACCTTCCTAGGCCGATATTAACTGGGACAGTAGTGTGCAGAGCTTGCTTTATCCTCAAAACCCCCGTGTGAGGTAGGTTAGCCTGAGAAAGAGAGTGATTGGTCCAAGGTCAAAGCAAAAGTGAGTTCTCTGGCTCAGTGAAGACTTGAAACTGGATCTCCCAAGTCTCAGCTGAATAATCTGTGATTGCTCCTGATGACACATCAATGAGATGGAGGTATTATTCTGGCCGTGATGAAGGTGAGTTTTTGGGCCTTTCTACACTGTTATAGTACTATTATTCCATTTCAACATCCTATGGAATCCTGGAGTTTGCAATTTAGGGAGGGGCATTTAGAATTTTCAGCCAGAGAGCTTTTTTGGCCTCAGAAACCTACAAATTCCAGAATTCCACAGGATGTTGAAAATGGAATAATAGCACTATAACAGTGCAGTGTGGAAAGGCCCTTAAACAACAGGCTGTTCAGTTTGCACAACCCTCCCTTATGTTACCCTGATTTTTGGGGGCCCTTCAGGGACACCTAAATGTGCTCCATGTGATGGGGAATGGAAACTAGCCAGAGCACAAGCAATAGCAATGCAAGACGTAGGGTAACCTAGTGGGGTCTTTTTACCCAGTGTTTACGGGGTCAGGCCAAGCCAAAAACCACACCAAATTGCCTAATAAATGAGTTTATTGAATGCGAGTTTCATGCACCAGCGCAAACACACGCACACGCACCCAGGAGCTATTAAGAAGTAAAAGAAAGGAAATTGGACAGAGGGAGCATTGAAGGGGTGTTGTTGGGGTAATACTGCATCTTGTCCTGAAGTCCTGGGTCCGAGAAGGCAGCAAAGAAGTGGAGCTCAGCACAGAGAGGGCTGAGGGGATCACTCAATGGATGGAGCAAGGGTCTGCTGGGAAGACCGGGAGTGATCCAAAGAACTGCTCAAAAACTGGGACTATTTATAGGGGGATAAGTACCTGGAGGACTAATCCTTTCCCGGGGAGAACAATGAGTGTTGGAACGATAACGAAGCTCCACCATGGTAATTTCCTTCGTGTGATGAGATTGCAAGGTGTTGCCAAAGTCTCAGGTTCATGGTGTGACTTCATGTAAATGGTTCTTGCCTGATGGAATATTTGCTCAACTTGGGGCAGACATACTAATCCCCTCAAGTCAGCGTCTCGGGGCTGAGGACCCTTTGTTTATTGTTGGTTTACACATCTTGAGGTTTCCTGGGGCTACGTGACAGGGGATTTTCCTGGTCTGACCTGGTTTTCAGTCTCTCAACTGTGCCTGCCTACAAGCCCCTTCGGGGGACCTCTCTGGCATACAGAATCAAATTTTAATATCAAAATTGTAGACCCCGGGATAGGGTTTCTCTCTCAAAGTAACACTTACCTGACTTATTATGTGAACAGTTAAAGGAACAGATGTGATGACACAAGAGTTTCTGTTCTCTGTTGCATTTTTCCTTTTTTAAAAAATTAAATTTCATTTACGTTTACCACCTTTCTTTCCTTCCTTCCTTCTTTCTTTCTTTCTTTCTTTCTTTCTTTCTTTCTTTCTTTCTTTCTTTCTTTTTAAGTTTTGGAGGGTTGACACTGTTTTAATCTAAAACTGGCAAAAACTAAATGTAGGTGTACATTCTCAGTGTGGCTGCAGGGTGCATTTTGTTTTAGAGCCTGGTGACTGTGTTTGGTCCACAAGTCCCATTCTGCTCACCCCACCCCACCCCCTTTAAGGTGGTGCTTTTCTGGGGAGGGGCAAGCTGCGCCCGGCACAAAAGACAAAGGCGCTGGGATTCTTTCTCCCCCCGCCACCGGCCAGGGTCGACACTCTGGAAACTTTTCCCACACTGCCCCCCCAGCGGAAATGAGAGTGAAGCAGAAGCAGAGCCTGGGCGGGATTGTCGGAGTTTTTTCCCAGGGGAGACGCATGGCTCCTCTTTCCCTCCCTGCCTGCCCCCCCCCGTTCCTGGCTGGCGAGGCGGCCTTTGCCGGGGGGGAGGCATTGTAAATAATAAATAAATAATTTTATGGCTGGGGGTCACCACAACATGAGGAACTGTATTAAAGGGTCGCAGCATTAGGAAGGTTGAGAACCACTGCTCTAGTATATCTATTATGAATTCGCAGGAAGAAAGGGAAAGTTAGGAAAAGATAGCTCAGTCTGTGAGTTAAGGCCATCAGCTGACATCCTTCTCTAAGTGCTCCCACATTTAAAGTACAGATAGATTAGCAGACAGGGCCTTTTCCACAGTGGCACCTCAGTTGTGGGAAACTCTGTCTATACATGGTCATCTAGCACCCTTTTCAATGCATCCAATGAGGAGCCTTTTTTTTTCTTTCCAAAAAAAGAAACTTTTCTGATTTTGATTATTACTGGTATTGATGTATGTCCTATGAAAGTACAGGAAGCACCCATCTTTTGAAACACCATTATCTAACGACTTACTTTTTTTGATGCTTTCAAATTAAGGACAAGTTCCATTAATTAGACTGGGTTTCTGCTCTTTCATCAGTTCTTCTTGCCTACAGAGGCTCTCTTGGGACCACTTGCATGCATGCACTGCTTGCAAAACAAGCTGAGGGGGAGAAGCACTAAGCTGGCTGAGAGACTTTGCAAGCAGAGCACTCAGGGTTGGTCTCAAGTGAGCCTCCGTAAGTCCTTCATGCTCCCTACAGTACAATACATGGGTTCCACTTTTCAACGAGTTCTGTTTTCTGACAGTGCTCTCATCCCTAACCTGTCAAATAAGTAGGGAAAGTCTATACAGCTTTTATTTCTATTGGACTGTGCTCTCTCAGTCTCTCTCTTTCTCTCTCATTCTCGATAAACACACACACACACACACTTCCACTGATTTTGGCATTCGTTCATATATATTTTGTGTAAGCCACCTTTGACATGAATTTAATAGAAATGTAGAATATGCTGGCTTTTATCCAATTAATGATAAAATAATAAGATAAACTTCCACATAATATTTAAAAGAAGCCAGTTGGATAGGAGGAAAAAAAAAACACAAATCAGTAGCAGATCTGTACCATATATTGCATGGCCCTCAGTGGAACTAGAGGAACTGTAAGAACCAGTGACAAAACTTTTATTTCAAACATATGCACAGGAAGATTCCCCAACGATCCCCCAATCCCCTTCTTCCTCTTAGCTTCTGCCTTCTAAAAATATGCCCTGACGGGAAAATATTGCACAGAAGGAAAGCGTCTAAGTAGTCCCTATAACTCTCCTGAGAATACGTTCCCAATGATCCCTATATTCTACAGATTTGTATTCTGCGTACTGTGGGTGTGTCCATCTGTCCTTAGCTCCTGTTAGTTGGATTTGCCATTTGTTTCCTTTGGGGCCCTGAAGAAAGTCCCTGGGTGAGCTTGGCACCAGGGTCATCTTTATTTGCACTGTAGGGATAATGATGTCTGTCATGAGTTAATTTAATGAGTGTTGATAAAGAGCTTTGTCAATTAGTGTTATCATTCTGAGCACCTTCCTCTCTGTTGGAGGGTCTTGAAGAGTGCTGCCTTTGATGGAGAGGGATCTCCTCCCAGTTTCAGTGTCAATTTCTCTGTCTGCCTCTGTCTCTCTCTCTCTTTTCCCCCTTACCTCTCAGAAAATATTTTATATTGTTCGAAGCAAAGTCAGAAATTGGCTCTTGGCCTCTGCTAGAGATTTGCAGATGCTGTGCTGATCCCTGCTGATCTGTAGCTAAGACACTCATTTCCTGTTTAGCAGCTAGCTTGAACCTATTTATGGAGATGGGGGGGGGTGATGGAGGAGGCTGACTAGCCTTGAAACAAAGCAGCTGTGGTGTGGGAAACCCAACAGAACAATGCTCTAATTATTTGGAGTTAGAAGTGATCTGGAGGGCCTATATAATATGCCACAGTGGTGGTCAGTTCCTTGGAGGAGAGCTGCTGCTCGCTTACTTAGCTTCTTTCTTTTCTTCCTGGAGAAGCTCTTCACTTTTAACATCCCAAAGACTAGCAAGTCCAACAGGCTCCTCTTCATTTAGAAAACAGCTTTACCTGTTGAATCTAGCCAGTGCCATGCAGTAACCACCTTTGCTTTTGAAAAAAAAGAAAAAAAGAAATGCAAACATTTGCAGATTGCATATTTGGAATAGGAAAAAAACTGGAAGGGTAAACCTTTCAAATATGGTAGAATGCAGAAGGGACAGATTTTGTAGTTGTAGTAGTTTTTATTAATGCTTGGACCATAGGCCTTTCACATGCACAGTGATAAAATCAATAAATACAGTCTCAAGATACAAAAAAACAAAACAAAAAAAAAAACTGTGTAAAAATGCAACATGAAATAAACAGCATATAAGCCTTGCATGATATAAGGAAAAGAGGCATCTAGTACAATTAAGATACATTAAATATATATATATATATATATATATATATATATATATTAAATATAAACAACAACTCTAAAATTAGTGAGGATCATCCCCAGAGCAATCAACTGCAATATCCATAATGAATCTTGCCCTAATTTGCATTGCTGCCAGGGCAAAAAGAGAAGCCTTGAGGGTTACCGTAGAGTCAATGTCAGACAGCAGATAGAAGACCTTTTCTGAAACTGTATTCGCACATAAGGAAACAGAATAGCTCCCAAAAACTTAGTTCTAGGTTCAGAATATAGTGAACAAGAGAATGAGTAGTGCAGCAAATCCTCAATGTCTAGTGCCCCACAAATACATAAATGAAAGGCCAACAGGATATGAAAATATCAGCCATCAATTGTGGCGGACAGATTTCGTAATCTCTCACGAGAGGTGAAAAACACCTCTTATTTGGTTCTGTATTCCCCATTTGCAGACCTATTTGAATGGTTTCACTGTTGCACTTCCTGGCACTGTTTTGCTTCCAGCATTTTCCCATCAGTGTGTATGACCCCATTGGCCAATAATGTGGCTTAATCACATTGTCTGTTATTTTCATAATACAGTCTTCCCCGTACATTCACTGGTTTCACCTTCATGAATTTGATTATTTGTGAGGCATGTGCTTGCCTTCCCCCTCCCATTTTCCTCTTCCCATTCCCGTGTATTCTCACCCCAGGCTTGCCAGGCTTGTGTTTAAGATGCACTTTTTTTTCTTTTCGGGTGAGCAAAGCCCCCCTCCCACTGCTGGAGGTGTGTCCTCTCTCCCATGCAACTGTTGTGTAATGGCTGCTGGTTGGTCAGGTGCTTTCTTTGTTTCTACTCTTCCCTGTTCAAAATGGCCACCAGAAGTAACTAGAAGGGAAGAACTGTGTTCTTCTCCCTTTGAGGGGGAAAGTACTGGTAAGCCCTTTACTGTATCTTTTTTCTCCCCCATCCCCCCCCAACACTGGGACCAATGGAATGGGAGGGGGGATCTCAGGAGGGGAATCACAGGAGTGGGAATTATTTGTGATTTTTCCGCTTTTGCAAGGGTTTTGTGCACTAACCCTTGCAAATGTGGAGGGGCTACTGTATTTCATTGACAATTCTTCCTAAACATCCCTTGGAATGTGACAAGTCTGGTTATGGATGCACAAAAACGAGATCTCATGTGCTGTCGTAGCAGGTCACAAAGTGGAGCTATGGGGAGCGAGCAACATTGCCCAGGGGCAGCATGAAAGCCTTAACTGTTTTTGTAGGTCTCAGAGAATCCTAACAATAAAAAAAACACCTGAAGAAAGTTGTCAGTTGTCCTTTAAAAGTGACAGCTACCAGTTCTCCCTAAAACCAGATGCTCTCCTATGCTTATTTTTTGAGGAGGAGGGGGGCTTATAAAACTGTAAGGGAAATTCCAGTCATTTCTAATTTTAACTTTTGCTGAGGCATGCATCCCACAGAGCAAGGGAGAGCCATTTTCACTCCTGCACTCCTCACAGAAGCCACATTTGACATGATAAGAACTGACATCACATTCACTTCCAGTTTTGTTTTTGGCCAGTTTTGACCTGATATTTTTTTTGTGGGGATGACTTTAAAAGCTATGTGAACACCTTGATGGCTGTGTGGGTTAAAGTGATGTATTTTGTCTCATTTTAAAGCCAATGTAGGGAGTGATTGTTTGCCCATATGGGAAGGTGTGGTGTGAAGGGGTTTCAGATTGGAGGGTCATGGAGGCCAGAACTTGTTCACCCCTGATCGACATCTTCTGGAAATTCAGCACCCCCTTTGATAATATGGTAACCTAAGATGATAATATGGGCCGTACCATTTCTTATAGCATCTGCGGTTTCTAACACCTGGTTCCTACTACCTGTGAGCCCTATTCAGGTGTTTTATTTAGCAGTGATGTAGACTCAAGTTGATTGATTTGGACACAAGTTGGAACCAAGTCACTACAGTGACTCAACTTGGATTCAACTCGACAATAAATGACACACTGACTTGACTCAGCTTCCACACACACAAATGCAAGGTGGCACAAAGTGTTGTTCCTATTATAGTCAGTGGACACAATGGGCATGCACCATTGTAGTCAGTGGACACAATGTGCACACACCCACAGCAGTGCAGGTGCACACCCATCATGTCCGTTGACTATAATGGACTACACTGTTTGTTTTACAGGTAGTTCCTGGAACCCTATGCCTATATCTATGGCACCACACTGTACACCGATTTTTCCGGCTGTCAGCTTTCTTCATGGTTCAGCTTTCATGCCCATATGTAGAAAGGCCCTCGTCCAACTACAAATCCCAGGATTGTGTGGAATGGATCCATGACAGTTAAAGTGGCATCGAAGTGGTGCAACTGTGTCGTGCAGACACACTCTTAATGATGGCATCAAAAAAGGAACCATTTTTTCACGTGAGGAGCAGGTGGCAAGTCTGGAGGTCCTGACTGGTCACTTGTACTCCTGTGTCTTTAGGTTCAGGAGTATCCCACAGAGCCATGCCTTGAGCTTACCAGTTTGCTACGCTATGCAAACATACTGGAACTGTAGCCATCTTGGAAGATTTTGTTCTGTTCTTGGTCTTCACTCTTTTACTCTATTGATGAATTGTGTATAAAACACAGAGAATCCACAGTGCCAAATGCATTGGAAAAACAACATGCTGAGGCGCTATCTCAGCAAAACAGCATATGGAATAGACAAGCATAAAAGCTGAGGGTTTCTGGGCAGGCAAACAGGTCATTGTAACTGGATACCATACTTTCATTGAAGCAGCAAAGCATCAGGGTAAGGGAACAAAAGAGGATGAGAAAGGAGGGAAGCTAGGAAGGAGGGGTGACCTGAAACAGAAAATTAAAAGTAGCATTTGTTGTTTGTCTGACAGTTAGCTGCAGACTATAAAGGAGTGGGGGGGGGGAGTGAAGGTGGAGAATGAACTCTGTGCAATGGCATAATGATTAAGTCGTATCTCCAGAGCTGGCATAACTGCAAACAGCTCTATACACTTAGGAACTCAGGCTCCCAGCCTCCCAAACAAAGTTGTGAACCAGCAAGGCGAGAAAGCTAAATGAGACATGGAAACATCTTCCTAACCTCCTGCAAAAGACTAAGGCAGTTTCCACACTACACCGTTATAGTGCTATTTTTCCACTTTCCACCTCCTATGGAATCCTGGGGTTTGCAGTTTAGGGAGGGGCATTTAGAATTCTCAGCCAGAGAGCTCCTTGGCCTCAATAAACTACAAACCCCAGAATTCCACAGGAGGTTGAAAGTGGAATAATAGCACTATTAACAGTGTAATGTCCTGAGATTAAAATGTAATCAGGCAGCAATTGAGAATATTTACCTCCCATTAGCATCTCAAGAGAAATAGATCAAATATTGCATTGTTTTCTGATGTACAATATGTATAACCCCAGGTCCATTTACAATATGGCAGATTTCACATGGAATGTCTCATGGAATGTGATAGTCCTCTTATCTTGCATTTTCCCCAAGATACACAAGGGAGTGTAGGTAACACTCCATCCCTCCATATCCTCATCCACTCTGTGAAGGAGGTTAGGACAAGAGACAGTAACTGGCCCTAGGACACTCAGTAAGCTTTGTGGTTTCAACCTGGGTTACCCCAGTACTAGTCTGCTACATCACATTGTCTCTCACAGTAAGGGATGGGGCAACTTCTGTATGTCCTTCATATTGTTTGTGTACACATCAATGTACACTATAATGCCTTTACTAGGGATGCAGGAAGAGGTCTTCTTTTAGTTCTCAAACTAATGTTTTTGTTGTGTGCCTTCAAATCTTTTCCAGCTTATGGCAACCTTAAGGTGAACCTGTCACGGAGTTATCTGGACATGCTTTGCCGTAGTAGGTTTGCCATTGCCTTCAGCTGAGACTAACACTATTTCTGCACTAAGCTGTTACAGTGTGATGATTCCACTTTCAGCCTCTTATGGAATCCTGGGGTTTGCAGTTTAGGGAGGGGCCAGCCAGCCCCTCCTGAAACTGCAAACCCCAGGATTCCATAGGAGGTTGAAAGTGGAATCATCGTGCTATAAGAGTGTAGTGCAGAAATGGCCTAAGAGTGTGTGACTTGCCTGTGGAGACACAGTGGCTTTCCACGGCCAAGCTGTCCTGTGCCGACAGCCAGCCAAGGCTTACAGTTCTCTAATTAGAGCGTCTTATCAGCATCTGTGAGCAAAGTTTGTTAGCAAATTACCGGTCATCATTTTGCAGTCCAAGTCCACAGTAAATCCAGACCGACAGTCCAGTGGCAAAGTCCATACACAAGGCGAAAGTCAAGGTTTCTAGGAGCACAGTCAAGGATTCCAAATGTAAGCTGGGTTGCTTCAACTGATAGGAACAGTTGCTTGCATCAGCTTCCTCTCATTCTGGTCCCTCTTTACATAAGCTGAGAGCCTTCCCCAGCTGTTTACCTAATTAATGAGTCCTTACTATATACAGTCACCCCTCCAATTTGTGGGTTTCACTTTTGTGGATTTGATTATTCATGGATTATTTGCTGTCACCTCTGCTGCCTCCCTGTGCCATTTTTAATAGGGACTGCAAGTCTCGTGAGACTGAGAAACTGTGAACAAGACTTGTAAGTCCCTATTAAAAATGGTGTGGGGCAGCAGTGGAAGTGGCAGTAAGCCCCACCAGCCACCCACTTCTGCCTCATGAAGGAACCCTTATGCCTTAGAGGAATCCACAATGGGTTGTATGTGGTGATCATACTTTGTTTTTAGTGTTAAATGTGGTTTGGGAGGGCTTAGAGTTAGTCACATTTTTTTCACTTTCATGGGGGTTCTGTGCCCCTAACCCTAGTGAATGTGGAGGGATGACTATAAGAGGCCCAGGCTCTCCCTTTTCCACCCACACTGGCTGCTGTAAGTATTGTCCCTTGTGGCTGTTGGGAAGGGTCATGTCTGGGTCCTGGGACTGTGGAGACAGGGGATTGGCATGACACCAGCAGGGATTTGAACCCTTATCTCTAGAATCTTGGTCCACCACCCAAACCACTATGCCACACTGGCTCTCTCTCAAACCAATACATGAACTGAAATTGGTTGTCAGTTCTTTTTTTTGGTACCACTAAGTGCTGGTTATGACCTATAAAACCCTAAACAGCTTGAGTCAAATCTGTATGAAGCAGCATATTCTCCCATATGAACCTGTCTGGGGTCCTTTCCGCAACTAACCTATGTTCAGTGCTAGGGTGCGGTGCTCGCACGAGCAGCCTCCAGAGAGAGGCTTTTGCATCCCTGCTTCTTCGGCTCCGCACAAGCTTCCTGCTCATGCGAGAGCCCCGCCTCTTCCTTTCGCAGCACAGCCTGGGACCTTCCCAGGCTGCACTGGACAGGAAGTGTGACCGGCCGGGCTCCCAGGGCTCCACACACAAGGTAGGTGTGCTCGGGGCCCTGGAGTGATGCACGGCCACACACCATTTTCAACTTCAAGCCGAAAATGAAAAAATGCATGAGCAGTCCCTGCCGGGCTCTAGAGTGTCATGCAAATGTGAGTGCGTTGTGTGGACCGCTCCTCACATGTGTGCGATGCTCAAGGGGCCCTTTCGCATCGAAAATGCCGTGTGAAAAGGGCCTAGGTCCTGCCACTCTTATAGAGTGGGAATGCAGGAGAGGGCCTTCTTCATGTTTGCCGTCAGGCTCTGGAACTCCCTTGTTGGGGAAGCAAGACTGGATCCCTGTTTATTTGAAAAGGCTTCTGGAATTATTTTATAATCATCTGTTCCAGGAGTCGAATATTTAGCCTCTCTCTGCCATCGTAGTTGGCTCCTCCCCTGGATCCCTGTTTATTGTCCTTCCATTAGCATGTGACTAGCTTTCTCTTTCAAAAGGCTTTGAAAGAATGCGTCATTTTACAAGGAAAGGGATTTTAATGGTGTGCTGTCCTGCTTTTATTTCTTGCTGGTTTGGTGGACATGTTTTTAATGCTTTTTAATTCTATGGAAAGTTTAATTCCATTTTAACATTAACTTTATGTGAGTTTTTATCTGTGTGTGTCTTCATCTGAACCGCTGTTATTTTTGAGGTGCCAAACTCTGAAAGAGTTTGAGAGTCCAAACTCTGAAAAAAATGGAAAGATGTAATTAAATATAGATGCCATCATCATTACCATCACATTTCTCCAGATTTTGTGATAACAGTTCTCCAAGGAAAATGTGCATACAAAAATGGAAAATATTAGGGGAAATTGTGCTCTGGAAAGTTTATGCTTGTGAAAGCAAAGGACAAAGATTGCATTATATCAGGGAAAATTGCACTATTAGGGAAAAATGCACACAAAAAGTGCATGTTAGGAAAATGCAGATGAAAATGGGTACAACTTGTGTGTGTGTGTGTGTGTGTGTGTGTATGGTATGTGTGTATGTTTTAAGAGCAAACTAACACAGAAATGTGATGATCAAAACCTGAACAAAATCAGAGCAGACAAATTCATCCTTTGATAACATGTAGGCATTCTTTCCTGCCCCTACTCTGAAATTTGAGGAACCAGAATTGAGCCTAGTATACATGGCATTGTGCCATTTAAATGTGGCCACAGCAAGAATCAATGTGGGGTCAGTATAAGAATATCATCTATTCCTCTGCCTAAAAGACTGAGAGCAATGATCTAAATATGGTAGTTTTGAGCGGAGCAGAAACACCAAATCAACTGTATATACCTTGGATTGATTCAGTGGGTCTACTCAAGTTGGGACTATCCAACAGGGTTCCTGCCAATACTTCCCCAGATTGCTTTGAGGATAACCAACGTCAGAAATACTTCTGTCACTTAACATGCTATAGAGAACAGTAGTAGTTGCAAGGACAATTCTGTACCTGTCTGGGCTTTATTATTTTTCTTTTAAATAACTCACAGTTCTTCCCTGTATCTTAGCTTAAAATTTATGACTTAGATGTCTTTCAGAAAGTCTCTCCCCACCCCACTTTTAAAGACTATCTGTGGTGTGTCTCAGCAGATGCATAAATTTCCTTCTTGAAAGAGAGAAAGGGATGCTTTATTCTTCATCAGAACTTGAGAAAGGCAAGTGGGGTGAGTGGGTGGGGAGAACCAGAGTGGGAGGAGGGACGCTGGTGCCGTGGAGGAGAATTATCTAATTCCACCATCCTGTCATGTGAACATCCCTGCTTAATTTAATACAATTATTCCATCAGGGAGGATAATAATATCAGCGGCATAATTCATTTACACAACATATTTCACAACTGCCTTTACCTCTCCGCTCCTTATTATTTTGACTGAATTTCAAGACTGCTCCTGGGATAAGAAGGACAAGAACAAGACACGAAAACTGTCAATGCTGTGGTGTATTTGTGTGCGTGTTGTGTCCGGGGCCGGGGGTAGTTTCGGCGGGGGGGGGGTGAGATATAACTCCAGCCTTTGGAGACAGTCACATGGAAGGTTTTTACTTTGTGTGTGCCAGTTGCCAGTGCACGTCCATTATTGATATATTTACTGGTCAGACGTTTCTGGGATAAGCTAGTGAGTCAGTAGATAAGCCAGTGACTGGCAGTATTGTTCGGTGAACGACAATGGCACGATTGTCTATGGCCCCAGATGTGCCAGGAAATGCGCCGTATTGTGCATTTATGATGAAATGAAGATCTCTGTGAAAAAGGGGGAGAGGAAGGAAGGGGACTAGGTCTGGGCCTTTGTTTCCAAAGCGGTTGGGGTGCATTATTATTTCCCTTTCTTCCATTCTTTTTTTCTTTCTTTCTTTTTTTCTTTTTTTTTTAACAGTTTCCTTCTGTGGCTTCTTGTATCTGTCTTGGCTTTGGCTGTAATTTCTTACCATCAAGGTCATTTAAACAGACTGCAATATGGGATGCTGTGTTCCCAGAGGTCATGAAAAGCCTCTTTAGCAAAGAAGCCTCTACTGTGCTCATGCCAGGTCCATTTCAGCATCGCTCCCAGTCAGACGATAGAGAACAAGAAGTTTGTTGGGGGATTTTGGAAATGGTCAGTTTGTAGCACCATGCTGTGGTGAAGGTTCTTTGGAGCTATATTAACAGGATATAAAGTTTTAGAGGAGGGGAGGTTGTTGTTTTTTTCTTAAATAAAATTGATAGCATGGTTTGAGGTCAGCTGGCCTGAATTGTCTTTCAAAGTTCACAAAAAAGCTATGTCTAGGGAAAATGAAAGTTGTGGATAGTAGGATGAGACATCTGTCTTGAGGCAAAGTTTGATCAGAGATAGGAAGGTCAGTAGAAAAGGGATGATGTGTTTAGTTGAGTTTTGATAGGCTAATCAAGTACATTTAGGTTGGAATGGGGAAAAAATTATTAAGTTTACACTGAATTGTCACTTAAATTTAAGTAAGATATCTGCGCTTAAGGAAACTGTCATCTATGATTTTACTTTCACCCACTGGTTCTGTTTTGACCTCTGGAGAGAGGTAGTTTGGGCTAGCAATTATATTTAACGTAAAAAGTGTTTTGTAAAGTAGAAGAGAAAGTTGTCTGAAATTGTGTTCTTAAGGTATGTGCTTGTTTGCTTTCTCTCATTCTCCCTCCCCACCATATCTCTCTCTCAATCTCCGACCATTTCCGCACTGGGAATTTAAAATGGTGCAGAGCGACCTCCAACGGAGGTCTTCTGCACCGTAGAGTGGACTGGGGAGGAGTACTTTCTGTAGATCCACACCTCAGTCTGGTTCTGCACGACCAGAACTGGTTGCACAGCGTGGTTTTTAAAAACCTCTTTTTTGAGGTTTTTAAAAAGTACGGAGCGAGCGAAGCCATGTAGCTCCGTCGCCTGGCTCCGGAGCAGATTTGCAGGCACGTGCAAGTGCATGCCTGCAGATCTTCCAGGGGCGGGCTTTCGGCTGGTAAGCTTCTCTGGTTGGTGGAGAGCCTCCACCAACCGGAAGCTGCCATTTGGGACGCTGGAGGACTGCGGAGCAGCGAACTCGCGCTGCTCCTCGTGGCGACGGACTCGGCCGGCCGGAAAACAAAGCCAGTAAGCTCTGTTTTCAGGCATTCCCCCACACACACACACACACACATGCAGAAAGGGCCTCTGTCTCTCTGGTCATTATTTCACATGGATTTCAATTATTTCTATAACCTTCTGAAATCTTCCAGATTTCATAGAGGTAAGCAAATGCTTGGTTTTGGCAACCTGAATGCTTTCTTATATTAAAAAAAACCAGCTGGGGTAGGCCAAAGGTCTGTGATTGAGGCTGCTAATGTCAAAACTCTTTAACACAATTCATCCCAAAGGAACTATGTTGAGTAAGTGGTTACATTAACATTAATTTCCCACTCAGAGGTACTGACAAAAAAGCAAATAGTTTCTCCAAAATTCAAGAGAACTAGCTTTTATGTAAAGAACCAGTTTTTCTCTCCTTCTTCTACTCTTCCCAGTGGCCCACATCATACTTGAATTGCTGCAAACTGAGCTTAAAGTGCAAAAGTAATTGATGCTCAGTTAATACAATAGGAGGAAAGGGGAGGAGGGCTGGAATCTTGCCCTTCCCAGTAGGCTCAGTCAAAAGCAAACGACTGCAGCTTCTCCTATCTTGTGCATCCTCCCTCATTTGCTGTCTCAATTATGCTTTGATGATGCTTGACCATGCATGTTGTAGTTTTAATCTGTGAAATGTCAGGGGTTATGCAGCTGTGATGGGCATGGGGTCAGTTTTCTGACCCAGGACCCATTAGGGGCCACAGAGACTGCCAGAAAATGTCTGTGCTTTGAGCCTGAGGCAGGAAAAAGAAATGGTTGGAGATCTGCTTCTGATTTTGAAAAAATGTGTTTCCAATGTCAGACATCAAAATTGCAGTTGGGACTACAAGCTTACCTAAAAAGCCAGTTATCACTTCTGTACACTTCCAGGGGTGGGGATTCATTATTTTTCATGGCCAGAAGAAGGAATGCTGGGTATCTTTGAAGTCATCAAAAGCCACAGAAACAGTCAGGGAGGATGCCTGTAGCTCCAGGCTGTGTTCTTCTACCCCCAATGTAGCAGCTTCTACCATTCAGAAACTGCTCAAATGGCCAGCCTGGTATCTACACTACACCTTTATGGCAACATGATTTCATTTTAGCTGTCATGGCTGCATCCTATGGAAACCCAGGATTTGTGCTCTGGGTAAATATTAGGGTAAACTCCTGTCTGTATTGCAACGGGCGAATGAAATTACATTCAGATAAAATTGCTTGTGACCAGTGATTTCATTCAGTGCTGAAAAGCACGTGTTCCACTAGGGGCCCATTAGAGTACCCTTAAGGGCTGACAGAAGTCAATGGGACTACTCTCAAGACAGCTTCCGAGGAAGCTGTTTAAGGAATGCAGGTTTAATACTTGCATGGATGAAAGAATGAAGGTTTAATGCTCATTATTATTATGCACCAGCTGTGTTTTGCGAAGCTTAACAATAATTTTTCAGGTAGCATTTGTTTTTGGTCCACCTTTTCACTGACTGGTATATTTGGTTAGTATTAAATTTAGACTTAACGATGACAATTGCACGTACACACGTGCACACAGAAAAGATTAATTAGGTATAACAAACAAAATAAAAGTGCTGGCTTTCTGTTTTCTGGCTTTCTGAGCTTTCTGGCTCAAAATGATAAAGAGAAAGCCCAATCTTCACCTTCACTCTGCCCTTGTTCCTCTCCTAGCTGTAAGCTGGTTGCCTCAGTAAGGTATTTAGGTTTATGTTTTGTTGTTGTTAGGTACTGTCAAATCAGTTCTTACTTCCTGTGAATTTGCAAAGGAGAGACTTCCAAGAACCCTGGTTACACACAACCCTGCTCAGGTCTTGAAAATTCAGAGCAGTCATTGTGTCCTTGATTGAATCAATCCACCTGTAATGCAGTCTGTGGCCCTTTTCGCATTGAGGCTTCTCGCATGAGCAGGGGAGGGCGGCTCGCGCGAGCAGGCTCCTCCGGGAGGTTGCCGTTTCCCCACTCCTTCCTTCCACAGGTGAAGGAACTAGGAGGGAAGCGGCAGCCTCGCGTGAGCCGCCCTCCCCCCCGGGCGAAGCAGGAGGCTGTCGCGTCCGTCCCCCGCCCACGTGCGCGAGAAAGGAGGCTGTCGCGTCCGTCCCCCCCGCGCGCGCGAGAAAGGAGGCTGTCGCGTCCGTCGTGCTAGCGCCCCGCCCCGCTCCTTCCTTCCGCAGGGGCGGAGGGAAGGAAACGCGACCCAGCCGCCTCCCCGACGCTCCACACAGGAGGTAAGTGCGCCTGGGCGCCAGGAGCATTGCGCGAGTGCGGGTGATTTTCGCTTTGAGGCGAAAATCAAAAAACCCGCAATCACGCCGCTGCAGCCCCGTGAGCACGGCGGAAGTGGGAGTGCGTCGTGCAGAGCGACGCTCCCACTCCCGCGAGGCTCACGGGGCTGTCATGCAACAGAAAGCCCGTGCGAAAAGGGCCTTTCTGTTTTCCCACTGTTTTCTGCTTTACCAAACATTATTAGTATCTTTTTTGAGTCATGTCATCTCCTGATATGTCCAAAGTAAAATAGGCTCAGTTGAGTCTTTAGGCATAAGCAGCATGTCTTCGTGTAGAGATCTCAGGAGTAATGAATTATGTTCTTTGGCAATGTAGGCAGAATGAAGTTGGACTTCAGTAGTAGGGCCAGTAGAGTGGGAATAAAGTGACTTTGTTGATGTAATAGGCACATTTTCTATTTAATTTTAAAAAATACTTTTAAGGGTATTTCAGAGACATCTTCGTAAGAATGTTTAAGCTTTATGGCATCCTTATATCAGTCACAAAGAGTGGTGTCTAATGACTCCCATATAGGGGCAGTAAAGCTGCTTGGGCTCTGAATCTAGAGTGTAAAGATGCTATTGAAGGAACTGAACATATTTGTGGAACAGCATTCAGTACCGGAGTTGGTGTTATAGCTATCAAGTCAATTTCAATTTACAGTGACCCCATGAATAAGAGGCTTCGAATTCATCCTGTTATCAACAGCTCTGCCCAGGTCTTGCAAACTTGGGGCCTTGACTTCCACAATGGAGTCTCTCCCTCTGTAATGTGGTCTTCCTCTTTCTGTACTGCCTTCTGCCTTGTCAAGCATTATTATCTTTCTAGTGGTCTTCTCATGATGTGTCAAAGTACGACAGCCTCCGTTTAGTCATCTTGGCTTCTAGAGAGAGTTCAGGCTTGATTTGCTTTGAGACCCATTTATTTATCTTTTTAACAGTCCACGATATCTGTAGAACTCTCCTCCAGCATCACATTTCAAATAAGTTGATTTTCTTCCTATCAGTCTTCTTCACTGTCCAGCCCTCACAACCATACATAGAAATCAGAAATACGATGGCATGGACACTCCTAACTTTGGTATATAGTGATATATCTTTACATTTGGCACCTGAGATAGCTCCATTAAAATTCAGACTAAAACTTGCAGCAGATTCATTGCCCTCAGGGATATGGAAGCCACCAGCCACCACTGTTCCTACAGGGTTTTTTAAAAAAGTAATTAAAAAACAATGAAAACCTAATGTGCACGCTAACAAGTAAGATTGCAAGACACTTTATTAGTACAATATGGGAAATAGTTATCCCTTAAATGCTCTAATGAGGAAGGGAGATGAATTACTTTTAGAAAGTAACATTCCAAGGATTTGTACATATACAATGTGATATAGTCCTCTTTAATTTTAGAATGTTGCACCTTATTAAAATATGTTCAGTTTCAGAATTGCCAGCAGTGCTAGGGAATGATCTACTTCTTCATTTGGATAGCAATCCACACTGGCCCTTAGATGACAGGTCATTATGATTATCCCGGAATAGGGTTTCCAGATCTCAGGGCCAGGGCTGGAGTCTCCAGGTTTTATGAATTAACTGGGTTTAGGTCAGTGGTCCACACACTTTGGTCCTGCATGCAAAGGGATCTTGTAGCACCTTTAAACTACCTGAGAGAAAGAAGTTAGAAGCTGAAGCATTTGTAGACTAAGTCCAATTCATCAGATGAACAAAGTTCAGAGTAATCTATGAAAGTGTAGGCTACCAGTTTCTTTTTCTCAGTCTCAGAGATGCTACAGGAGCCCTTTGCATATTGATCCAGCTGAGAATGGCTATGGCCCTTTCTGCTGAACGCGCTCAACCAGCCATGGGGATGGAAGAAGGACAGGGCTGGGACAACACTTATGCACAATGTCATCCTGGTCGCATCCTTCTCCCATCCCCAATCATGCCACAAATCATTATCGGTTTTACCCAGCAATGACCAGTGATCATGCCACCCTCCTGTCAGGCATCTGCTTGTGGAGGTCTTGGAAGTGCAATGGCTGTGCTTCCTGCGACATGCAGCCTGGACAGTACCTGGCTGCTCTGTGGCAAGAAGAGGCATGGCCAACATACTTCCTGGATCCCGCAGGTGGCCAGAGCAGAGGAGATCATGCTCCCCTCCCAGGAGAGCCACTGCCACCATTGTCACCAGATGACGCTGGGACAAAGGTAAGCTGCACTTTGTGTTTGATCCTCCAGATATTTTGGATTTCACCTCCCAGAATTCCTGACTGCTGGCCAAGCTGGCTAGGGCTTCTGGGAGCTGAAGTCCAAAACTCCTTGAGGGCCAAAGTCTGGAAACTGCTGATTTAGACCTTCTAATGTAACAAATAGCAAATAACATACTTAAGTGTAAGTCATTGCTTTTGAGGAATATTGACAGTGCAAGAAGGTTTCATTTCAAACAAAACAGTTAAGTAGGGATGAGAGCAATGCCTTTCAATATAAGATGTAATATTTTCTAGTTAATATTGTTCCTTTTTAGGCATATTTTTGGAAGCATTTTAAACAAGATTTCTGAAGTTTTATACACTACTCTGTTATCAGTCTTAAGGTTTTTGCAAAAAATATGTGGAAAAAGTAAAAAGGCAATACTACACATAATGTAATATGTTAAAATGGGGGAAAACATTATCTGTGATGTAATCTTTGTAACAAGTTGCATAATTAATTACTTTTAAAAAGTTCCATTCTGTTCTGTTTTATATCAGTATTTCATATTACAAATTCTAGCCCATCCTGTCCTAAATGTTCAGGGTAAGAGACAGTAATTGAAATGTATGTGTTGATCCAGGTCCCATAAATACCTGTGCCTGCACCCATTAGACTAAAAGGAGGGAGGGAAGAGGAAAGGAAAGAGATAAAGAAAAACAATCTTAAATTACTGGAAAAAGATTTATGGAACTGGTTTGTCCTACTCTAGAAAGACATATAGGTCCAGAAACAAAATTATTCCAATCTATTCAAACTCTAGACTGTATGGCTGAGTCTTTCATTTTTGTCTTGCCTTTCAAACGGACCACAAAATGGCACCTATGACTGGATGAGATCTAGCGTGGCATGAGGATAACTTCACCTGAAATTGTGCTGCTCAGTAAATCTCACTTTATGCATAGCAAGGCCTTGTGCAGTGCCGGATCATTCTCAGCCCATATTCTAAAGTCCCTCTGGCATGCTATCAGATTATATCATCAACCCAAAGAGAGGGAGATAAAAGCTTTGCAGAGAAGTTGAATGTGTGCATATTTTCAGTACTCAGATTCAAGGAATGCTTTCAAAATGGAACTCTGAGATGAAGGCTAAAAGATTAGCATGATAAACTTCTGTGATAAATGGCCTCTTTTGGAAAATGAAGAAATTTGAGTCTGCCTATTGTTAACGAACCCTAGCAATACAAGACGTACATATTATACAGTAATTTTTTCCCAAGGCCCTCACTGCCTTTTTTCCCCAAATTAGATTTATATATTCCAATATCAAACAAATTGAATATTGTAAAAAAAAAGAATATGAAAGTTCAGCTAATCTAGACATCCCAGACTTTTGATGCTTATTCAGAATTGTCATAGGATAACCTCCAAGATTATAGATAATTATAGATATAGGTAGGTCTGAGCATTGGACTATGACCCTGGAGACCAGGTTTGACTCCTTGTTCAACCATGGAAACCCACAGGGTGAGCTTGGACATGTCACACACTCTCAGCCCCAGAAGACCCTGTGATAGGTTCACCTTAGGTTTGCCAATAATCAGAAATTACTTGAGGGCACACAACAACAATAGATATGGACTATAGAAAGGTGGCACAGCGCTGGTACTGCAGCCACAATGTTGTGAATTTGGTCCTACAGGGCTCCCAGTTGACTCAACCTTCCATCTTCTGCAGGACGGTAAAATGAGTACCCAGCTTGTTGGGGGCAACTAGCTAACACATTGCAAACTGCTTAGGGAGTGCTTTGCACTGATAAGTGGTATAGAAATGTAACTGTTATTGCTATTGCTATATAATAGATAAACATATAAAGAGACCACATACAAGCTCCTAGTTTCATTTCTCTGTCGTAGTCACAGGCTAGCCTGACCAAGAAAAAGAATAAAGAGAAGGCTATTGATATTAAGAAGAGAGTAATAGGTCACTCTGTTTCTGAATTTGGGGAAAAAAATACTTTGTGGACCACAGATCCCAAAATCCCTCAGTCAGCATGGCCTGTGGCTATGGTGATTTTTTGCACAAAAACACACAGAGCCTGGCATCCTGTTAGGAAGTTGCATCATTATAAACTGATTTATGATAGCGTCAAGTTGAATTGCACCATTGAACCACATCTGCATATTCAAGAAGAAAAAACAGATGTAGCTATGCCTTCGGTTGCATTATTCAAGCAGAACCAACAGCATGGCCATTCTGCAACATGTCTCGTTGTGTAACTTTTCCCAATGTGCAGTGTGCCCCAATGCTCAGTCTATCCTCCTATGCAATGGAGAACATCTTGCGTGTTGCTCAATTGTGCATCTTTGCAGTTCCCTGACATGTTTGCATACTGTGTCAGCAATGTAGCTCTGTCATTATAAAGTTACACATTGTAACCTCTGATGCAAAATCATAGCCATGGGCTCTGTGCAATAATTGTGGGGATTTGTGCATGAAAAAAACATGTGTATTTTGTCACAGAATAATTTCCTAAAACAGTTTACTACAAGAAGGCAAGAATGGAAATTATTCATTCCTGCGTGCAAGGATAAAATAGCCAAAGATCTACATCATGAGTGTTCATTCATAAATGCTGTCCAATCCCATGTTGGTGTTAATTTGCAATATATGTCTATACCTATGTTTGTGTGTGCATGTGTTTTCCAGTCACCTGTTAATTTACGGCATCCCCATAAATTTTGTAGGGTTTTCTTAGGTAAGGAGAGGTGTTTTTCCCAGTTCCTTCCTCTGGAATATAGGCCACAGCACCTAGTATTTCGTGGCAGTCTCCCATCCAAGTACTAAACTGGGTTGACCCTGCTTAACTTCCAAGATCAGACAGGATCTGATCCCTTTAGGGTATTTAGACCCCATATCTGTGTATCTGGCATGAAAAGTTGTATTGAAGTATGTCCTATAGTTCAGGTTTTTTCCCAGTCTTATAACAGGGCATTCTTTGTCTTGCTGCAGTAGCACTGTACACAACTCTAGATGAAATGTTTTAATATCAACATTGAAAATGTGTGTGTATATTAATCCTCTGGCAATCTAGTTGAGGAAGCATTCATATGAGCTCTCTCACCTGCTTGTTCTTCTCATGCCCATTTCAGGACGACGTGGCTCAGCCACTGAACCTCTCAGCAAAACCCAAGACAACTGACAGCAAGTCACCAACATCCCCCACCTCTCCTCACATGCCAGCACTGAGAATAAACAGTGGGAGCAGCTCACTGAAATCATCTGTGCCAGCAACATTAGCAAGTCCTTCAGCAAGAGTCAACACAATAGGTGAGTACTTGTCCTTTTATTTTTTGTTTTGATTAAACCTTTCCTCTAACAAGGAACCCTCTGCAAACCTTAACACTGGCTCCTTCCTTCAGTGGTCATCTTCCACAGTGGGGAGAGAGGAGAGGATAAATAGATGGACCTGAGTTGAAAGTTTTGGGTAGATAATGTGCCCCTTTGAAAAAATTGATGCCAAACTGAGGGCTGATGCAGTGAAAGGACATTGGGGCATTCCTTACTTAATGAGGTAGGTTCTGCCTACATTATCAGGCAGAGACAGTGATGGTATTATTGCCATTGTTGTTAATCTTAAAATATTATCTTCACCCTACCTCAGCCAGTGGGAACACCCTTTTGCTCCCTGAAGCTCTCTCAGAATGATTGTATATCAGGAGATAGGACCAGAAAGATTTTAGGGGGTGGAAAAAACTACATTTAATTCACAATTTCTGTATCTAATATGCTATGGATGTATTTTTGTGCATGAACTCCACCCATCCACAACAGTGCAATATTCTTCTGTTTTATTCATTATCCATACTTTGTTATGTTGCAATTGTGTGCTTTGTGGCACTTTTGTGGCACAACAGGTTTTGTCAGTTTACCTAGCCTGCTTCCCAAAATGAATGGAATGCCTCCTCTAGTTTCACTCACTACAAACGGGGTGGAAAAATTGGATCTATTATATCATCACCTTAGCAGTAATTTTAATAGTGGGTTGTTGAGGATTTTTTAGCCATCAGAGCAAATTACCTTGGGGCTCTGAATCCACCCCTCACTTTCCCAGGCTGGGCAATTGTGAGGAGTGGTTAAGCCCATCTTATTTTTGGGGGCATGGAAAATGCATGTTTAAGGTCCCCTACAAGTACAAACCAAGTCTAAACTCTCCCTAGAAGCCAAGATGACTAATCTGAAGCTTATTTTGGCCGTATCATGAGAAGACATGATTCACTAGAAAAGGCAATAATGCTTTGTAAGGTAGAAGGCAGTAGGAAAAGAGAAAGACCTTATGACAGATGGATAGACTCAATCAAAGAAGACCTCGCAAGGAATCTGCAAGACCTGAGCAGGAACATTGAGGATAGGGTAACCCGACATCTCTCTTTCATAGACTCTCCATAAGTTGAAGTCAGCTTGAGAGCAATTACAACAAACCATGTGAGTGGGATCTGTAGCAATTCTTATATTTATTTTTGAAAAAAAGGTAAAAGTTTTAAAATGCCACATGGCTAGAGCTGTCTCCACCAGACGCCCTCTGAAGTGATGATAAAAGTCCCATCCCCAGAAAACGGTCAGGATATCAGTTCTCATTTGCATCCATGAACTGGAATTAAAACTGGGATGGGGTGAGGTGAGGTAAGTGTAGGCTTATTTTATTTTTGTAATGATTTATTTATTTGATTTACAGCCCACCTTCCCCACCCTCAAAATGGGATTCAAAGTGACTTACAATATAATTTAAAACAGAACAGCTAAAACAATATGAAGTACAGAAGTTTTTTTAAAGAGCATTAAATCATGAATCCAGTTAAAACACTACTTTTAAGCAGTGCTGTTTTTAAGAGTTTTTTAAAAATCTTTTTAAATTGCATCTTATTCTTTTACTGATGTGTTTCATAGTGAAAATAGTTTAATTCTATTTTAATAATCACTTATGTATGTTTTAAACTATATTGTTTGTTTATGTTGTGACCTGTTCTGAGTCCTAATTTTGGGGAAAAAGCAGGATACAAATATCACCACAGCTGTTGCTACCTTAAGGCATTAACTGGAAAAAAAAACACTAAGCACACAGGAAATACAGATTTCATTTTAACTGAATGTCCCCCTACCCTTCTCAGTTAAGGACTATTTAATAAGGAAGGCCTTTGCCTGACATTGAAGAGGCGACAGAGAGGGGCAAATTGAACTCTTCTCAGGAGGGAGTTTCATAGACCCTTTTCGCATGGGCTTTCTGTCGCACGAGAGCCCCCTGAGCCTCGCGGGAGTGGGAGCGTCGCTCTGCACTACGCACTCCCACTTCTGCCACGCTCACGGGGCTGCAGTGGCGCGATCGCGGGGTTTTTGATTTTCGCCTCAAAGCGAAAATCACCCATGCTCGCGCAACGCTCCCGGTGCCCACGCACACTTACCTCCTGTGAGGAGCGTCGGGGAGGCGGCCGGATCGCGCTTCCTTCCCTCTGCCCCGGCGGAAGGAAGGGGCGGGGCAGGGTGCTAGCGCGACGGACACGACAGCCTCCTGCTTCGCGCGGGGGAGGGCGGCTCGCGCGAGAAGCCTTCTCCGGGAGGCTGCCGCTTCCCATCTCCTTCCTTCGCTCGCGCAAGAAGCCTCAATGCGAAAAGGGCAATAGACTTGGAGCCACCACCAAGAAGGCTCTCTCCCATTTCCCCACCAGCCAAACCTGGGACAGTGTGGGTTGGAGAGAAAGCCCTCCCACAAAGATTGCAAGGCTCAAGGCAGGCTCATATGGAGAGATACAAGCTTTCAAATAGCCTGGATCAGAGCTATATAGGGCTTTATAGGTCAGAACCAGCACTTTGACTTCTGCCCAGAACTGGACCAGAAGCCAATGAAGCTTTTTCAGCAAGGGAGTTATAGGCATCCTCTAACCAGCTCTAGTCAGCAGTATCACAGCATTTTGGACTATGGAACTTTGTAAAGTTTCCCATGGACACGGTAATCCAACCTGGATATCATCAAGGCATTTGTTACCACGGCCAGATCTGGCTTATCAGGAAATAGGCAGAGTTGGACCACTAGTGTTAATTGTGCAAAAGTGCATGCCCTGAATCCCCCACCACCACCACAAACTCTCCAGCCCAACATCCCAATTTTCAGGTAATTTTTGCCCCACCTTTAACTAGCTGTAAATGCAGCAGTTTACTTTCTCTGCTCCCCTGACCCCACCAAGACTCCTTAAAATACACACAACCACACATTAAAAAAAAACTCTGAAAATCTGCCATATGGCATCTGAGAGTGATGTGACATCACAACCAGCACACTGAAATGCAATGATGCAGCCCATTGAGAGGGAATGGAAGAAAATGCCCTCCCCCACTTCTATAGAAGGAGGTGACCACTCCTACTATAGAGCCTTAAATACTGAGAAGCAAACTGGCAGAAGGTACTGATAAAATTGTACTCGAGTATTATAAGGAGAACATCTCACTGCCAGATTGCATTCTGAATGAAGTTTCGAAGAGTTTTTGAAAGGTGGGCCACACAAGAGACTACCGTGCATCTTCGTTTATTATAATTTTTTAAAGAAAATGATCCAAAGTTCTGTATGATGCTTCTACCTCATCCTTCCTACTCTGTAAGTCAGGTAAAATATTTATAGTGTTGCATGGCATAAGTGCTTGATGTGTGTTGGAGTCACTGAGCAACTCTGCATTTTTAAGGTGATGGGTTGGGTGGGATAAAATCATTGGCATCTCATGGAGTTAGCAAGGGGGCATTTCACCCCAAAAATGGTTGGGAGGTGATGCATCTCCTATTCAGAAGTCCTCCAGTGGATGCAAAATGAAGACACACTGCAAAGGTACTCCTGCATGACACACTAAGGCATTCTGTGCCAGTTTAACCAGCCTCATTGTAGCTCCACACTCTTCTTAATTTTCCAGATAAAATCCCCCCCCCATTTCCTGGTCTCTTTCTTGTCTTTGGAATCCTTGCCATTTCTCTTCCCTCCTTTTTCAGTGAAATGTAGATTTTGAAAGGCTGTACCTGTAATGAGTGATAATGTAATTGGATAAAAGCTGTGAGGATGACTGGAGTTGTAAAGGTCACTCTTGTAAGGAGAATTAATGTGTTATACCATTAATAAACCATGGGAAACTGTGGACCAAAAGATAACATACTTAAGTTATTGTTAATGACATAGACTTCACTGCCGTATATCTTTGTGGGACAGATATAGGAAGGGACTTTTTGAGGTTACGGAATGGTATCTCTGTGCGTGCTGAATAGGATAATAGAGCCTGCCTCGTCCCCCCACCCCAGCTCCGCTGCCATTTTCTTTAAGCCAGGGGAAACCTTTTGCTGGCAGATACTGGTTGAGTTATATTCAGTGGATGGTAGAAATGAAAATCTTGCTACATATTATTGACTTAGGTTGGGTAGTTATCCAGTAACTCCAAAGTATATAGAAAGATGACCTCTCCTCCCCCAAAAAAGAAGTTGAAAAAGAAAAGTATTCTGCATATCCTAATTTAAATGCCTTGATGCATTTTACTGATCATGTTTAAATTTACAAGTGCGAAAACAATGCATCTGTCCCTAGTAGGGAAGGAGACTGTAATCCAGAGCTTTATAAAATTTTCATGTTGATGACACCCTTTTTAGACATGCATCATTTCGTGAAACAGTAATTCAGTAAGTGGAAGCAGCCCCTCCACCTGAGCTTGGCCTGCCACCACTGTCCTCACTGGGGTCTTCTTTGGAATGGGGTGGCAGTGGGAGAGGCAGCCCCTCCACCCAAGTCTGGACTGCCAGTGCTGCCCTTGCCAGGGTGTTCCTCAGTCTGGGGCAATGAAGGGAGAGACAGCCCCTACTGCTGTTACATTCACTCGACACACCTACACACTGCAGGTGACACACTAACGTGTTGCAACACGCAGTTTGGGAAAGCCCTGCTATAATCAGATGATCAGTGTGAGTTTGTGTGTCTGTATGATGACCGGGGTCCAAATCATACATCCTGGGGCCCAGTCACACTTCACAATTGTAGCACTATTATGCTATCTTCTGTGCTATGGAACCCAGGAGTTTGTAGTTCAGTAAGGCACTTGAGTGCACTGGCTGAGAATTCTGAAGGCCCTTCCCTAAGCTGCTAATTCCAAGATTCCATGGGACAGAGCCACAGTGCTAAATCCTGTAGTGTGAATTGTCTCTGGGTTGGGTAGCATAAAACCTTCACATAGAATCATAGAGTTGGAAGAGACCACAAGGACCACATCAAAGCACTCCCAACAGATGGCCATCCAGCCTCTGCTTAAAAACCTCCAATGAAGGAGACTCCACCACACTCCGAGGCAGCATATTCCACTGCCGAACAACACTGACCATCAGGAAATTCTTCCTGAGGTTTAAGTGGAATCTCTTTTCTCGTAGCTTGAATCCATTGCTCCTTGTCCTAGTCTGTGGAGTAGCGGAAAACAAGCCCACTCCCTCCTCCTATAGAACTTTGCATATTAAATGTGTTACCCAATCTTTGCAACTGAATCAGGGCACCAAACATGCCTTGAATGCACAAACATAAAGTACCTGTGCAATCTCCACTCATGTGCCATGCACAAGGCATTTCATATATCCAATCAATATCCAATCAATGTATGTTTAATGCTTATCAGTTATCATATACTCTGCTTCTGCAAGCTTGAACTGAATGTGGAATTCCATATCAGACAAAAATGTCCAACCACTTCTGTAGGTGAATTTACACTCATGTAACAACAGGATTCTGAGCCAAGTATTAATTGTTATTGGGCAGTCTTGAAGCTCTTGCTCTCCCTTCTTCCTGTTCTTTGAAACACAACTTGTCATCTTAAACATAGAGAATGTAGCTAACCTAGATTGATATATATTTTCAACATACCAGGAAGATATTGGATATGGTTGCTGCAAAAAAGGGCTTTTAACCGGATGTTGTGTTTTCTTTTGATTATTTTGATTGTCTCAGAATAATCCTGAGATTACTTTCTATTTAGATCATTTCCTTAGCAGAAAATATTGCTTTCTGCATTAAAAAATAACTTGTGTGAATTTTGCACAGAATTTTGGACAACGATAACATTTGCTGTGCAGGAAACAGCATTTTCTACATATTCTACAGACATTATTTTCTACTCAGAAAATGCAGGAAGGTTAATTTCCTGTTCAGAAAATGCCATGTGAGATTTTGCACAGAAGAAGTTGTGAACCAAAACAATCTTTGAAAACAGCATAGTTTTTGGAGATTTTATTGCAGTGCAAGGAAAATTGTGCAAATGATTCATTACTTCTTTCAAAAATAAAATGAGCAAAGAGTTATATCCCTGTGTTGAAACTATTCCAAAAAAAAAAAAAAAAACCTTCTTGAAATTGCTCTACAAATCAATATATTATAAAGTCATTTTTTTAAAAAAGGTAATGCTTTATATCTTGAAGATTTAACTACTCTGGGCAACTACTACAACTACCTGAAAAGCAGTAGCAAAGGTAGTAAAACTACCTTGAGAGAAGCAACAGGCAGAGAATAGCTAACCCTTCACTCACTAACCTGGTACTTTTCCAACCCCTTCCCCATGATTGGTTTGTCTTTGGCCATTTCCGCATTAGCCTGTTATGGTGCTATGATTCCACTTCCAACATCCTGTGGGATCAGCCCCTCCCGAAACTGCAAACTCCAGGATTCCATAGGATGTTGAAAGTGGAATCATGGCGCTATAACAGGCTAGTGCGGAAATGGCCTTTGACTGCTGCTGTTCATTTTGTTTTTAAGGTACTTTAGCAGATAAGAGTAATTTATGGTTATCATTAATTTCAGAAGTGTAATTTTGAAATTTTGAAATTTCAATTTTAGATATTTGTAATTTGTGGTTTCAATTATGGGGATTCAGGAGACATTGCCTAATGAAACTATTATGAGGAAGAGCATGGTATAATAAAATAAATATATATATACAGTGGCAAACATGTATATGGTGAGAGGGAAAAATAGCTGATGCAAGGTTTTCTGAAGGAAAGAAGGAGATTGGAGAAAAGTTGACTTGGTACTTCTTCCCTTAGAGATTACACTAATTCCCATAAACATGTACATTAGACTTGACTAAGATTGTGAAAAATCTTTGTTCCAATTGCATTTCCATACCCTTCAGCATTTTACAAATGAAAACTGGGACATCTGGCCAACCAACATCAGAGACTGGTCCAGATGGCAGAAGTTATTAGTGAGGAAGAACAGCCAAGCAAGAAAAGGCTGCAGCAGTTTGTTTTTCCCTGAGCCTGCTGGGAAGGGCAAGATCCCACCCCTTCTGCTGAGTTAATGGAGTGCAAACTCCTTTGTGCATTAGCAGCTGAACTAAGCTAATGACGAAAGAGGAAAGTGGAGGAGGAGAGAAAAAACAGGACATTTTAAAAGCAGATTAAAAAGCAGGATGAAGGAAAGTTAATTGGGATTGTCCCTGCCAAATTGGGACATTTCATTTCCAGATACCATGTACCTTCTTGTCCAGTCCTTGAGTTATATTAGATTGCTAGTATTTAATAATTTAAGCTGCTTCTCCTCCTCTCCTTCTTTTGCATTTTAAAAATAAAATGGTCAAAATCCTACATTGTGTTTGTATGATGTAAATCTACATCCAGTGGTTGTGATACATTGTCCTTCTGCTGCATGCACTTCTGTATGTGTAAGAGAACTTACTCATGTGTATATACCATCAATGGGCTTCCAGCCCATGTAGTTCTGGACACAGTGCTGGTCAGTGGAGAGAAGCCACATCATAGCCTGGGATTTCTCACAAACCTGAGTAGTTCAGGAAAGAAAGGCACCCTGAAGAGGCTTCCGTATGACTGTATCACCAAGGTAGCAAGAAAAAATGTTGAGGCAATATCTGGTGTGTTATTTTAGAGTGTGGACCACCTGAGGGGGCATTCATGTTGTCAAATACTCTACTACATTAAGAGCAAGCAAGCTATCTGTCTAGGTAGTTCATAAACTGGAATTTTACTTAATTCTCTCCCTGATGTACTTGTTTATTAAATGCATGGAACAATTTAGCTGGAGTTTAAAATGATGTCTGGGAGTCATGTAGTTCAAAGAAAATTAACACCTCAGGCCTAACCTAAACATGAAGCAGAATGAGGTGGTAGAACGGGTTGTGTCACTTTTAAGTGGAGGAACAGGGTCATTTTTGAATGACTAGAATGAATGCCAATACATTTTTTAAAAAAAGTATAGGAGGGAACTGCTTGAGCTAAAAATTTAATTTCTGAGCTATTTCTTTCTTACTTTTAGGGAAGCTTCTTTAAAATATCCATAAAAGAATCTGGTAGTCAAGGTCTGAAGTGCTACAATCCACTCAACCACCTCATTTTGTTGCAGATGTTGGCCTGCCATTTTATTTGGTGTATTTATTCACAAACAGAAGCCTTTCCCAACCTTTTTCACCCTGGAGAAACTCTTGAAATAATATTCAGGTTGAAGGGAACCCCTGTCTAGAAATTATTTTATTTACAGCTCAACAATATGTTTATTTTTAAAAAAAATTAAGTCACAATCTCTTGCAGAATCCCTACCAATCTCTGGTTGAGAAACGTAACATGGCTCTCACCAAGACTCAGAGCTTAGCAAAGTGACTTGGGTGGACTAGAGTTCCCCATATCTCCATAGCCAAGATGGGCAGCATCTGTGCTTGTTGTGGGGATTCTGAGACTTGGAAAAAACATCAAGTTTTCTAAACTCCACCACAGTTCCCCTACCCTCATGCCTTGGAAGCTTTCCCAACCCTTGTAGGTTTTGGTTTCTGAGCGAAGCAAGAATTGCCCATTCTGTTTCTTTCCAAATGTTTTTTAAAAGTATTTTAAAAAGAAGAAGAAGAAGCCGTGTATACACAGAACAGCAACAGCCAAAACCTTCCAGCAGTGCTCGTCTGAACTAATCTGACACCAGCCTCTCTCTCCCCTGACATGTTTCAAAGTGGAGCGCAAGGAGACAATGTTGTACATTCTTTAGCAATCAGCAGATCAGATAGAAGACGCAAGCAATACAACAAGGATGTGTAATCTGACATGATTAGACAAGGCTCTTTAGGAACAGAACATTCATAATTGAGACAAAAGAAAAGAGTATTAATAACACTTTTCTAACGCGGCAGTTAGCCATTTTATATTTCCTTTCTTTAATCTTAGTGTTTTTCAACAAATCATGGGATTTAATAGCGTGTTTTGGCAGATTAGAGGATTTATGGCCCAGATGTTTTTTGTTCTAAAAATGGATTAGGGTGTAAAGTTTGCTGGAATCCATAGAACATGTTGAGGCAAGCCGGTCATTTTGCATGTGATTAGAGCCAGCCTTCTGTCTCACAGCCCCTCCATCTGTTACAATTCACCAATGGATCTGGTTAGACTTAGCCTCATGTCACAAACAGAAGCCCCTTTTCCGGGCAATTTCATATTGCAGTTTTCAGGGCTTGAAACAAAAGTGCCGCATTGATGCCCTAGTTTAAAAGATATGGAGAAAGCTGCCCAGGGAATGGGAGGAAGGCAGCTTTGAGGAATGATCAATATTAGTTCCTCTCACCTTAAATACATCCAGGGGCTTGAGTCTTCACTCCTACTGGTCTTACAAGCTGTAAAAAATGCACTGGATTCTAATAAATGTAACCTATGAGAAGACATGCTAGAACTGTAGCAGGGGAGAGGAAAGGAGGGAAGGGGAGTCCCAAAGGGGCATGTTTAAAATAAGACATTAGTGAGTGCTTATACAGTAATGTTTTTAAAAAGGGAATGGTTTCAGCTGCTATTGCTGCTAAAGCCTTAGCTGTGTTGTGTGCGTATGTTTGCAAGCATGTGCCCTTTAGCCAAGAAGGGGACATCTGACCCAGTATTAACAGATTGGGAAATCAGTCTAAAGTCTGAGGCTCAGTGATTCCTTATGCATTTCTAAATGACAGGTGGTGTGGGGAGGAGTGTATGTGTGTGTGTGTGTGTGTCCCTGTGTATGTCAGTCGGAGGCTGACGTTCTATGGCAGAGCTTTATGCGCACAGCCACCATAGCTCGTAGCAAAGCTACGCCACCTGTGCTTTATTAAGGTATTTGGGAGGTTGGAGGAAGGGGCGCAAGATATTCTAATTCTCCCTGCCACCGTCACTGCAATTAATAAGCCTGCCTATCTGCTCAAGGAAATGTAATTATGTTTCCACAATTTACTCTACAGCTTTTTTAAAAAAAATTAATATGCTACTGCAGGAGTACAAATGTACAGTACTAGATGATGTACAGGACTGACCTGGTTCTCATCCGCAGATTTAATATCTGACTGGCCCAAATAGGATAAATAATGTATCGGTCACAAAGGTGCTTAGGTGTTAGATAACCAGAGAAAGGGTCTTTTCTGTGCCTCCACCCCCTTGTCCTTTAACTGATCTGGAATATTTTCCTCCAAACCGTTTGCCTGGTGCCCAGTCTAATGAGCTTTAGGGTCATGGTGAAGACTTTTCTATCAGCTCAGGGTGTGCATGCAATTTTCTACTGCTTCCTTTAAGTATTATCAGTGAGGTTTTGCTAGTTCAACTTGTCGCTTAAACGTTACTTGTATTGTTTCTAAGTGAGTTCTTAAAAAGGCTTGCATGCAGGATTTTAGCCTTCTTCTGGCCCATGGGTTGGCCTGATGGAAGATGCAGCCATCAGTGGGCAGAAAGAGGACCCATCCCACATCTATGACAATTGATTCCTTCCAGCAGCCCCCTTCCAATCCCTCTGTGTAACATTTGGGGGGGGGATGGAGGAGCTGCAGTGGCAAGAAAGGGGTGGGGCACTATCTTTCCATGGCCTCAGTTGCAAATTTCAAAATTTTTTAAATATATTTAAAAAAATATATTGAAGTTGCAGCACCAAGGAGAGCTCCTAGTGCCCAACTTGCTCCAAGAAAGATCTGAAGTTTCTAGTGTCTTGGCATCCAAAGTGTCTTCTCAGGCTCCACCTTGATGCACAGAAAGTTTTAAAGAGGAAGACCTTTCAGCTGTTATCTATCATTCCAAGAGCTCACTGCTTGCATTTACTCACTGCTTTCATGGCTTCTGAAACACTTTAAGGCAAGTTTGAGGGCCCCTTCTTGGGACCAGAGGGGGGACTGCAGTCTCTGGTATCAGGAATCTCCAGCTTATGAGGTTATGCAGACTCTTCAGTCTGGATGTCTCTGATTCAAGTTGTGGTATTTGGGCTGAATTCCCCCTCACGTCTGTACCACTAGTCTCCTAGCCTCTGTCTTTATGTTTGGATCATGGGCCCTTTCCGCACCAGGCAATTAGAACGGGACAGTGTGTCCTCTAATGGTCCTCTAATGCACCTTGGAGCAGACTAGAGGCGGACTATTTATCGGAGATCCGCACCTCCGTCCACTCCAAAATGACCCCAAGTGGTCCTCCAGCGTGTTTTCTAAAGACCGCAAAAAACAGGTCTTTATTTTCCTGGAACGCGCCATTGTGTTCCTGCTCCCTTGTGCAGATTCGCAGGGTCGCACCAGTGTGAGCCTGCGTTCTGCGGAGGGTGGGCTTTAGGCGTGGTGAGCTTCAGCAGTTGGTCAGGACCCACGACCAGCCAGAAGCCGCCATTTTGGAAGCCAGAGTGGTGTGGAAGGGCTTCAGGGACAGTCCGCATTGCTTCGGACCCCAGAAGAAGTGGTAGGTAATGGCACGGAGCAATTCCCTCGACTTGTGTGGAAAGGGCCATGGTCTCTTTCATCATGATAGAACATAGACACAGGGTGATCTGTTGCCTAGACTGGTAGATTTACAAGAAGTGCTGTATGCTCACATCCTATATTTCACTTTTGCATTTCATTGTCCCTGATTGTACTTTGGCATTTCATCCCTTCAATGCCATTTTGTCTGTTTTTTTTTAAAAAAATCCACACCTCTGTGTTTGTACAGGTGTATGTGTGTGCCAGCTGAAAACTCTGCGCACGTTGCAAAGTTGACTTTAGCCCATGAATGCGTAGGCTGTGATGAATTTGTTATTTGTTCAAGTGCTACAGGACTCTTTGTAATTTTTTCTTCTAAACAGACTACTATGATGACCCTTGTGAAAGATTCCCTCTGGATTCTTAAGCAGATCTTAGAAGAAACTAGTAATTTGCAACCAGTTCCTTTTTTTCCAATAACAAAAATGTAAACTATATTACATTATATATACAACTTAAGTTAGTCATTGTAATGCACTCTAACTTAACTCCTTTCATGCCATAACAGTCACTTTTATTGTTACAGGGATTTAACTGTAAATCAGGATGGACATCCCATGGGAGATGGAGACATATTCCAGCCCCCACAGGCTGCACACCTGGTCACCATGCTAAAATTCCTCATGTTTATCTATGTGCTCCCCAAAATGGTGATATCATGTCACTTCCAGGCACCATATTTGCAGGAATGTGAACAAAAAATAGAGATATTTTAGGGGTGGGGATTCTACGGGCTTTGGGAGGAGACAGGTGAAAATCACCTCAAACCATGCCAAACTGCTATTTTTAAAAATGGAGGTTAGAGGCTTTAGGGGGCTGGTGGGAGGCCCAGAGCAGCAAAGGTGGGATCTGGGGGATATCTTGTGGCCCATGGACAGCATTTTCTCTACCCTACTGTAAATATAGGGGGAGGAATAGGGCTTGGGTAGTTCCCCATGCCGCTGCCTCCTGTTTTGTTGTGTGAAAGTAAAAGCACAGTGTGCTTTGTACCGTATACCAGAGCTTGTATCAGTAAGATGTCTCCCCACCCCCAAATAGTTTAAGCATCATTACTTAAATTACTTTTGAGAAATGGAAAAATAAAGATATAATTTTTAAGGAAAAAATAACAGTATCTAACTGTTGTGGGCTTAGAACAATCACTGTAACTGTTTTTAAAGTAACGTTTGAAGCTCTGCCCTTTCAGAGCCTCAGTCTCCTTTGTTTTATTTTATTAATAACTTCAGAAATATAGGGGAACAAAAAATTATTTTTTAAAAAACAGTAGCTAACGGCTACAGGGTTTAGAGCAATTGCTGTAACAATTTTTAAAGGAATGTTTGAAACTCTGCCCTTACAGGCTCTTGATCTCTCTCTCTCTCACTCTCTGTCTCATCTATCTATCTGTCTGTCTGTCTGTCTGTCTGTCTGTCGTCCGTCCGTCCGTCCGTCCGTCTGTCTGTCTGTCTGTGTACCTATTTCAATTACCTTTGAGAAACTGGAAAATAAAAATTTATTTAAAAAAAAAAAACAGTACCTGATTGCTATGGGGCTTAGAATGATACCTGTAACTACTTTTGAAGTAACTTTAGAAGTTCTGCCCTTAGAAAGACTTGATCTTGTCTGTCTGTCTGTCTATCTGCCTGTCTATCTAGAGTTTAGTTACCTTTGAGAAGTGAGAACATTTAGATTTATTTTTTATTTTATTTTAAAGAAATAATAACAGTAGCCAAGTGCTATGGGGCTTAGAATAATAGCTGTAATTTATTTTTTAAAAGTAACTTTTGAAACTGTGCCCCTACAGGGCCTTGATCCTCTTTATGAAAAATAATTTTGAGCCTTGATGCTCTATATGCCAGATAATTGTGGCTCCCTGCCAAAATTAGGGATGTTGGCTGTCTAACATGGCCCCTAGCAATTCTGTGTGTGTGTGTGTGTGTGTGTGTGTGTGTGAAGCAGTAAGCAACATGCTTGTGGTATTGGTCCAGAAAAAGGAAAGATTTATTACTTAACATGCTCAGACTTTAATCACACTCACAGACTCTGTAACCTTTATTTTGATGAAGAATGAAACGCAAAAGTGACGGTTTGTGCAACACAAAAAACCATCCCTAATAATTTTCAAGGCACCAACAGCTGATGAGTTTGCTTGTTGTCCAACGTCCGTTAGAGACAGCATCTGAGCGTTTTGATCATAATAGCTCATAATGATTCCGGCTCACCTTGGGTCTGTTTGTGTCCCCTGTCCCTCTCGCCCTCTCTCTAGATATCCTTTCCTCTATCACGTCATCAGGTTACTTAAACGATCATGATGCTGTTACCAAGGCAATCCAGGAGGCCCGGCAGATGAAAGAGCAGCTACGGCGGGAGCAACAGGTGCTGGATGGGAAGGTGGCTGTTACAAACAACCTGGGTCTGAATAACTGCAGGACAGACAAGGTCAGTGCCAAGTATTCCCATCTGGTTGGCTATGGGCAATTCAGTTCCAGTGGTCGTGACATAACTTCCCACTCTCTGTTCCAGCTTTTGGGTTTGGTTTGTTGTTTCACTGGAGGAAACGGCACCTTATTTGCATCTGAATTTACTGTTGTGCTAATATTTTACAACATAGGTTGAAACTGAATGGGAAACTCATCTCAGTGAAATAATTTGTGAGTTTCTCCACACTTCTCATAAGTCCATCATGGACATTATGCAGTGTCAAAGCTGTGTTTGCTATCAGAAAACTCACCAGGTGACCACTCCACTCACTTTCAGCCCCAGAAAACCCAATGCTAGGTTCACCTTGTTGTTTTGTGCCTTCAAGTCATTTCTGACTTATGGAGACCCTAAGACAAACTTCTCAGGGTTTTCTGGGGATTTAGAGTATGTGATACACTAAAAGTCAGCCACTGGTTTCCCTGGCCAAGCAGGGAATTGAACTCTGATCTCCAGGGTTGTCTTCCAATGCTCAAACCAGTATACCATGCTGGCTGTCAAAGTCCACCTTAGGGTCACCATAAGTCAGAAACAACTTGAAGGCAGTACCAACAACAACAATAAAATAAAGTAGTATATGGGCCCTCTATGGGGAAAAAGCAGGAAAATAACTAAATAAATAAATGAAGGAGGGAGGGAGGGAATGGCTCATACATTCAGCACTAGATTCCATTAAGTTACCTGTAATGCTAAACTTGGTACATGTTGACCTCATCATACTGGATTGCACCACTATTTCTCAGGGGTTACTGGGCTAGTGGCTGTTTATCCGATAGGCCAATATCAACTATATCAACCATCTCTGGATACCTCAAAAGCTTTCAGAGTGGGAAGAATTCTATGGATGGACTTGTGAGCACAATAATTGTGAATGTTGCATTTGTCCAACCTTTGTAAATGTTGTGAAGGGAGGAAAAATGTCTTTTATCCATAAGACATAGAACAAAGTAATAAAATACAGCATCTACTTTTCTTCAGTTTCTCTCCGTGATCCTGGCTAAGCCTTTCCATCTAATAGAATACATGTGTATTTAGTGCCCATCTCTTTGGAAGCAAAATGAGGTAGAGATGTTCCCAAAATCTGCTTTAGTGTGGTAGTTCCTACCACACTAAAGGTACTGCTTGAGTATGCACAAGCTTATACTTAGCCAATAGACAGAGACCTTTTTATTCAAGCAGGTTCAGAGAATAGACTGATTGTGAGGAAGAGGTTGTTATTGGCTTGGTGCTATACTTTTTTACTGCTGTGAATTTATCTCAAGTGTGATGCAATATTATAAGTTGTTTAATTTAAAAAAAAATTATAATTTTCATATTTTGTTCTACATCTCTCTTCATCAGTCTTGAGAAGGCTCATAAAGTGCCAGTATTTAGAGGAAAGCAAGATACAAATGAAAAAAAATTAATAAGTGGCTTAAAATTCAAAAATAAAGATTTGATGGCTTGATGAGATCTACTGGTATATAAACTGAGTGGGGTGGAAAGGAAACAGGAGGTAGTAGAAGATAAAGGGAAATTAACCTTGTAATTTGCTACAATCTGTTGAAGATTTTGGTCTGGAGGATGTGTACCAGGAGGTTAAAATGGGAGCTGTGGGCGAGGCGGGGGAGAAGATGAATCCAACCCAGTTTCCTAATTTTTTTAAAAAAAAAATTAATAGCAGCTGCAGATGGGGCTGGGGAATTAAATGTAGACCATTTCTGCATGGGGTGAGAGAATCGCCCCGTGACGCTACTCACCGGACTTTTGGTCTTCCCAGTCTGGTCCATGCTTCTCCAGAGCAGTGCGTGGCTGCCGCTCTGCACTGCTCCGGGGATGAAAATGGCAGCTTCCAGTTGGTTGAGGGTCTCAACCAACCGTTGAAGCTCGCCAGCCTAAAGTCCACCCCAGGCAGATCACCTGCAAATCTGCATAAGGAAGCAGGCTCGCAGTGGCGCGCTCCGTGCTTTTGAAAGACCTGTTCTTTGCGGTCTTTCAAAAGCACGCTGGGCGATCACTTGGAGTCATTCCAGAGCAGGCTGGGGTGCGGATCTACGTTAAGTAAGTCCGACCCAGTCTGCTCCCAGGTGCAGACGTCCTCCCTGGAGGATGCTCTGCCCCGTGTTAAAAATCCGTGTGGAAATGGCCGTAGAATAGCTACATGCAAGGCGGTGGCTGGAGTCCTGTTGGTTAGTTGCTTAGTCCTGTTGGTTAGTCACCACTATAGACCCATTGAATCAATTGTTGAGTGGTAAACCAACACATAGGTAAATCTCATTAATTCAGTGGGCCTAAGCTTGTTGGGATTGATAGTAGGACTTGGTTGAGTCAGATAAGCCTTTGCCCCATACCATTATTCTGATTCCCTACTGAGCTGCTATTTCCCCAAGATGGAAGTTTGGAAGGTGGAAGACCCTATGAATTTCATAGTATTTTCTTAGTCAAGGAATACTCAGAGGTTATTTTGCAAGTTCCTTCCTCTCAATTGTAACCCATAGCACCTGGTATTTATTGACCCGGACGCTGACCCTGCTTAGCTTCCAATATCAGAAGTTTTATCTGGTGCCTTTATTAGGGTATTTAGGCCATTAAACCTTGCCATGCAGTTCACTCAAAAAAAAGAAAAAGAAAAAAATGGCATAGGAACTGTCCACTCATTCTTATGGCTGACAAAAGTTTGGAACCAAGGCCTGAAGCAGTTAATTAAGTCCCAGCAAAGATCATTCTTCCATATGAAGAGACAGCATATCAGAGAGCCTGTACTTTCCTACAATTTTCTTGTATTTTTCCCCCATGACTCCCCTGTGCATTTTCACAGCACTGGCTTTTCCTGCCCCTTGCTGAGTGTGTGAATAGACTTTCTGTTGCCTTTCCCTGCCACTTTCTGAACACTGGAAATGGAGGTCTGTCAGCTGGCAAGGAGAAAAACATCCTACAAGCACATGTGTAAGAAAACACCACATTTGTAGCATAAAGCTACAGTGGAGGGTTGAGGCTCATAACATGCCATGTGGATTCTGTTTCGTTGTTACAGGTTTGAAGCGCATATCAGATTGAACAAATGGGGTATGGAATGAATACATGGCACTGGCGAATGGGCATCAAGCTGATGGGGACAGACCCTCCCCCAGCCTCTGGGCATCCATCAGCTTTGTCCAGCACAATCAGTGAACTTGGAGATTAAGTAAATTATCCCCACTATGTATCTATATTTCGGTGTGTTCATTAACTGTCTGTCATCTCTCTGTCTATTGTCTATCTGTCTTCCTTTGGCAAAGGAGAAGTTTCGAGACTAGTTGCAGTCCTAACATGAAAGCCACTAATCACCACAGAGTTAGGATGAGAGACCCATGCATGATACTCTGAGTTCATTGGAGTTAAGTCAGGACAAAAATAACAGGAAGGTCCACTTGAACCTCTGGTATGGAGCTTCACAAATAATAGTTGGGTTCCTTTGATTTATCTGGATGATCCAGAAACCAAGGCCTGCAAGGAATGGCTTAAGGAGCTGAGTGTGCTTACCATGGAAAAGAGAAGTCTGAGAGGTGATATCACAGCCACCTTTAAATATATGAAAATATATTTCATATATAAATGTATATATGTATAAGTATAAAATATACTTAGGAGACAGAACAAGCTTTTTATCTCCTGCTCAAGAGTCTTGGTGGGGATGGACTATCCTTTTGAGGCCTTTACCTCCCACTAGAGATGTAGTTGTCTGTTCCTGTATTACCAGGGGCTGAACTGGACTTTTTGTACTGTACCTTCCAACTCTAGGATTCTGTGAGATTTCTTCTACAGTAGTCATCTGTAACAGTTTTTTTAAAAAAAAAATTATCCACCCACAGACTTAAAGATAGTAAAGAATAAAGCTCCATTAAGCCCTTTTGAAAGAGGGAGAGAAGGAAGAGGAGGTATAACAAGAGGTGTTAATTCTCTATCTCGGGTTGTCAATATATATTATGTCTCTCTATATATACCTATGTACATATACATACACACATACACACATATATACAGAGAGAGAAATTTTCAAGTCTAGCTCAAGACATTTTTTTGTCCCAGTGTGGAGACTACAATAACGCTCTCATTCCATTCCATATGTAAAAACCAGCTGGATTGGCAGCTGAAACTTTCTTCAGATCTGGTGATGGGATAGAAACTTGCTGAAGCCTCTCTCCACCTGCCACTTGGAGGGATCTTGCTTAATGAGAAAGTGCTAGGATAAAATTGGTTTTAGAACAAAGGATTTAGGAAGCAACTTATTTTTCTAACAAACTACTTTGGACACTAGTGACATTTTGCACTGATCAGTTAGTTTTGTGTTCCTTTTTGCCTATAACAGCCATGACTGTAATTCACTGTTTTTTAAGTGAATTATATTATTTCACTGTTTTCAATAGAACAGGAAAAGATAGTTTGTTGTTCATTATGGAGTGTATGCACTGACTCAGTCTGGGCAATGGAGGAGAAAGAGAAAGAGTAAGCAGGAGTAGCGACCTTGTGATGCAGCCAGAAGGATTGCTCTTTAATGTCTTTTGCATTGTTGTCAGAATTCTGAAGGTACAATATCTGAACTGGCCACTTGGGGGAACAGAGAGCATTTCAGTAACATGTAGTGAGACCTGTTGGGTTACCAGAATAAAGGGTAAGCAGTGTGGTGTAGTTGTATGAGTTAGTCTAGGACTGTGAGGAGAGCAGAGTCTTAGACCAGCTCAAATCCCACTCAAGCGTGGAAACCCACTGGGCAACCTTGAGCAAGTCACACTCTCTCAACCTCAGAGGAAGGCAAAGGCAAAACCTTCATTGATCAAATCTTGCCAAGAAAACCCCATGATTGGTTCACCTCAGAAGCAACCTGAAGGCACATAGCAGCAGCAACAACAGGAACAACAACAAAAACAACAGGTTCTTATTATAAATTAACATTCCAAGTTCTGGTATAGAAGTTCAGGATCCTGTTTATCATAATGGCCAGCCAGATGCCAATGAGAGACCCTGCCCAAAAACTTAAAAGCCAGAGTCATTCAGTATTTCTCATGAAACACAACCAGTACTTCCTTTTCTTCTTCTTCCTCTTCCTCCTCTTCTTCTAATATTGCCTCCCAGTCCAACCCTCCTGGTCCCGGAAGCTTCAAACGGACAGAAACAGCTTAGTAGCTTCCATCTGGGAGTTTCACAGCTGGGATGTGACTACAGAAAAAGTCCTGTCACATAAGCAGCCTCACATTGTAAGCTCTAGGGTCATGGGACCAGTCATGTAGGGACAGGGGGGAAGATGAAGTTGGTGTGCCCCCAGTGGCAATTTTTGGGGGGCTCTTTGCTTGCCCTCCTCCATCTGCTGTAGCCCCACCCCATCCGCTGTAGTCACATCCCCATGCACTGTAGCCATGCCCCCAAGCTGCTGTAGCCATGCTCCTGCCCCCCCCCATGCACTCCAAGATCTGCCACTGCATGAGACAGGGCCTCTGCTGAACATCTCAAATTTTGGGCAGGCCCATATGGGAGGAGGTGGTTTTTCAGGCATCCTAGTCCCAGGCTGTTCAGGGCTTTGCAGATCAAAACCATCACTCTTAGATTGAGTTTGAAAGCCAGGGCAGTGCAGTGCAACATGTAAGCAAAAGAGATATTGTTTGAATTACTTTCATTTTTCCTTTTCAGTAAAGGCATTTAGGCAAGCTTGTGAATGGCTTCCCCTTCAGTGCTGTCTTTAACTGAGAAAATAAATTGCTTGTGTATCAGAGCAGCTTTTTTAAAAAAGGAATCCATACTTTGCTCTGATGTGGGCCTTTTCCACACCAGGTGAGGGAATCGCCCCGTGCCACTACTCACCGGACCTTTCAGCTCCCCGGTCCGGTCCACGGCACTCCAGAGCAGTGTGTGCTCGTCAATACACACTGCTCCAGCATCCCAAATGGTGGCTTCTGGTTGGTTGAGGGTCTCGACCAACCGCTGAAGCTCACCAGCCTAAAGCCTGCTCCCAGGCAGATCACAGGCTCGCATTGGTGCGAGCCTCCAAATCTGCATAAGGGAGCAGGCTCGCAGTGGTGCACTGCGTGCTTTTGAAAGACCGGAAAAATCAGGTCTTTCAAAAGCACGCTGGAGGACCACTTGGGGTCATTTCGGACCAGACTGAGGTACAGATCTACCTTAAATGGGTCCAACCCAGTCCGGTCTGAGGTGCAGACCTCCTCCTTGGAGGACGGACTGCATCATTTCAAAAACCGCTTGTGGAAAAGGCCATGGTCTCTGCATCAGTGTAATCTTACTTCTTCTTGGTATGTAGCTTTGTGAGAACAGAGTCCTCAGAAGCAGCTTAAGAACAATCTAAGTAAAGAAATCTTCAGCATACCAAATCCTGTGCAAAGGCAGAGCTTCTGAACTCGAGCAGCAGAGATTCACTGATGTGAATGCTACACCCGACACTGCCTAGGTTCCCTTTTAGCAGTGGCTTAAAATAGCCCCAAACTTAGATATAATATAAAAATCAGTTGGCCAACCCACATAATGCTAAAGGACAAATAATATTCTCCAGAATTAGAAGATGACTAATCTGAAGAGCTTTCCAACCTATCATTATATGTTTAATTCAAAAGGGCTGGAGAAAGTCTCCACCCCGTATATACGCACGCACAAAACTAACCGAGCCCTCACTCTGTGACTGAGAATCAACGAGCTTAATGCAAGCAGTCCCCGATGTACAGAATTTTTCTTTCATGAAACAATGTATTGCCGTAATTTTCTCCCCACTGGGAAAGCAACATTGTTCGCTATATCCCTAGGCTTTTAAAGTCCTGAAGAGCTTTTCATATCCAACTGGTTCAAGAACTTCCACTTTCCTGTAGTGGAACAAGCTTCTTGATCAGCTCGAGTTTTATAACAGTGCACAGCCAGGTATCTGGCATGGCCCCAGAATCTCGGCACCAAAAGTCATTACTATGAAACTGTAAGAAAGAGTACCCCTAAGCAGGTAAAGACTTTCATCTCTTACTAAGGCCATTTCCGCACTAGACTGTTATAGTGCTCTTATTCCACTTTCAACATCCTAGGGAATCCTGGGGTTTGCAGTTTAGAGAGGGGCCTTTGAGGCCTTTGAGGCCCCTCCCTAAACTGCAAAGCCCAGGATTTCATAGGAAGTTGAAAGTGGAATAATGGCACTATAATAATCTAGTGAGGAAATGGCCTAAGACCTAGTCATTAGTTGCTAATCAAGAAGACAGTAGCTTATTTGTTCGTTGAATTTATGTCACCTTTTCCCCAAAGTAGGACCCAAGGTGACTTCCACAAAATTAAAAAAAACATTAAGAACATTTAAACAATTAAAAACATTAAAAACATATATGAATATAAACTTACAATAAATGTTAAAAACAGCTAATAAATAAATAAAAAGTTCTCCTGTTCACCCAGTAAAGGCCTGCTTAAAAAGAAATGTCTTTGTTTGCCTACAGAAGGAAAGCAGGGAAGGGACCAGCCTAGCTTTCCATGGAAGAGAGTTAGTTCCACAGGTTGGAAGCAGCCACTGAGAAGGCTCTCTCCTATGTCCCTTCCAGGCAAGCCTGGGATGTTGGTGGAACCAAGAGAAAGCCTTTCCCTGCACATCTTAGGGCTGTTGAGCAGTCGTGTAGGGATGTGGGGGCGGGGGGATGATTCACCCTGGGCGGCAATGTTTCCAGGGCGTTCTGGCCTGTAGCCACACCCCTGTGCACCCTGGCCATGCCCCTTGCACTGTAGCCCCCTCCACACATTCCAAGCTCTGCCATTGCTCTTGAATATATATTGAGTGTCCATGTTGCCACATTCTCTGTTTCCCCACTCCAGGTTATGGGATGCTGCTATCATTAGTGTAGGGAGATCTACAAACTTCTGTTGGCTATTGCAGATAGGGGAAATTAGAGTGTGCGTGTGTGTACCTTCCTGACAAATAATTTTCTGACATCTTTTATTATAGAAATTGGTTGATAGATGTTGTGTGACTCACCTTTATGAGGGAGACAGGCATCTTCTCTTAACTTAAGTGGAGAAAGTGCTTCACCTCTGCACCACACACACCACTTTCTAATAGTTTTAGCAAACTCAACAGTGATACATCATGCCCTCCAGCTGTCCTGCTTTCACAGAGAGAGTCCTGATTAACATCTGTCATCCCACTTTTTACACTGCTTTTAAAATGTTCCAGTTTCTCTCTCCTCCTCTGATTTTCCCTCTTTGTCCTGAACTTACTTCCGTTGGTGCAGATTGACTTCAAAGCATAAGAGCAGTTTGCACTCAATAAACTCAGCAGAGAGTTCCCAGGAGCCTCAGGCAAAAGCAATCTGCCACAACCTCTCCTAACCTTTGTGTTCTTCCTCACTAATAACTTTTGGCATCTTGACCACATTCTGATGTTGCTTGGCTGTATGTGGCTTGGTGTTCCTTCATGAAACATTGGAGGGCATGAAACACATATGCATGCATGAGGGGACCTATAGGTGAAGTATCCTTTTTCGCAATCCCCAACTGCAAATATAGAGAAATAGCAGCAATTTCAAGCATTTTCCAGAGAGGATTGAGGGAGACAAGAAGCACTCGGTGTAAGAGGTGTCTATCACTATAGAAGATCTGTTTTACAGGAATAAAGGGAAGCTTTGGTTGTGGGGGGAGGCAGGAGCTGGGAATGGGCAGCAGGGAGGGGAAGGAAGGAAGAATGTTGATGGTGTTACAGATTGAAGAGCACAAGAAAGGAAGTGTTGGGTGGGAAAGGGGAGGGGAGAGAGTGGTACTGCATGGGGAGAAAGTAGAGTGTCAGATACAAGACGAAGTGATCACAGGCACAAAGGAATTTATATTCAAATATTTAAGCATTCTTGAAAGGATGCTCGGAGCAGAAATTCCTTTTCTCTGCTCCCCATGTAGAAATGACTTTAACACTCAGCCAGATGCTAATGCAAAGTGACTCAAGCTATTCCTTGCAAGCATAGCTAAATTGCCGTTATTTGTTAAGCGCATTGAATTCAGCTGTGGATACAGCAGTTGGTTGCATTCAGAAAGCATCTGTACTCCTCTCTCCCTCTCTCCCTCTCTCTTTTTAATCCTCCAAAGCAGAGACAAGTCTACCTATCTCTCCTCTACCTCCCCCCACTCACCTCCTCCCCTGTGCAAGCTGGGAATTGTCAAGTGACAACCAACCAAATCCATTTGGACAGGAAGCCTTCATCCCAAGTTCTATATGCTTGCAAAGCAGGGCCTTGTGGTTGGGATCAGGGAGCCCATTAAAAGCGCTTTGATGGTATGGAAATTCATCTTCATGAAGCAGGCCAGGCCTCTAAGCAGCCTGCTGTTTAGCTGTAGTTACAGATCAGTCATTCACTTCGGAGGGCAGTAATTGTGCTGACGGCTTGTATGGCAGGGGAAGTACATAAAATAATCCAGGGCCCTCCGCCGTGGCACTGTGAGTTAATCTTCTTTAATACAGATCAGCTGTTGTTCTAACACATGACTTTGCACCGGCCCTGGTGACTCCGCTTCAGCCTTTTTGATTAAGTAACAGAAGCTACAGGCCTCATCTGCGTTCACTTTAGGCTGCCACTTTTTGATTGTCAAGGCTCCGTCTCCTCTGTCTCTCCTGCTTGTTTCATCCCAGGTGGGGCAGGAGTTGAGGGGTCACAGTAAAGAGATCCCCTTTCAGGGTTGAGTGCTGAAAGAATGGAAACTGCCACTGGATTCCGCACACACCCCCAGCCCATTTCTGAATTGAATTTGGGGAAAATATTTCAGGCAGAAATATCTGAGGCATTCTGAGGGAAACTAACTGGCTTTCAGTGAAATTAGGGGAGCTCTTTGGAGGTGAGGGCAGAAACGATTGGAGACTCCAACATGAAACTGCAGAAACATACCCTCCAACATTTCACAGATGAAGTATCACCCGAGTGGGATCAGGACAGCAAAAGTTAATAATGAGGAAGAACAGACAATCAAGGGGAGGCTGCAGTAATTTGCCTTTGCCTGAGCCTACTGAGAAGAGCAAGATTTCACCCCTCCTTCCCCCCGGCTTGCTGAGTTAAGCTACTTTTGCACTTTGAACTCAGTTTGCACCAACTGAAATAAATGACAGATGAAGCAGGGAAGTTGGAGGAGAAAGGGGGAACTAGAACGTTTTAAAAGCAGCAGAAAAAGTGGGATGACAGAGGTTTAATAGGGACTGTCCCTGCTGAGTCAGTACAGTAGGAGAGTATGTAGAAAATATGGATACAAGTTGTCATGATGAATTGTGTGCCTATACAAGGGCAAATTTGGAAGGGGGTGATACACGTTTCTACGTGTGCTTTTAGGAAAAGGGACACAGATGACGGCAGAAAGTAGACAGAAGGTCATAGGATCTGTACTTAGCTAAAGGGAGGGGCAGCATCTGCTCCAAGTCAATGGGGCTGCCTTACCTTGAAAAGGTGAAGTGAGGTGCCCCTGCTGCTTGAGCCATGATGGCTAAAAGGCTATCAGTAGCCTGTCCCTTCTCACCCTCCCACATACACACTTTACTTTGCCATTCACTCTGAAGATTAGATGAAGCAAACTATGTCAAAAGCCAATGCAATTCAACTTTGCGTCAACAGAAGTATAGTGTTCAGATGGAGGGAAGCAGTAGTCCCCCTGTATCATTCTTTGGTCAAAATTTACCTGTAGTTGTTCTTGTGTGCCTTCAAGTTGTTTCCAACTTATGGAAAGCCTAAGGCAAACCTATCATGGGGTTTTCTGGGGATGAGAGTGTGTGACGCACCCAAGGTTACCCAGTGAGTTTCCATGGCCAAGTAGAGAATTAAGCCCTGCTCTCAAGGCTTGTAGTTCAGTTCTCAAACCACTACACCACGCTGGCTCTCACCTGTAGTACTGTTTCTGGTTCTGGGTATCACAGTTCAAGAAGGATATTGACAAGCTCAAACGTGTCCAGATGAGGACAATCAAGATAGTAAAAGCTCTAGAAACCAAGCCCTATGAGGAAGCTGGATGAGTTTAGCTTGGAAGAGAGAAGGTTGAGAAGTGATAATATCTGAAGAGAGACATAATATGTGATGGGACAGAGCAAGCTTATTTTCTGCTGCTCCAGGGAGTAGAACATGAATTGATGGATTCCAATTACAAGGCCTGATTTCAGTGTGCCAAATACTCAGGAGGTTGTCAGCAGGGAGCATGGTTGCTGTTCACTCTTAAGATTTTGAGGGATACATGATTTGGCATATCTTATGCATCCCTATTACATGATTGGACTTGAAGCCTCCAAGTAAAGGATGTCCTCTATAAAATTGGACCTCTGGAAACCCAAGGGGGTGATCCCCATCCTGCTGATGTCTTGTAGCTTCCTGTGATGACCTGTCATGGTTTCAGACTGAAATTAGAAACCTGTAGGCCCAAATATGAAACCAGCTAGAAGACCAAGGTGTCTGTAGGCATCTGCTATGTTTCTTCCTTCTTTACCTGCTTGGCTTCTTCCTAGCCCAAAGCAGGAGGCATCAGGTGTACTTCTGACTCAGTGTTCTATTTTGATTAGCAATCAAGCTTACCGTAAATCTCTCCTCAACACATTCATCTCTTCTCAGAAGCCTTTGGCTTAATCCCATAATCATCATCCCAATGGTTAAAAAAAAATTAAGAACTCAAAATGTAATTTGATCCCTTTCACTACTGACTACCCTTCTCATCCCTCTTATTTTCTCCCTGTTAAATTTAGATTGCAAATGTGTGGGGATGGGGACTTGAAAACTTTGGTAGGAAGCTATGAAGCTATATCCAGGCCACTATATAAATTACCAAGAACATCATTGCCATTGCCATTGCCCATTATCTAGCAAAGATATGTGGGAAGTGTATCCTGTTGAGAACACTGTCGCTGGAGGGTTTCCCATGGTACATCTCCAGTCTAGAAATAGAATTCTGTTTCAGAAGGCAACTGTAAATAAGACTTATCCAGCTTGTCTTAAGCCTGGATCTTTGTGTTCACTAGCCCTAGTTGGGAGGGGTGGATCTTTTATATACATGCACATAATGAATGCAGCTTGTCTCAAAATGTATTTTAATTGAGAAGGCAATGAAACACCCCCTTCAAAAAAGAAGTCTTTGCTGTTCTTGGAAGGATTTTAACCAAAGAAAGAAACATGTGCATGGCTTATATTTTGCTCTGCTTATATATGGTTTCTTGGTAACCTAGGGACACAGTTGTATTTATAACAGTTATTTCTAGTTAATTATAACTTGATACTTGCAGTATATAAACAAAAATAACTATGTTTTTTTTTTCCAAAATGCCTGGTTCCAATTAATATCCAGAGAATAATGCTTGGGCACTGTTAGAAATGTCACTTTGCCCTCTGTGGAGTAGAGAATAGTCTGATTGTCTATCTTACCTTATGTAGAATTCTGTGTAATTCAAATATGCTTATATCTGATCAAGGTGGTATATACTATCTGTTTAAAAAGAGAATAATCAAAATTAGGAAGTAGCAAAATCTGAATTCTGTAATTGGTACAAACTGAACAAATTTCCAATTACTTCTACATTTGCATAACTACTGTTTCTTTTGGTCAAGAGGAAGTAGAAAATTCTTTATCTCTTAATGAGCAGAAATCATTATTTTGATCCCCTCTAACTTCATCAGCCATGACATCTATTTTTATGTTTATCTTTGCACTAATAAGGACTAGAAGCTTGGGGTTTATCAGATTAGCAGAACTGATTTTGCAACTTTTGAAATGCTTACATCAAATGGAAACTGGATCTTTGCTTATCAGCAAGGAAGGGGCACATAAACTTCCAATTTGTTCTATTAATTCACTCTCTTAATTCCAGGTGCAGTCCCAAGGGAAATAACTTCTAGACAAGTCATATGCTCCTACCTCCCTGCTCACCTTTATAGTGCACTCTCACTTTGGCCATAACTACACTGTTATAGTGCTATTATTCCACTTTCAACATCCTGTGGAATTCTGGGGTTTGTAGTTTACTGAGGCCAAAGCACTCTCTGGCTGAGAATTCTAAAGGCCCCTCCCTAAACTGCAAACCCCAGGATTCCACGGGCTGTTGAAAGTAGAATAATAGCACTGTAACAGTGTGGTGCAAAAATGGCCTTTCTTTCTTACACACACATACTATCTACTTTGGCATGATAGAAATAATAATATTTTCAACAGTGAAATGCCACCAGAAATTGAGCCCTTTTGGCTTATTTCCCCACTGTTCTCCATAATGTTCCGGTTCATTTGCCCTGTACTGCACATTTGAACATTTTCATAATGGGCCAAAGAAAGTATGCTTACCATGGCTAAGCCATGCCATGGTGTGAATGATCTTTATGTTATGGGGCAAACTCAACACAGTCTAGTTTTTTGGTAGCACCATGTTGCTGTGGCAGCTGGCAGCCAAAGAAATGAAAAACAGATTATTATTATTTTTTAAAAAAATCTTTCTTCATCACGATCCCATGCTTCCTTTCTGTTTGCACTGCTGTTGCTTTTGTTGCACCTCTTCTCTAGAAAGATTTGCATCCTTTTGCTTTGTTTCTGGAGAATTGCAACAAAAGATCTCTTTTCAACAACAGTTTATTTAAACACAGAAGCTATGTTTTATTTCTAGGGGTGAAGGAAAGCAAGATCCAGATTGCTTTTAATTCCCATCATCACCTTCCTTCTCCTTCCCAGAGTCTCTCATCTTCCACTTTTCCCTTACATAGTGCACTAGACTTGAAATGACAGTGACCAATGTTGACTTAATGTGAATGTTTAATAATGAAAAAAAAAAGCGTGTCAGCTCCCAGCGCTAGTTACAAATGGCAGGAAGTGTATCGGGTGGCAGCCCTGTGATAATTTTGCATCCATCATGTTCCCCTGATGGGTCTCTGGTTGTCTGATGGATGAGAATGAGCAGTATTAACTCTTTACAATGCCAGAGTGGTGTATTAGCAAGGGGAGAGAAAGCCAGTCTTTGGAAAAAGAACAGAAGAATTACAAGCAGTGATGTAGACTCAAGTTGATTGACTTGAACTTGAGTCGGACTCAAGTTGATTCAGTGACTCAACTTGGACTCAACTCAGCTATAAATCTACAATTGATTTCTCCAAAACACACCCCATAAATCTTGCAAATTGTACATTCTTGCTATTAAAACTATTTAAAATTATTATTTCCCTCCCATCCTATATCCAAGGATCTCCATGTGATAAAAAGAGTTTTTACTGTTAAAACAGTTTAAAACAATAAGAGTAATTTAGGTGGACAAAGACTTATTAAACAATCTGACAAATTAAAACCAGTTAAAACAGTGTGAGGCAATTTAAAACCATGCACATATGCAGAATTAGATTCAATCAGCTGGTGAGTCCACCCTGGATTTTGGTATAAACTTTAAAGGTATGTTCAAGATGCTGAACTGCTTTGTAGATTGGGTTCAGAACCTTTGATGGCTGCTTTATTTTTTTGCACTGATGCTCAGAGTGGATTCACAACTCCAATGACTTGGAAGCCACCAACTGCCATGGGAAATATAGAAGGTAGGAAAGCAGCAAATTATTCCCCCTCAGATAAGAGTGCAAAATGTTCCAGGTTCAACCTCTGACTCCTCAAGGTAATGCTGGGAAAGATTCCTGTTTAACATCCAGGCAGTGCTGACAATATTGAGGTTGATGGACCAATGATTCTGTCCTGGTATAAGACAGCATCCTTCTTTGCTAGGTATAAGAATTCTTCTTGCGTCTCTCCAAATTTCTCAGATGTTTTGCCCAAGGAAAACAAATGCTTTCTGAATGTTGCTTGCAGCAGAATCAGCTCATCATCTACCTTTATACATTGGGAGCTACCTTATGCCAGGCCCAATCAGTTTGTCCAGCCTAACTTCATACCATCTTCTCTGACTGACCACAACTCTGTAGGGTCTCAGGTAATTTTTTATCTCCTTCTACATGATTCGTTAGTCACTAGAGGTGCTGAGAACATGCGAAACACCAAACAGGTTATAATACAGGAAGGTACATACATCTCATCAGTTTATAAAAGCAATTAAAGTTTCACTCATACTGAGAGCCCGTATGGGTTGAATGTTGGACTAGGACACTAAGAGACCAGGTTTCCCGCTCAGCCACAGAAACCCTCTGGGTGACCTTGGACAAGTCACACTCTCTCAGCCTCAAAGGAAGTCAAGGATACCCCCCCCAAAAAAAATTCTGCCAAGAAAACTCCATAATAGAGTCATCTTGGGACAACTGAAAGTCAGAAATGACTTCAATGAACACAATAACAACAACCAAAGCATGTGCTGCTCCACCAGAGCTTGGAAAAGATGGACTGCAACTCCCAGAATCCTTCAGTTGATGTGGCCATGCCTTAAAACTTCAGTTTAAACAAATTTTTGGTAGACGGAGGTCTAACTGGATTGTGTGTTCAACAGGGGAAATAATATTCAAATAGGCAGTGAGGTTTGAACAGAGGCACAGGCAAGGTGGTGAGACAGAAAGTCTGCTTTATATTAGTGCCATTGGCAGTGACCAGACAGCTTGCAACAACACATCATCAGGGTGTGTGGTTATGATGTCATCATTCATCCATCACTGCAAATGTCAACCACTGAATTTATCCAATCAGCAGCCTTCATGGGATTGTTCACATCAAAGAGATAATTTCTTTGAAGAGCTACCATACAGAGTGAGTTTCATTCATTCTCCTCCTTGGACTGTATTGCTAAAATGAAACGAGGGGAAAACAAGGAAGAAGAATAATGATGAAAATAGATGTCAAGTTGATGTAACACCAAGATCGGACTTGTTTTTTTCTCAGCCTTAAACATTTTGATTTGTTTTGAGCTTAGAGCTTACTCTTGCTTCTTTTTTTCATTGCCATTTGGTTCTTAGCATTTGTGCGTATTTATGGCCTCTGCGTTTAATGGCCACATGCCTTGTTTTCACAGATGGTCAGTGAAAGATTTTCCTCCTCTTCTTTTCATTGTAGCTTGCTTTTTTTCTCTGGTTTTGCTATATTTGTCACACAGCCACTGCTCGCAGCTAGTGAGTGCCCACGCATGGTAGAGATTGATTTTCAGATGATTGTGTGTGTGTGTGTGTGTTGCCTCTCAGTTTGTACATGGACATCTTCATTTTTATAATGCAGACTTTTTTCAGGGAAAGGATTCCATCCCACACTAGGTAAATTTCCTGGGGAAAAAAGAAAAACCCTATATTTATCTGTTTGTTTGCTTGTTTATTTAGTGTGTCTTATCACTGTGGCAGCCAGGGTGGCTAACAACAATTTGAAAAAACGAGACTGAGGAGACAAGATTATGCTTGTGGTGTGTTAATTTTGCTCATATGTGTGACACATTTCTACTGGAGACTGACTTGGTGCAGTTCAAGGTGAATATCTGTGCGCCTACTCATTGTCCCAGTGTGCAATGGGGAATGAACAGCAGCTGCTTTGGCAATCCCAGTGCATCCAATTGCACATTGAAGATGTTATCCAATAGTGACACGTAATCCAAGGCCATTTCCGCACTAGCACTAGCAAACTGCAAACCCCAGGATTCCATAGGATGTTGAAAGTAGAATAATAGCACTGTAACAGGCTAGTGCGGAAATGGCCCAAGAATTCACAACCGCATGCAAAATGGTTGCACTTGTGGAACTCTGCTTATGCCACAAGGAACCGATTACCACTATGGTACCAAGGAGAAAAAAGAACAACCATGTGTTTAAGGAAACTTAAGTGTGTGAGTGACATCAGTAGGACATTATAAAAAAAACATACACAAAGAGAGCTGCAGATAGCTCAGATAAAGCTGACCAATAGAAATCACCTTCTCCCTCATATCTTTGCTAGATAATGGACAGTGATGACAGTAGTGATGTTCTTGGTAATTTATATAGTGACCTGGATATAGCTTCTTAGCCCACCCCCACATCAAATTATTCAAGTCCCTGCCCCCGCAGAGCTTACAATCTAAATTTAAAAGGGAGAACACAAGAGAAGAATAAGAAGGAAAGACAAGGCTAGTCAGAAGTGAAAGTGAGCAAATCCAATTTTAAGTTCTTAATATTTTTTAAACACTGGGATGTTGGTAGTGATTGGTTTGTTTTGGAAACAAATATCCCATCTTACTATTTTATTAAAATGACCAAGACAGATCATACCATTTTAAACCATAAAAATATTATTTTCTTTTTTTAAAAAAACCTACATCCTCAAAGAAACAAAGTGCAGCAGATAAAATACTATATCCTTTAGCAAGGAATAAAGTAGTCTTGCCTTTTAAAAGACAATCAGCAGAGCAGGGGAAAGTTATATGTTATGGATTACCAGCTGTAGAATCCCACAGGCAACCTACACACTGCCAAACTAGCTAGGGTATTCTGAGAGTCACAGATCAAAAAGGTACCTTTCCTTAACTCTGGTAGTCAAGGAAGCAGCTTGGACTGATCTCCAAAATGATCCACGCTCTGGGCACCACAGTGTAAAAGGCCCTTCTCTGTAGATGTAATAGTAGAGGGACACAGAGGCCATTTCCGCACTACACTCTTATGGCCCCTCTCGAAACTGCAAACCCCAGGATTCCATAGGATGTTGAAAGTGGAATAATCACGCTATAAGAGTGTAGTGCAGAAATGGCCAGAGACATTCCTCCCCAGCAATCTATTACAGACAGGTCAGAGACAGGTTAAAATTTCATTTCCTTCCTTCCTTCCTTCCTTCCTTCCTTCCTTCCTTCCTTCCTTCCTTCCTTCCTTCTTTTTTATAAACATTTGTCAAATCACATATTTGTTCACATTTAGGACCAAAAGAATTTGAGATTACAAACATCTGAGCTGGGAAAAGTGAAGCTGACAGATTAATCATCCATACATGGGCAGTTAACTCTTACAAGTCTAGGTTTTAATTCTTGTCTATTCACTCCTGTTTGTGGTGACAAAATAGGTTCACCACTTCTTTTCTTCTGAAAAACTTCTCATCTTTACTAACTATGTGGCAAGCAGGTGGGACTTGTCCCTCTCCATACTGGTAGTAACCATCTCTCTCTTGTTTGGTTTGTGCAAATGGGGTGGATTTTTTTTTAATTGTTTTTGACCAAAATTAATAAATTACTTTACATTTGAGAGAGAAAGAAACTCGGGTTTTGTGGGGTTTTTTTTTTTTTTAAAGAATGCTGCAAAAAGCATCCCAGACAGATTTGCCTATTTTTGTCAGGAATTTATAGGAAGAGATTTCCTTAAATCAGTCTGGTTCTGAGTCATTTGTGGCTTAAAATGCAATATAATCACTGGTATTTTAGACCAGACTCAGAAACAAAGCAGAAATGAGAGGAGCACCTACCTTCTCTTTCTTCCCTCTCTTATTCAAGTCTGTCTATAATGTGACCACTATTCTAGGCATAGAGAATGGAAGCCATAGGTCAGCACATCCGGAAGTATCAAACTGGGAAGGCTAAGAGACTGAGGATCACTCAAACTGCCTGCAGAGATGTGAACCCATGTGTTAGAATATGTTGCTCACCATATCACATCCCTTGCCAACACATGTGGTCCTTAGCATGTGGTTTCATAAGTCAACTTGCCTATTATTTCCTAGAATTTCTCCCAGTATGGATGTCTTGCTTCCTTCCTACAGTGCAGTGTTACTGGTGTTAACATTTGAATACAGTTTTGTCTGTATTCCCACAAGGTATTGTCATGCCATTCCGGCCAATAGATCTAAAACTGGTATGAACTGCAGCACAAAGGAGGTTAGGCTTCCCCTGTTTCTCAAGCTGTCAGTCTGACACCTTCTGCCATCACTTGGATGGAGCTGAATGGCAGGCAACATCTAACAGCTTTGTAAGGAAACCTGCCAGGCCTAGGAGTGTGATTAAACTCATCTTTTCAATTCTACAAAACTTCCTGCTTTCTTCCACACCAGGATAGCATATTTGGGACATTTGCTGACATGAAACAGATATGGAGCAAGGGTGTGGCGATCCAGATTTAAAGCAATGTCACACATTATCCATTCATTATTTGTAATAGCCTTAATTGCACATCATCTTCTCCGGTCAAAAGCTGTATAATGGAGCAATGAATCACAGTGATTCATTTCATTTCAATGGGCTCTGTGTTGTGCAGAGTTCAATTATCTGAGATAAAGAATACTGACAGATTTTCTTTTCCATGATGAAAAAGGGCATGTCAACATCAGGCATGTGTTTGCTGAGATCCTATATTGCCCAGCAAAGTATAAGTGATCCCCAGATGGAACTCTGCTATGACTGCCCACTCACCATCACCAGGATTCATAGTTTGTTGAATAGTCCCCAACCCATCCCCAAAAGGTGAGTGAAGAGCACTATGGCTGGTGAAGAACAAGGGGATTGAAGGAAAGTATGGTTGTGCTCCGTAGCCAGATGCAAATGGCTGACATCTTCCACTGAGATCCACCAGGGTCTTTGTAAATGATGTCACTGCTCTGCATTTGGCTATGGGGACACAGTGAGACACTGTCCACCAACCACAGAATGGCCGTTCAGAGGGTATTGCAGCAAAACTGTGAGTCTGGGCTAGGAGTGAGGGCTCTGATCATTGCAGAAGTTGGAAGAAAATATCATCCTCTACAATGACTGAAAAAAAGTCGTATGCAGATATAAGGTACACTTAAGCACTGATGTTAGTTTTCTGCAACTTGATTCCCTGAAGCAGTTTTGGACTTCAACTGGTACCCTGTTGGGGAAGGCTGAGGTCTTGGATCTCTATACAGTGGAAATATACCCCTCCCCCCCAAAAAAAAAGCCTAGTGGTGTTTGCAATTTCTTTAACATATTCCCAGAGAGGTTGTTACTGATGAAATGGATGTTGAGCCATTTTTGACATGTGCAGCTCTTCTAAGTAACCGAATCAGTCTATTGTTTAGTAAACAATTACCAGCAAAGCACAGCCTGTGTCCTGACTTTCTGTTTACATGAAGGCAGCTACTCCCTATCCTGTGTGGGCTGCGCTTTTCATCTCCCTTCCTCCTTTTGGCATGCCAACCCTTCCATCTAAAGCTTAACCCCTTGATTACAAAGTTAAGAAAAAAGTGAAGAAGGCTTTGTGCGACTTTGAGAGTTATGGCATGTGTCTTAAAAGGATGTGTAATGCGAGAGGGGGACAGAAAGAGACAATGGCTACAGTCCATAAGTGAAGCCAGTGCCCATTGACTTCTGTGGCACTCACTCACCTTGAACTATGTGTTGGTGTGTGCCAGCATCAGAGTTTAAAGTAATAAATAAAGTAAGAAATAGGTACTGATCATTAGTTATTTTTCCCAGTAAGAAAGTGTAACGAAATTACACAGTAGTTATAACTTAGGCGCTTACCACACTATACCATGATCCTGTGTCATCCCATCATGATCCCAGCAATCCTTTTGCTGGGATGGGATTGGGACCTGAATGCTCCTCGTGACACCAGTAGGCTGCTGGCAGATGGGTAGCATTGGGAACACTCTGCTTCCTTCTGCAGTACAGCCTGCCTCTTCTGTATTGTGGAGGGAAGTGCCTGATAGTACTTCCGCCCTTCCCACACACCCACAACCAATGGGATCATTACAGGAAAAGGGGCCATTGCCAGATTTTTTCTAGTAATTGTGTACAGCGCAATCGCGATGGCTGGGGATGTGACAGCAGTGGGACTATAATGAACCATCGTGTGATGGCACTCATCAGAGACTGGCAGCAACTCATTCCCATCCCAGGATGGCACCATCATGTGATAAGGGCCTTAATGAAGGATAAGCCCTTTTTGTGATGTACCTGTACCATTTTAGGGGCTGTTTTTGTTATAAGGGCACAGCCTTCCTAAATGGTAGTGATAGGATATCTTGAGTGCTGTGTTGTATTGTCTCACACGCTTGTCTTCTGCTTTGTTTGGGACATCAAGGTGGACAAGAGATAAGTATGGGCTAGAGTAGTCCCACTAAATCTGCTTGAGTCTAGGAACTGAAGGCTGACATCTTGTTGTGCAGGGTATAACATTCCACTGACATAGAGATGGCCAGCACACATTTTTCAATGGAGGCTACCTCCATCCAGAGCTGTTTGTTGCTTTTAGGAGGTCCTTGGGGGACAAGGCATTATTTGAAAGATAGCTTGGGAAGATGCCTGTACCTTTTTGACAGGCAGTTTTCTAAACCATCTTTCCTATAGTACTTTAGCTGTCTCACAACCTGATATTCAAGTTGTAAGGAGTTCTGAGTAACGCCATCCTCTTTTGAGGAGTGTGTGCAAGGTGGCCACCTTTTTTCCTCTCTGGGACCACCACCTTGCCACCTCTTCCACTTGCACATGGAGGTCTTCTATACTTTCTTGTTCAAACAATGAAAATGCCCAGCTGCCAATACTGGAAATGTCCATCTGCAACATGATGAACAGGGTTTTGCTATTACCATAGTGCTGTCTCCAGATGCAGCAGTCCCCTTAAAGGATCTGGCCCTTAGTATGTCAGTGGGTCTGGACTGGCTGAGAAAAATAACTGAATGTGTTGTATTGAAGACCAGTGACTTGTAGTATTCAGATGCATGCAGGTTTTCTTAAAAGGGACTTTTTTATTCCTATCGGGAAACATGAAACCAAAGAGTTATTTTTTTAAAAAAAACACCATTATGGTGGGAACTAGTTACCTTTTCGATCCTTGGGACATTTGTTGTGTTTCTTCAAGTCATTTCTGACTTCTGGCAACCCCAAGATGTAGATGGGGTTTTCCTGGAAAGGTTTGTTCAGAGGAGGGTTTACCTTTGCCGTCCTCTGAGGCTGAAATAATGTGACTTGTCCAAACTCACCCAGTGGGTTTTCATGGCCAAATGGGGATTTGAATCTTGGTCTCCAGAGTTGTAAGTTGTACTCAACTCAGAACTCAAACCATTCTCTCATTGGGATTTATCTATAAATAATTACTTATTAAAATTCCTAGTGTAATAGCTAGCATAATTACACTTTAGGCCAGATTTATATGAATATTATTTATTCTTTAATAACCCTAATAAGTACAATTTCCACAGAAATCCGTCCATCTCTTTGAAATTCTTCTCAAGATATTGCCCCATGTTAGGGCTGAATGTCATGGTTTGCCCTTACAGTGGTGGTCTCCTCAATTTTAGCACCTCTTGCTCTGTCCAAGTGAAATGAGAATAGCCTACCTGATAGGGTCCTTGTAAAAGTAAACTTCTTCAATGTCTTGAAAGCACTCAGCATGTGTAAAGTACTCGGTAAATGACAAAAGGAAGTTGCTGTGATCAGACATGAATAAGAACCAGGTTCAATATATTGGCTGTGGCTCTGCTTCAGAGCCAGTTGGAGATAGGAAAAACTGTGCTTTATTGAACACTGAATAGATCTTGGTCTTGAACATATACTTTCAAAACCTTGCAACTGTGCTTTCAAGCCATCCAATTCTGGCCAGGGGCGAGGCCAGATAACACTTTGAAACTAAACTGCCATACAATTCCACCCCCAAAGGGGACTGAAAGGAAGGTTAGTAACTTTGCTGCCTCTCTCCTCTTATTTCTGTACAACAATCAGGGGATCTTGAATAAGAAGGATGAACCGGGGGAGGGGGGATGGCATTGCTAGTGGGTCTCTGTCTCTCTCTTTTCATTTTTAACTTCGGTAGAAGCAAGAAAAGCAGAAAATCCCTTGTCCGATAAATCTTACTTATGTTATAAATAATCTTTTGTCTACTTTGGTGGTCTGGGGAGTTTATGCAATCGGAAGGTTAAAGCCCTTCTTTGTTGCTGTTTCCCTGTTCATTAGTACAGTAGAAGACAATAAAACAGGCCTGCCAGAAGGGGGGTTAACAATAACTGAGTGAACGTTTGAAAGTCTCACTCCATTTTATCATTTCACGCAGAGGTTTTGTGGCTCTGTAAACTGTATTTAAGCCCTGTGCAGTCTGTTGCAACAATTGATCTTGTTTATGTTTTTATGGCTTGTTTCTCCTGGTAACACTCATTATCAGAATGAAGTCTAGAGAGGAAGCATGGCAGAGTCTGGAAGATGGTGGAAATGTTAAGTGACCCTATTGTTGGCTTGATTATGGTGTCCACAGAAGGAGAGGGACCTTCACAGAGGCAACAGGGTCACTAATTTATCAAGTCAGTCTAGAGATGGAAAAGTTTTTTCCTTTAGGACAAACCTTCCTTATTTGCAATTCCTGTCTCAGAACTTATTTATCCTTTGAGTTGTGAACTGCTCCAAATTCTGCCAATCTAATCAATGGCTACATACAAAAATTAGAGAATGTTGCATGCAAATGTGGGGAAAGTTGCATCCAGAAAGGTACACCAATTTTTGTGCAATTCTTTAAAAAAATTCACAGACCCCTTGGGAAATCAGAGTTATGACTGAATATTTGAATGCTTGAACAGTGCCAGGGTGCTGTAGCAGCCAGAGTGCTGGACTAGGACCTGAGAAGCCCAGGTACTGGGAAATGGCTAACAGTTCACTGACCTTTCATTAGCCTCAAATGCCACTGCCTGAGCTGGCTGTCTTGCTCTGCTTAATATTAGGGACAGACTTGTCTTATCCATGTTCATCTACAAATATCAGGAAGCTTGGCCATCTTGAATGTGAAATTTAAAATGGTGAGCTGGGTTAGGTATTCATTATTTGGAAAGATATGGGGAAAGAACCAGTTTAGAGAAATGGATGTAAACAATGGGCAGAAGGTCTTATATTCACTGGGATGCAGAGAGATGTTCTTTAATTCTTTGTGCCTTGCTTAAACCTCCCTTGCCACAGCTGTCAGGTGCCATGGGGCCACTATTACAAGGGAGGGACTACTACTCACCTCTACTGCAGTTTGATAGAGAGAGAAGAAGAGGAACAAGGTCATCTCCGCTTCTCAGCCTTCCCTTCTCTGCCTCCATGCCAATTGAACGTGCGTAGCAGTGATTCCATGAATTTTGGCAGCTGCTGTGCACACAGAGCAGTTATGCTCCATGCGTGAGATGCAGGATCTTAGTTTATAGCTTCCCAATGAAGTCTACCACCATGGATGTGCAGACACCCACCCAGTTGGCCATCTTTGTCTATTTGCCAAATGATGAGGACAAGAGTACCACCCTAGCCCATCTGATCTGTGGCCTAGGGAAGATGGGTGCTAATCTCTTCAGAGATGTCCAACTTCCAAGGTGGTTTTCTGCATATCATGGGATGTTATCAGTACAGTGGCTCTCTAGGGATGTGACAATCTGCAAGTCTTGTTCTCCTTCAATTTCTTTGTATCTTAACAGCATTCATGTTCCGCCTTGGAATTGCAAGATTCTTCTCACTACCACCACCACCTTTCTTTCATTGAAATGCATGACTATTTCAATGTGCATCTTTTCCAAAACGTATGCATTATTGTATGTTTTATTTTCCATTGACTAGAGTGCATATGTAGATTTTTAGTTATGTTCATTTTTGAGATGTGCACATGGCTTAAGACAAATTGTTGTGGGTTTTTGTTGTTGTTAACAAATGTATATATTTGCATTGCCAGTCTCAGAAGGTGTGAAGTGGACATGCATAATGGATACCATTTGCCTTGTATCCCATTTGGGAGAAAGGTGGGATATAGATCAGATAGATAGATATTTTCACACAGAAAGGCAAATGCAACAAAAATTATTTTTCTATCTCTATTTTCAACTGCGCCAACGAGGGGACAGCAATTGCAAAGTACTGTTGAAATACAGTTTCATTTGTGCCAATTGGAAACCATGTTTTACCAGGTTCTCTCTACCTCCTGCACTTCTTCTTAGCTTGGTCTCTCACTACATTTGGCACAAGGCAGAGCAGAACATGAGGTTGGGGAGCTGTGCCTAAGCTGGCATTTCTTGGCACTCTGGGCTGGCTTGTGTCCCCCAGTGTGTTTTTTTTTTACAAAAAAGCTCAGTAAGGAAACAATGTGAATGAAATGTTCAGCCATCTTTGGGACAGTGTCAGGAGGATGTCAGTGTTGAGTATGGATAGCTGAAATAAGATTGTAACCTTGAATTATACAGTAGGAGAAGGGGGGGTTGGCAAACACAGCACAAAAGTTCACAGCTCTCTAGGATTTTGCCAAGTACGCCAGCCAAGAGGATGTCTCAACAGGAGAAATGCAGTTGTGGAGCCCAGTATTAATTCAGTCCAGGCCTGTTGTAGAGTATTGCAGATGGGGACAGGGAAAGAAGCAAACTCTGTACTTGAAGCTTAATCCATCACCCTGTTAGGCCGAAGTGTCTGTGAGTACATCCAATTACTTCTACTGAACTCTGGTGAACTACGGGCCAATTCATTGTTATATGCTCCACAAAGAGCGGGTGCTAAAACTCGCTTCTGTGAGACAGTTCTCCACATCTGTAGCCTTTGGAAAAAGCTTTCTATATGGTGACACCTAATCATGTGGAGGTGTTCTTCTCCAATAACTGGGATGTCCTCAGAACTGCGTAACAGCTGGGCTCATTTAAATTTTGTGGTTTTACATGATTGCTTTGCACTACATAGAATCATAGAGTTGGAAAAGACCACGGGGCCATCCAGTCCAATCCCCTGCCATGCAGGAACCAACATCAAAGCACTCCCAACAGAGCATCCAGCCCCCGTTTAAAAACCTCCAAAGAAGGAGACTCCACCACACTTTGGGGCAGCATATTCCACTGCCGAACAGCTCTGACCATCAGGAAGTTATTCTTGAGGTTTAAGTGGAATCTCTTTTTCTGCAGTTTGAATCCATTGCTCCTTGTTCTAGTCTCTGGAGCAGCAGAAAACAAGCTCACTCCTCAACATGACATCCCTTCAAATATTTAAACATGGCTATCATGTCCCCTCTTAACCTTTTTTTCTGCAGTCAAAACATACCCAGCTCCCTAAGCCGCTCCTCATAGGGCATGGCTTCCAGAGCCTTCACCATTTTGGTCACACTCCTATAGACACGTTCCAGCTTGTCAATATCCTTCTTGAACTGAGGTGCCCAGACCTGGACACAGTATTCCAAATGAGGCCTAACTAATGCAGAATAGAGTGGTACCATTACCTCCCTTGATCTAGACACCATACTCCTATTGATGCAATCAAGAATCGTGTTGGCTTTCTTGACTGCCTCATCACACTGCTGACTCATGTTCAACTCATGGTCCACCAAGACTCCTAGATCCCTTTCATGCGTACTGTTATCCAGCCACGTGTCTCCGATCCTGTATTTATGCATTCCATTTTTTCTGCCTAAGTGTAGGATCTTACATTTCTCTCTGTTGAAATTCAACTCTTTGGAATGCACACCACCAAATAAATATACCAGGAAGGGACAGTATTGGCTTGTAACTTCCATGTCAGAGGGGCAGTGTATCTTCTCTGGATTTTAATCAAAATTTTAAATGTGCTATGCAAGGTACTGAACCCATTGTATGGAAAGGGATCCATAAAGTTCAGACTGAAATCAGAAAAGCAGTCACTATCCCATCAGCTGCTACTGGGTAGGGATGGACAAACTTTGCTTCTTCCTACATTTAAAGATTTTTAATGTCAAGTCTTTTCCCTAAAATTTTTGAAAAGTTTTGTGATTATTCATAAGTTCTTCTCAAAAGCAAATAAAATTTAAATAAACAAGTAAAACCATGTACATAGAGCAAATGCAACTGAGTTGAAATTCGTTAAATAGAGTTGTTCCCAGTATGAAGAGGATCATGTTGTTCCAGGTAGCTCTTAAACATAAAGAGGCTCTCAGTAAGAAAAAGAAAGAAAGAAAGAAAAAGTAGCAATGCTAGTGCAGCATCACACTGGAATCTAAATCTTTGTCTACTTCATTCTCACATTCAAGGACAAAGAATTTTGAAAGTTTTCTTCCTGCTGGACTGGGTTATAAGATGTTTGCTGTACAAAAAGCAATGGATTTTCACAGAGGGTAATGCTATCTTCCTCCATCATAATGTTCATGAAAGGCTCCAAATGTAAAAACAATCTAGTGAAGGCTGATCTTTTGATTAATTGGCTGTCTTGATTGCTGAAAACACCCTTCCTCACTGCAGAAAAGAAAATGTGTGAATATTCCTTATATGCCAAGACAAATAGATGGACTACTTACAGATTCCACTGGGATTCAGAGTCAAATTTTTATGGCCAGAGCATCTCAGCTTGGGTTGACAAACAGAACTAAATTTAAACTTTTGTTACATTGGATTTAGAGAAACATCTGAGAATTTTGGAAGGTGAACCAAAGAAAATTTCCGTCCGTCCCAAATGCCAACAAATGAACAAAATGCTACAGCAGGCATTTTGCCCAGGGTTCCTTCAATTCTGGTGCTTGCCTTCATGTGTGACTATGCTTCCCAGTTCATATTTCTTAAATGGAACATAGGAAGCTGCTTCACGGATGAATCGGACCTTTGGTCTGTCCAGCTCAGTGGCATCAGATCAGATTAGCAGTAATGGTTCTGCTTTATTTCAAGCAGGCATCTTGCCTAGCCCTACCTGGAGATCTCTAGTATTCCTTGGTCATGTCCCATTCAAGTACTAACCAGGCCTGACCCTGCTTAGCTTCTGAAATTAGACAAGAACAGGTGTGTTCAGAGTAGCATGATGGTAAGAACAGAAAGGAACAAGACTGAAACCAGGCATTTTTTCAAAACTATTAGTATTGTTTATAGAATACAATAAAAAGGAACATGACTGAAACCAAACACTTTAGTCAAACCATTTCTTCATTTCAGAGCCAAGCAGTATTTGCAGCTGACTGTATAACTGTAGCTCTCTACTTTAAAAAAATAAAATAAAAATCAAATGTATTTTTAGCTGCTTTTCAAGACTGTGGTCTTCCTAAATCAATATGTTGTGTTATGAAACCGACCAATGTAAAATTATAAAAGCACCATAAAATCAAAACAATTTTAAAATCAACTTTAAAAAATGCAATATGACTTCAAATATTTAAAAGCAGCGAGCACTTTAAAAACTTTGCAGTTAAAAACTGAAGCTGTTCTTTAAAGCCCTCTCAAACACAACTGAACTGTGTTAGTTGTGTATTTCTTTGGAGGAAATTCCACAGAGTAGAGTGAACCAACAGAAAAGTCTTCTTTTTGGTAGCCACTGTGCCTAGTGCTAGGCAGTGAGGAATGCTTTTTACCTTTTTTTTTGTCCATGTCCTTTCCCAGAGATGTAGCTACCTGGGGCAGGTGGAATGAGAGAGAAAATGTTCCTTCATCTCCCCAATTTGTAGCACTGCAGAGAGTGAAGCATTGAAAATAATTCACACCTAGAATGTGTACATTTCCTGTTCCCTTAGTAATTTAGCCTGCCCCTTTTCTTTGGATGTCTAAATTACTTCTAAATGCTCAACTGAAGTTTTAAGTCACTACAATGCTAGAAATTTGGTTACCAATGGAAATTTTCACTTGGGTGGAAGCACAATTCTTAATGGATTCATTTTGCCATCCCTGTAGTTATTCCTCTGTGTTTTTCTATCATAGGACCCTCACAGTGTGTTGGCTGTGAAAAAATGAGAGTTATAGTCCAGCACTTCTAGAGAATACTAATGGGTCATTTGCATTCCAACTCTCTCTTCTCCTTAGTCATCTTTATCTAGCTTGATTTAGGAAGTATAATTAAAATATTCAGTCTTCTCTTCTCAACCATATCCATACTTTGGCCATTTCTGCACTAGACTGTTATAGCGCTATTATTCCACTTTCAGCTTCCTATGGAATCCTGTTCTCAAATCCTCAAAGGCCTTTGAGGCCCCTCCCTGAACTGCAAACCCCAGGATTCCATAGGAGGTTGAAAGTAGAATAATAGCACTGTAACAATCTAGTGCAGAAATGGCCTTTGTTGGGAGTATGAAGACATGCTGCCCAATGTTAAATGTGAATGCTGTAGAGATATGAGTAAACAAACATACTGTGATGCTATGGCCAAAAAAGCCAATGCCGTTCTAGGTTGCATCAACAGGAGTACAGTGTCCAGACTGTGCATAGTAGTAGTGCCATACTCTTCAGACCTAAACTGGACTATTGTGTCCAGTTCTCGGCACCACAGTACAAGAAGGGTATTGACAAGCTGGAACTTGTCCACAGAAGGGACACGAGAATGATCAGAGATCTGGAAACCAAGGCTTATGAAGAACAACCTAGGGAACTGGGTAAGTTTGGCATAGAGAAGATTGAAATGTGAGAAGATGGCCATCTTTGAATATCTGAAGGAATGTTACATAGAAAATGGAACAAACTTTTCTCCCCATAATACTCTAGGGACTAGAACACAAACTAGTAGATTTAAATTGCAAGAAAAGGGAGTCTACCTAAACATTAGGAAGAATTTATTGATCATAAGAGCTATTTGACTATGAAATAAGAGGCCTCAGAGGGTGATGGATTCTCCATATTTGGAGGTCTTTAAGCATCTTTCAGGAATGCTTTCATTATGGATTCCTACACTTCAGGGGATTGGACAAGATGGCTCTTCCAATCCTTTCCAACTCTAAGATTCTATAGGTCTGTGTTTCTGTGATACTGTAATTGTCTAGGCTAGTCTGCTTATTCTGAAAAAGGGAATTGGGGACAGAGGTTGAAAGTTTTATTGCACTGCCTATAAGTGTCAGACTTCCCACCTGCTCACCCATCTAAGTCCCTCAAAGGTGGGGTGGGGAGTTTACATGGACTGACATGTTGTGAAGTGACACTCCTTTAATGATACATAGCTAAAATGTTACAGTTATTTTGTAGAAGGGCTGAAGTTATTCCTCATTAACTGGCAATCATAATGTAATGCAGTTATAGCTTCACTAGCAGGCAGGGAGATCAACTTAAAATAACTTAAAATAACTCATTACTTTGTACCAATTTCCAGTGCACTCTCTTATGGTGCAACCCACACACTGATCTGAGGTCACATGAAGCATGTGATTGTTATCGTCAATGGATGTGACATTCATGGGCCCGTGGCAGCACGAACTTGTACCGGTCACGTCCTTTGAAGACGATGGGACACAAACATTTGCTTTTTTTTTTTTTTTACACGGGCATTCCTGGAACAGAGCCTCCACATATACAAAGTGTGCACTGTACTTCCAAGCTTTTACAGTAAGGCATAAGCTGAGGTTTGACAGTGAAACTTCAAATGAATTTGCCTAATGTTGATTGCATTCTGAGAGATGAAAAGAAGTTTCATTAATGCTAGAAGCCCACCCAGCCCCAGCATTAGTACAGACCCATGGGTCCATTCTGCTTTGGTTGCACATTAAATTCCTGTTGGACCTCAAAGTCCAAGCAGGGCCACGGGATGATTTCTGTATTGATGTGCACGTGCACTAATGTGAAATTCACATGAGCTCTCTCCCTTGCCGGGAATAAAATCATAGTCTTTGGAGGCCTATGCTACATCGTAAGCAATTAGTGGCTTTAAAATGTTTCAAAACTGACTATGTTCCATCAAACCATGATGATTAATGGATGCATTTTGATGTGCAAACCTGAGACCATTGTGCTTTCCCATTTGGTATCACTAAATGGATTTTGCAAGATGAAGGTGGGCTGTCCCACTATCAGCATGCTGCAGCTAATTTGTGAGTGGGCAGGGATGGGAAAGAATATTCCTTTTCTATGTTGGCAGAGCAATGCCAGGGACATAAATTGAAATGCCTCTCAGAAAGTGCTCTGTCCAGCTGATAAGATATTGCCACCCACTTTCTTCTACTTATTCTAAAGAGAAGCCCAGCTTAGTTGCTGGTTTTGTGATTCGCTTTGCTCTGATGCTGTTCATTTTGCAGACTTTTGATGCGCTGGGTTTAGGGAACACTGAAATTCTTAGCACAGGAAGCAGTTACATCTCTGCCCAGACAGCAAAAGAAAACAGAGGAGGGAAGATGCTTAATTCTAGGATTTAGAGCTGGTGGGGATGGGAGAGATTTAACCCTTTTCTTCCTCTGAAGAAAATTTCTCCCCTGAAGCTGGTATTTGCTTCCCAGAGAAAAGTCCCATTGGCCTCGGCAGTACAGCTTATTTGAGTGTAGTTTATTATATTATAGTTTATCTTAGAAACTGTGTTGTTGCTCTCTTCTTCCCCTTTTGTCTTTTTGACTAATGTCCATAAAAGTATTGCACTTAATAAAAGAGCCCAGAAATGCTTTAATGATCCTCACCTTGAAGCACGCACCGTCAACATACATACATCATTCATTAAGCTTTTCAAAAATATTCTTTCCATTCTTCCCCACTAACTGCCTACGTTATTCCAGCAGAGGGTTGGGATTTTTTTCCCCCTTGAATGGTTCACCTTTTGATTTAAGTCATTTAATTTATGGATTATTGGGGTCCTCTTTTTTTAATGATCAAATAACTGACTTTGCTCATGCAAGTGCTCTCATTTTTTTTTCTTTTGAGTTTTTGATTAATGGTGTTATTTTGCTCCTTGCTTCGGTAGCAGCAATTTGTTATGCGTAATGGTGGCAGCAGTGGGGCTTTTCTCTGCCTTAGAGGCCACTCTGTTGTTTTATAATTAAAGCTTTTTGCAACTTGCTTGTCACCTCCCCTGCCCCACCACCAACTCCCCCGTCCCATCCCTCCCTTCCCTCTATACCGAGATTGACTGAAGGTTCACTTAAGTCATGGCTCAGAGGGGCATAACAAAAGCTGCGCTGACTGTTTTGACATTGTTGGGTTTTGGAGTGACAGCCTCTGAGAATTATCTTAACTTTCCTTTTGATGGTGACTAATTGAATTATTTTATTATACTGCATGTTTTAGTAGTGGGAGGTTAGGGGTCACCTTGTCACTGAAACGGAGTCTCCAGTTCCCCTCTCTCTTATCGCTTGAGCGTTCCACAGAAAGAAGCAACTGAAAGCCAGGCAGGTTGAACTATGCTGCTCCAGATGAACAGAGGGGCTGCTTTGCTTTCCTCATTACAGTTTGGCAATGCTGTTTTGCTCTGAAAACATTTTGAGCGTGAATGAGAGCAAGTATTTTGCTCAAAGAGAAGGCACAGATCCAAGCAGGCCTCTTTTTAGCCCCAAGAGTCGATGCACACTTCTCCAACTGAATCAAACACTGCTGATCATTGCCACGTAATGTTTTCGAACATGGGAGTCCCTAGTTGGAAGCCCATGTTTGCAAACATGGAGTGGGTACATGCCAGAATTCTGAGTGTGCAGTCAGGTTTCTGAGACTCACTGTCTACCGTGATGAGCACAGTACGTTCCCAAAACTCAAAAGAACCCTGAGAGCAGTTTGTGAGAGAGGGCAAGAAGCAGTGGGAGGAAAAACATTCAGAGTGCTATTGGAGGAATTCTAATCCAAAGTTATTGTTACAATCTCTGAAAACTGTTGTGCATGCAGAAATGTTTGGCAGTGCCAAAAACAGGCCTACACTGTTTGTGGCCCACTGAAAGGGTAACAGGGACAACTATCAATGTGGAGAAATCCATTAGTTGGGTTATTTTACACTTGGTAGTAATTATTTGTTTATTCTTTCTCTCTTCCTTTTCTCTCTCCATCATTAACCCACCCACCAATATACCATCAGTGATGGCTGGTGGCTGCCATGTCAATAGGGTAGTGACTGCAGTCCAGATTTTACTCCATACATTGAAGCAGCTGTCCTAGGTGCTGAACACTTTTCCCCAACCTCATTCAGCACCATGGAGTGGATTCAGCACCCTTATGGCATGGAAGTCACCAATCACCACTGTATGACATGTACCTTGTGGCTACCTTCCACCATCTCGTGCACCCCGGTGGCATTTGTGGCTCCCACTACTTCAGAGTGTCTCCTCTCTATTTTTTACTTATAAGAATGAGAGTAGGAGAGATTGTCCACACTCTGCCTTCATCATATCATTATAAAACCAAATTGAGGAGAGTATCCATTGCACTCATCCTTTGGTTAAGGGCAAAGGAAGAAATGTCACCTTGGACTGGATACTATAACTATCCCCTATTGTGCTTGAAAAACTGCCAATTCTGTTGTGTGTCTGTGAACAGGTTAACCATTTGGCTCCTTCTTAATGTTTGGCTGTTTCCCCAATTGCTTTGCATACCCCTTAGCCAAGAATATGGAAAAAATAACATCAGAAATGGCCTTGGCTGCCTCTTAGTTTTCCATGGATTGCGCTGTTATGTTTTACAAGTTTATTTTTTCAAATACAAGTATCAATCAAAACATCAGAAAAATTAATGTCTTAAGTGGCCTCTGGAGTTTATGAGTAGGAAACTAGACAAAATACCTTTGCAGTACAATGGCGTTTATTAAAACTGGGTGAGCTGTTTGAGAAACATCCAAATTCGGCACTCTGATGGCTCTTGAGACAACCTAAATTTCACAAGATTTTTACTCACTGTCAGCTAATGAGCTATATTTTTACATGTAATATTTTCTGCTCATAATATCTCCCCAAAATGATTGTGTTATTTTCCCCCTTTAATTTACTTTTCCAGCTCAATGGTCTTCTTTCTTATTTTCTAATCCTCTTGCCCGGGGAATCTTGCAAACTACCTATGAGCTTTGTGGTTCTACTGCTTTTTAATAAAAATACGGCTTTGTACCCTCTCTTCATTTCCCCACCCAGGACAAAACGACACTGGAGAACTTGACTCAACAATTGGCAGTCAAACAGAATGAGGACGGGAAATTTAGCCACGCTATGATGGATTTCAACATGAGCGGAGACTCTGACGGTCAGTAGCAAAGTGCTTTGCCTTATTTCCAGCTGTGCCTGTGCATCCACCACCAGTGGAGAAGAAAAAACATAGTCCTCTTTGGTTCTTAAACATGGTGAGGAAATACCCACAGACCTGACATTGTAGATCTGTGGGAGAATTTTCATATTGTCATGGCACAGCCTACCAAGAATATATCTTTGGCTCTGTAATAATGAGAACAACCCAAGCAGAAATAGATTTAGGGTAACTGAGATCCAACATAGATCCAGTGAGTTACATTGATGATTGTCCATGAAACAGGAGAACACTAGATGTAGGAGTTTGTTTTCATTGGGTGAACTGTTATTTGCTATCTCTAACTTTGCAGTAGTGTCCATACAACAGATGATCCAATGTTTGTTGGCATGTTAGATCTGATCCACACCTTACTTCTTCTTTTAGTTGTCCACCAAAGGGTATTTTAAAGGTGCACTTGAAAATGTAAAAAGTAAACAACTTCTGAATAAAACCTTGTGTTTGCCACATGACTGATGTATCTTGTGAATACATATACTCCTCAGGGAGCCAGGAAAGGCTGCCACTCCCTGCTGGGTGTACTTTCAGCGTCAATGTCTGAAAGCACCATTAGAAAGTTCTTGTGAATAGGAAAGGCTCTGACATTTGCCTAAATGTTCTCACCAAAAAAGTCAGCAGAATGAAAGCAAGTGTTTTTTCAGTTAAGTTTAAGTGCTGAGAGAAGGATCTGTTTCTGAGCAAGGCTTGGTAGCTGTATTAATTGCAGCCTAAAAGAAACAGAGCTACTGTCAGAATGCATGGGGGAGGGTGCATGCGCATGCATTATTGTGCAAGAAATTGGTTGCACAAAACACTGCATAAATTATAAATGCTGATGACTGCTCCCCCACTTTTAAAAGTGTGGGGAAATTCTTGGAAGCTCCATCTGATGAGCTGGGAGAAATCCATTCTGTCATCTGTTTCACCAGCCTAGTATAAGGCAAGATGTTCTATAGTTGTACCATTCCCAACAGATGCCAGGTCAACTTTCCCATGAAAGTTTCCAGTGAATGTGGTGCCACAGCATCCCTAAATAATCCCAGTGAAGTATTCTCTCAGAATTAGAAAGGCCTCCTTGCTTGGGCAAACCCTGGGTAGGAATAGGGGGATTTCTGTAGATAAATCCTTTTGTCCAAATCTGGACACAGACTGCATAGACCATCAGTTGTATTTCTTCCAGCTTAGGAGGACATCACCTTTTTCTGATTCCCCAATTGAGATCTGTAGCAAATGGCACAAATTGCTGCTGTCAGAGGAACTTCAGTTAGCATGAAGCAATCCAACCTGAAGTGCAGAAAGCACAAAAACAGAATGAGGGATGGCTTCCAGACAGCCTGCAACTGTGATGATGCTGATAAGCCACTGTCTGTTACTGGGGCATTTGCACAATTACTCTTTTTGCCCATACAACTTGTATCTCTGGGTCCTGGTGCAGGATAGCAAATTCATCAGCAAAAAATTGAGATGCGTTTCATCAACTCTATTTTTTTTAAAAATGTAGGGCCCTTCTGATATTACTCTACTGAAATATTGGAAAAGTTAGGGTTTGGGGGCTGTAGCACCTGGAATCTCTAACCTCATCACAACCATGCTGGCTAGAGATTCTGGGTTTGAGATACTGCATCAAGCAGGCAGAAAATAATGCTTGCCTGTACCAGTACCATGTCCATCCTCTGCATGTCTTGTTCTGGATGGGCCACAAGGAGTATTTGATGGCACTTTTTATCCCATCCAAAACTTCTCTCCTTTGTCAAGACTGGGTAGAGTCCACCACTGCTGCTGCTTTTTCCCAGTATTGAGGGCTGGAATTAAGAAGACAAGTCAATGGCTTGTCTTGGCTCAAAGGGAGAAGGAGATGAGAGAGTAGTCACAGATGGATACTTCATTGAACAACTTCTGTCTAAAAAGAGACTTACACATGTATATGCCATATCTATATGCCCACATGTCACTAGCAGGCTTCTGAATTGGGAGTTACAAGTTTTCCAATATCTGACATTATATAGAGACAGAGCAGCAGGCAAGAATATGCCCGTGCCGTAGTCTCTCACTTACCTGGCCAGTGGTCTGTGTAGGGTGCAGAGATAGCCTGTGACTCCATTGCTTTGGGGTAGTGGATCCACACTGGGTCTTATAGGAGCTCCTCTGTTCTAACTGAACTACTTTAACAAGAAATAAAATTGATTCAGCACCTTGGACACCCATGAGAATAAAATGTTCAATTGCCCAGAGCAGTTACTATAGAGCCCACCATGGATTCACTGCCAGAAAGTAACAGAGCCACCAGCTGCTTCTCATGAGGTAGAAGAACCAGCAGTTCTAAGTCCTGTCTGCTGCTGCAGAAAAGATAAGATACAAGGTAGGAATTCCATCTCAAGGCTCAAGCTGTGTGGCTTTTCCTCTTTGCATTTTTTAAAGGTAGGAAAAGGTTGTTCAAAATAGATCTATTTGCATTTGGGCCTCCACATGTACTCTAGTTGTAACTTTTGGGTACTCTAGTTTTAACTTTCATATTTTTAATGGTTTTACATTGTCTAATTTATGATTTAAAAATGGGGATCCTTTAATTGTTTTAATTTTATTGCTAATGTTGCTTTTATTATTTGTGAGCCACCTTGAGTCTCACATAGGGAGAAGAGTGGCATATATGCAACAAACAAGCAAACTATTTTCACAACGTGTAATCTGACCATGGGATGGAGGGAAGGCTTTGTTTCCTGTTGCCTTAATGGCACCATGCAAAATGCATGCATGTAATAACTGAGCCAATGTTTTCCTGGTTCTCCTCTGATCTGCTCCAAGGAAAAACCAGTCTCAACATAATGCACTGGAGTCCTGACAAAATGAATATGTCTCTCAGTTTTTCAAAAGACATCTAAGCACAATGAAATATCCTTTATTCCCTACCCCTTTCTCGCAACATTTCAGGAAGTGCAGGGGTATCAGAGTCTCGGATTTATCGGGAATCCAGAGGGCGTGGAAGCAATGAGCCCCACATCAAGCGCCCAATGAATGCCTTCATGGTGTGGGCAAAAGATGAACGGAGGAAGATCTTACAAGCCTTCCCTGATATGCATAATTCTAACATCAGCAAAATACTGGGTAAGGAAACAAAACATTTGATCTCCTGCAGGACTCTTCTGTTAGGAATAGGGATGGAAAGATCAATTTATTTTGACTCCTTGTAATTTTCATACTCTCATTGGTGAATCTAATGTGTGATTTAAAGTTGTTTAAATATACTACTATTTTCTTACAATAGGCATTACTAAAGATATTTTACTTCAGAAGTATATCTCTCAATGTAACACTCACATTATTTCTGAATGCGTTTCACCGGGGAGTGGGGTGAACCAAGAAGCTGATTGCGAAATTTGGAAAAGTACAGAATTATAAGAATAATTATGTTGCACTTTAGCCTAGGAAGAATAGCTCATCTGAATTCATAAACACTGAATTCTTCCAGCATCCCTAGTTTTAGATGGAGAGATTTTAACAGAACAACCATTTTTACATAAACCACCTAATATTTTGATGTCACTTCAGATGTGTGGAATGGGCCACCTGACCCATTTGACATGCTAAACAGAATGTGGGATCAACTTCTGGACTGAACCACTTCTAACTGCCGAAGACGGGGCGGGGGGTACCTCTTAAGTGACTGAGGATGAGAATGTCTGAAGGACCGTCTTCTTAACATGTACCAAATGGTATAGTCAGGTCAAAATCTGAGTCCCTCCTTCTTGTCTGCAGCTCTCAGTTCTGCTTTCAGAAGATGAAAAGTGAAGTGCAAGTGAAAAGATGAGGCTTTTCAGCTATAGCACCCTAATTATAGAACATATTCCTGTGGGGGCTTTAGTCCCTGAGCAGTGAACAGCAGTGTTGGAAAGCAGCTTCCATGGTAGTGGGGGTGGTGAATTTGCTGCTGGTTTTAGTCTGAACTTTAAAGATCCTATTCAAAGTGCTGAACACTGTCCCCCCAATAGGTTCAGCGTCTTTGATAACAATGTTAAATGAAAAGCAGATTCACTGTCCCACTAAGATGGAAACCGCTAACCACCAGTAGTGAGAACTTACTTGTTCAGGAAGGTCTAGAGTTATTACTGGGCTTCCGTCAGATATGGACTGTACTTCCATTGGGGTGGTCCATTTTCTTTCACTCTTAACATCTGCTGATAGGAATGGTTGGAGATCATTGTGCAATGCACAGCATCCCCTTTCAGTGCAAGAGTGAAGGAGATTTGTGCATGTGATGCCATTGTGCACAGACATGTGTACACACATGTGCACATGGCACACATGTGCAGCCAGTTCTGTGTTTGTACATTCAGGTGCTCATTAAGTTCTCCAGCATTGCTTTTCAACCCAGAGGTTGCTTAGCACAATCAATGTGTGATTCCGCATGTGGAAATTATTTCCATGTGAGCAGCTCTTTTTAACAGTAAATCAGAACAACAGAATGAGAAGCGTCCTGTTTCCCAGTGTGGCATTCTGTTTTGCTGTCTCCAGAGGGAGCGTTCAAATAGGTGATATCCTTCCTACAAGCGGAAGTTTTACAGTCAGGAGTTCTGTTGTTCTGTTCTGCATAAATGTGCAGATCAGTTTGATCTGACCAGGGAAATTCAGCCACAGCAGAGATGCCCTTAAGAGCAGGATTAAGCACTGCTATTGATTTCCCTATTGAACAGACTGGAGGAGGCTTGCATGCTAGCAGTTGGTTATGGACGGCAGGTAGGATGGCTTTAACAGGGGTGCCTGAATTGATTAGATTAGTCAGAAGAATGTGAGATAAGGAGTCTACATTTGTTCCAGGAATGATAAAACTTATATACGCCAGCAGGAAGGATTTAAAACCGGTTATGGCTGTGAGATTAGGCATATGAGTCGGGAGGCAAACAGTTTAGTCCAGTCTCTGGATTTAAGAGTGGTCCTGATTAAACTTGCCTTTAAGTAATCATCTTCAGAAATTGGTCAGATCGTGGGGAACATCCCCCCAATCCTCCTCTTCTTCTTTCTCTTCTCTATACAACTACTTTTCATATAGCGAGTACAAAGGGAGCTTGATGTTACCCCATCTTAACTGATTGTTTTGGATAACAACCTCCAACAGCCCACCGCTAATTCATTCCACTTAAAATAGGCGCTTGAGCCGGACTGACATTTCGTTCAGTCTCTAGGGGATCCGCGTTGACATTTTAAAGGGCTTCTAAGCATTTTCTAATACCCTCCAAATCTGGTTTTAATAAGCCACTTCAGCTGAAATTTTTAACATAAGGAATCACCTTTTACTGTTTAGTGCTAGACTGTGCCGGTGTGTGTTGGAGGAGAATGCAGCGAGCATATCAGAGCCATCTTTTTCTGATTAAATATACAGTAGGTGGAGTGTAATGTGCAAATCCATTCCAGATTCTCATAGAGATGACAGTCCTCTGCTCCACTCTCAAACTCCTTGCACTGCGAGAGCGGTGAGGTTTGAAAGCAAGGGAGAGGCAAAGATCGTCTGTCTTTGAAACATCAGAGGACCAGGGGGAGAATCTCTTCCTCCTTTGCAATAAAGCAGGGTGAGCTGCTCTCTTCTTTCCTGGCAGAAACTTTGCAAAGGTCCCTTCTGAGTTGTCAAAGGCCAGTTTTTGAACTCAGCAGGGAACTCTCTATTAACTAGGGGAAAGAGAGTGAGTAGAAGCTCACAGATCAACCAGGTATTCGGGTGTCTTTGCAAGAAAGCTGCAATTGTTCTAACTCACCATTGCCTTGCTTTAAAAAAACAAAAAACAAAAAAACAAATCTGACATTGCACTGAGGTTGGCTGTCTGATGTGTCATCGGCTGTAATTTAGATGAGCTTGTTCTTCCATCAGGCTGTGTGTTTGTGTATGTACGTGTGTTTGTGACTTTAGTAGCACAATAAGAAGACTGCCCTTTGCAGCCCTTCCATTCTCCAGAGGTTGGATTTTAACATCATGATATTACCGTATATTCTGAGCATTAAAAAAAGGGGGGGGATGCATGTTTTTGTCAGCAAAGTCATCTGTGTGCATTTTTGTCCTCCATCTGTTTATTGCTACATAAATGTCTCTATCAGAACTCTTTGCACAAAGGAAGAAAAAGAACTTGTAAAGTAATATTCCGCCTTGGCTACACAGTTATGTATGTATAACTAATGTCTCCTGGGCCAGTTCTCTCAGTCCAGGCAGCAGCTAGAGCAGGTATTTTCTGACTGCAAGGAGGGGGATGTTTCCAACGCCACTATTAAGTGAGGCTGCAATAGGGACTCACAACAGGGGTCTTGTTTCTGAGTACTGCAGGCTCATTTGCTCATCCTCCTTACACCTAGGTATGCAACCTTTGCCTGATGCAGCTGCTGGCTGTTAAAATGGGTGGGTGGGGAACATTTACATAGTTTTACAGAAAGGCTATATAGTCTTATTGAATACATAGCAGTTAGAGAACTCATAAGTGTAGGTTACAAATCTGTAACTGCAAAATCATAGGCCAGCCATTTTTTGAACTGCTTGAACCTCTCTGTGTTTCCACTCTTACTTGTTGAAACTTCCTTAGTATCTACTGCATACTTTAAAAAAAAAAAGCTTTTTGATATTCAGAGATGTTCATAGGAGATGGGAGAGTGTGAGGTAGAGGACTTTGATGGCTATGGGGAACTTTATAGGAGCTTTATAGTCTGTATAGCAAGATTCTACTCCTGTTGCTGAAATGTAATACAGTGACAACAGCTTCATAGGCAGAACCATAAAGAATGTGATTAACGTGAACTAAGTTATATGCCCTTAGTTATGTGTCCTTAGATATGATCTTACATATCCTTAGACAAGGTCAAACCTCAAGATGTTGTTGGACTGTAACTTCCAGGATTCTGGGAAGTGTAATCCAAAAACATTTGGAGGACCTCATGATTCCCAACCTACTTTAGACTTTGGCCATTTCCACACGGGGGAAGGGAATCGCCTCATGACACTACTCACCAGACTTTTGGGCTCCCCGGTCCGGTCCACGCTTCTCTGGAGCAGCGCGTGGCTGCCGCTTCGCACTCCTTCAGGGATGAAAATGGCAGCTTCCGGTTGGTCGAGGGTCTTGACCAACTGCTGAAGCTTGCCAGTCTAAAGCCCACCCCCAGCAGATCACAGGCTCGCACCAATGCAAGCCTGTGAATCTGCATAAGGAAGCAGGCTCGCAGTGGCGTACTCCGTGCTTTTGAAAGACCTGTTTTTAGCGGTCTTTCAAAAGCACGCTGGATGACCACTTGGGGTCATTCCGGAGCGGGCTGGGGTGCGGATCTATGTTAAGTAGGTCCGACCCAGTCCGCTCCCAGGTGCAGACCTCCTCCCTGGAGGACGCTCTGCCCCATGTTAAAAAACCCTGTGTGGAAATGGCCTTTGTTTCAGATACTTGAAATTAGACTTTCCATCAGTAGAAGATAGAGATCAAAAAGAGATTTCTAGCCATCCCCTGAGGGGAGAAGGTACAACCAACCTACTGAACACATCTGGATCTGCAAACTACTTGGGAACACTGAGTTACCTTTTGGAATAAAGATGGAATAGGAAAGTATTAAGTTCATATTAGATGTAAAGTGAATTGTGATAATGCAATTCATTAGATGGTGCTGTTGTCATCATTGTCATGGCAGTCTGTTCAGAGAGTTCATGGGATTTCTTGTCTCCAGCACAAGAATAGGACAACTAGTGCTTTTTTTTTCCCATTGAGGTTTCTGCGATTTGCCCAAAATGTCCTTGCGCAAAACTTGTGTCATTTCCCTTTGTGAAGCAAAGCACACTCACATTTCTCAAGAGCAGAAAAACTGGCTGCTTGGCTCCAACCATCCTTCTGATGCTTCTGCTTTTTAGCACTCCGTGCAACAAAGCAGTGGCTAGAATAGTTTATCAGTGTGTGCGATTGGTCTAATATCTGCAAAAGGTGTTCCCTTGAAATGGAAGAGGCAGTGCTTCTCAGGACTGTGGCGGGAAGAGAAAAAATTAAATTCCCCATGACTTCTGCCCACCATCCCATGGCTGCTCAACCTTCCTCACAGCTGGTAAATACATAATAAAAGCTAGTCTATTGATTGCATTCCCACAATGAATGCCATGACTAGTTTGGGCCACATTAATAAAGATGAAAGTATCATTGAAAGGGTATATTTTGATAACAAGCGGGCTACTCTAAGGCAGAGTGAGGCAACCTCATTGGACAGAAGATGCTGACAGCAACTGGGGTGGGGGACAGAATTGGCTTCTGTCTGTACTTTTGACCATCTTAGAAGAGAGGATCTCCTAGCGTGAACAGTGGAAAACTGGCCCTCAGTAAAGAATAATGAAACTTACTCACAAGAAGCTAGTTTGTTTGGGGGTTTTTCCTGGTATTTTTTTGTTGCAGTGGACAGGAGAAAAGGAGGATATTTTGTAGACAGGAGGACACTTACGCTTTTTATATATCAAAAACTGTCCAGGGGGTATGATGAGATAGGCACAGTCCAAGTGTAATAACATGAGCTAAATGCAGCAAATAGGAAGGACAACACTGTCTCTCCCAAGTTATGATTCGATCAGCCCCCACAGTGTCCTTGTGACATTTTCCCTGTTGGAACATAAGAATAATTTCCATCCCATGTTTGTTTTCACAGCCAAGCTCATCTCGCTTTTCCCAAAGAGACCAAGCACTACAAGGCTTGACTAATATCCCATTGGATCATTTCTTTTCTTTCCCCCTAAATGTCCCAGCCCAGCTTTATGAGCATCATGGGTATTTTTCTTAAACAACAAAAATCTCTCCACCCAGCTCCATTAAGCAAAGCAAACAGAGCAGCAAATGAATATTGTTCCTCCAGTTGTAATATGCTTATTGTCTCGAGTGTTAGCAGAACATTGCCTTGGTTGTCCTTGGTCAAACAGCAAAGAAAGATTTCTCCTGAAGAAAAAGATACACACACCATTTTAAACAAGACTAAAGAACATTAAGACATGGAGTCTATGAGTGTTATGTCAAAACCATTGTGGAAAAGATGGGTTTGGAAGAAGGCAGCCAGAGAACTGGCATCAAACAGGGATATCAGTCAGAAAGGACAGGAAAGGAGGAAGAGTAATTGGTTTCTTTATTAAGCACAACCAACTTAGCGTGCTCTCTCTCTGTGTGTCTCTCTCTCTCTTTAAATATGAGGTCCCAAATCCCCCAGACTCCCTGAGGGAAGCCCTGGTTGGGATGGGTGGGTTCTCCAGAGTTGGGTAGTGTCATGGTTCAGGCAGCAGGAAGAGCTTCCCACTGGGAAACTATACAGGGCTAAGGCCTGAGTACATGCTGGGTTGTTCTAGACTGAAGAGCCACTCACCCCAACTAACATAGAGATCTCTTTATAAGATAAATTTGAGCAAAAAGTTTGCAAGTTGAATTTAGACTGTGTGTGAAAGAGTGACAGAAAGGGGGAAGGAGGGGGACTGTCAAAAACCACAGACAAAATGAACTGAGACAAGGTAGGTGGACAAAGGATGGAAGGAGGGCAATGCATTTACACATTTTGCAACCCCCTACACATCTACATATACTTTGATTGGCATAATGGCTGGGACAACCATGGTTGCCACTTTAGCAGTCCAGGTTTGGTGTGAAGGTTTCAGCTTGTAAAGTTCTTCTAACAGTAGCTGCAATGCTTAGCTTATCACACAAGTGATTTACGTCCCACAGGTTTCATGGCATCCTATACCTAGAAAGGATCACAAGGCTAACAGATCTTGTGTCCCATTCATTGCCATATCCATCTTCTCAGAGATCAAAGCAGAGGCCTCAATGTGGCAGAGACAGTACCCCACAATAAAGCAAGTGCGGCTCACATTGCTCCAGTTGAGTCCAGCAAGTGACCAATTAGGAGCCTGGCTTGAGCATAAAATGGCTAATCATGTTATTCCTGATGAATTCTTTGGAGATTCCAAATAGGTAATGCAGGGGATATCAACCTTCCTTATCTTAAAATATGGCTGAGCCACTTGGGTACCACTAAATCAGCATATTGCAGGGGCTAGATCTGGTTTCAATGTTTTCAGTTCATGATCAATGAGGCTGCTTTGAGCTCAACCAATTTCATTTGCCAAAATGGCTTTTGCAAGATCGACCAGCTCAGAAATGGACAGATCTCCTTGTCATTCCTCCCCGGCAGGCTCTCGCTGGAAAGCTATGACGAACCTTGAGAAACAGCCATACTATGAGGAGCAGGCCCGCCTCAGCAAGCAACACCTGGAGAAGTACCCAGACTATAAGTACAAGCCCAGGCCGAAGCGCACCTGCTTAGTGGATGGGAAGAAGTTGCGGATTGGTGAATACAAAGCAATCATGCGCAGTCGACGTCAAGAGATGAGGCAGTATTTCAATGTTGGGTATGGGCCCTACGTGGCATATTACATTTACTTTAGTCCCAAAGGCAATGTGTAGTAAAACACCTTACAATGCATGAGCAAGAATCCAGGGTTTCCCCTATTTGAGGTGGTGCAGTTAAAGTAGCCAAGATGCAGAAATTTGACATGGATGCTTTGTGTATCTTACCTTTGTGACTAAAATACTTTACGAGGCATTAGCAGGCATCCACGGTTTTCCTGGTTCAGAATGATGCAATTAAAATTTGACAGGGATCCCATTTTCCTCTTTACTCAGGACTTACTTTCCCAACCACAGTAGTCCTTGGAAGCTGCTGGGTAGGGTCAATAACTTTGCAAGTTGCATTGGTGACTTTAGTGGGTTAGTTTCGTAAACAGGTGCTCCCACATTAAAAATGTCAAGGAGGTTCAAGACTAGAACTGACCAGAAGTTCATTTCCATTTTTTAAAAATAAAAATAGTCACCTTTTTGATGAAGGGGAGGGGAACATGTTGCACTCCATTTGTTATTGGAAGGTAATTGCCATCAGCCCTAGCGATCATAGGCAATGGTAATACATGTTGTGATCGGATCAGAAATGATCAGAAAGGTCAGCATCTATAATCTGCTATCCTGCCTTGCAGCCACTGAATGTGACTGGCTCCAGGGTCTCGTTACACCTATCAACATAAGCAGAAATCAAAGGACAGAAAAGGTTATCATGAGCCCAAATAGAACTCAGAGCAATTGTGTATCTGAGTTGTAAGCTCAACTCAATATAGACTGCCTACCCTTGCATTTTGTACCACTTGCGCATATTCCTCTTTAAGACATTTCCCTCCTCATCTTGCAGTAGAAGAAAATCACTCCGCCATTCCAGGAATAGTGATTCTCATTGTTTCAACAATGGGGCTTGGGAGGGGAGCAGGGAGGGTCAGGGAATTCAAATATAGATTGGGTCTGCACACATCCTGTGGGCCGTGTGTTGCACACCATTGCTGACCATTTCCGCACTAGACTGTTATAGTGCTATTATTCCACTTTCAACATCCTATTAAGGAGGGGCCTCAAAGCATGCTCAAAGGCCCTTCCCTAAACTGCAAACCCCAGGATTCCATAGGATGTTGAAAGTAGAATAATAGCACTACAACAGTCTAGTGCAGAAATGGTCACTGTTAGGAAAGCCTCAGTCACCAGCTGCTTCAGTTGGTAGGAAACTGTTTTCTTATCCATCTGCCACCATGCTCTTGACTTGACTTGAAACATCCCCCTAACCCTGAAACACAAGTCATGACATATGTAAGCTCAGCTTTCAATTCTTTTATTAAAACATCTGGGTCAGAAAAAAGGGAGTGAAAGCAGCACTTCTTCCTTGCTGTTGCTCACTAGAAACTGTTATTGGTGGCATAGTGCTTTTGAACCTAGAGACCCCACCCAGCTGTTACAACAAACAGCCGCAAATAAAGCTTTCCTCCAAGAATTGATTTAATTCCTTTTGAAAGGTACCTTGAAGAAAAGTAGCTTTCACCCCATCTCATCAGTGAATTCCATTTAAGGGGAGCCTTCAACAAAATGGTGCAGTGCATAGTGTTTCCACTCACTGTTGGTCAGTTGACCATGTATATGTGTGTGTGTGTGTGTCTTCAAGTCACCTGTTGACTTATGGCAACCTCCCAAATTCCATAGAGTTTTCTTAGGCAAGGAATACTCAGAAGTGGTTTTGCCAGTTCTTTCCTCTAAAATATAGCCTAAAACATCTGGTATTCATTGGCAGTCTCTCATCCAAGTGCTTACCAGGGCTGACCCTGCTTCACTTCCAAGATCAGATGGGATCTGGTGCTTTTAGGGTATTGAGGCCTTACTAGCTGACTATACTTCTTCCATAATACTCCAATTCATTCCCCATCACACCCAGAATTTCCAAAAGTTACCCTTTTGGATTGCTAATCTCAGAATCTCCCAGGCAGCAAGCTATTGGAGGATTTGGGTAGTTGTAGTCAAAAAGAAAATTCTCCAAGATCTGCCTTGCCTAATTCTCTGCTTTCTTCCTTGCAATAATTACCAATCAAAATCCCATAGACACTGAGCATGCTCAGTTCTCATCAGGATATTATGTCCATTACTGAGCATTCCCAGTGCTGACTGAGCTATTTTCACCTTCCTTTGTGTTTCTTTTCCCTTTAAAAATGTTTTTGTACTTCTGCAAGCCTTGGAGTTCTCCCGTGCCTACTGATTGCAGTCTCTTGTGTGCAGATGTGCTAGTTTGGTTGCATAAGCAACAATGCATACCTGAACTTCAGAAATTGATGCACTGTGCTTTCTCTTGCCTGCTCTGATTCTACTGGACAGAGAAATGAAAGTATTTCTTCATAGACAATGTGCAATTAATTTATGGCGTTCCCTCCTGCAAGATTTAGTGATGGCTGCTGGCTTGCATAGCATTATGGCTTTCAGTGCTGATATCTGAATTAATGCATAACCATCCCAGGTTAGGTACATTTGAGTCCCACTGATTTTCCAATATGGCAGTTAAGTGCAGGTTTAAATCTCTCCTGTTGAAATCAAGGAGACTCTAAAGTGCTTTCCTATGGCTGGACTGTGCCCAATGTTTTTGGAACAAGAGCCGGCTGTTTGAGTCTGGTTAATGGATGTCAGGAACGATGAACGGAGATGAATCTGTCCAGCTACTGCTAAGTGTCACCAGGCAGTTTCTTTAAAACAGCTACAGTGTGCATTGTTATAATAAGCAGCTCAGCCCAGAAATCTGAGCCGCTTAACCCTGTGGTGTTGGCACGTCCAGCGATCCCACTGGTAAGCGCTGAAACAAACATGGGGAAGCTGGCCAACCCTTAGCATCAGGAGATTAAAAAGAGAGGGAGGGGAAGACCTTTTGGAGGAAGAATAGGCAGCAACAAAGCTTCCAAAATTCCACTTATCTCGCCAACACTGATGCTTGACAATGTTAGAAAAAAAATTAATCTTCCAAGGTTTGAAATGTTATTCAACTTCCTTATCGAGCCTGCCAAGTTCTGTCAGAAGGGAGAAACAGTAGTATTCCAAATGATGGGGTTACAGAAAGGCATGCCCCAAATGACTGGAAGGGAACATAGATCAGGAGGTGATGGTGGGTTCTCTGAAGAATGTGGCATTTGTTAAGATATTGAGCTAAAGCTATGCCAGGCCTGTGCCAAACTGATTGACTGATTTCAGTATGGTTCAGTCTTAATCTGCATATGTTCAGGGTGTAAGGCAATGATCCTATTCAGATTCTAGGTAAATGAGATGGGGCTGCAGAATCATGGGGGTCATACTATAGAACTACATTCATCTGTGATAGCAGAGTGATCTCTAATGCTACAGATTTACAGAGTGCCTGAAAATATACCATGGAAAGCCAAAACTAGTCCCCTAAAAGTAGGAGAATTTTCGTTGGCACTGAAAAGTATTGTGTATGTGGCTGCTGATTTGTAGAAGTCCATTAAAGGTAACACATGTTCATATCACCCAACCAGTTGTTGTTGTTGCTGTTGCTGCTGCTGCTGCTGTTGTTGTGTGCCTTTAAGTTGTTCAAGCCTATCACAGAGTTTTCTTGGCAAGATTTGTTCAGAGGAGGTTTGCGTTTGCCTTCCTCTGAAGCTAAGAGACTGTGACTTGACCAAAGTCACCTGGTGGATTTCCATAGCTAAGCTAGGATTCAAACCCTGGTCTCCCAGTGTCCTTGTCCTACACTCAAACCACTACAATATACTGATGTGACTTATTTTCACTAATCCATGCATCCAGGCGTCCATCCATCCATCAGCAGCAGCAGCAACAACAGAAACAAAAACAGCAACAGTATTGTTGATGGTCCTTGTGAGTATTGACAAGCTCAGAAGCTGTTGGTTTAGCCAGCTTCACAGCATTTTTAAATTAAATGAGACATACTAGGACTTATTCTCCAGGATAGTAAACTGATCAGCTTCAGATTGTGGGGGGGCTTCACAAGAACGAATGCTTCTCTATAGCAAAAAAAAAAACTTTCTGCAAAAGAAAGGTAACTTTACCTAAGCCTAACCTCCTCTTTGAAATATGCTAGTTTTTTTTTTCTTTTTAATGCAAGGATTATTAAAGAGATGTATTCATTGTATTCTATGCCCACTGGTGACTCCATTGTCAGTGGAGTGGTGAATGCACTGCAGGCTTCACCTCAAACATTAAAGAAACCCAAAGTGTTGAACCTGTTTGGGGGAGACCGTGTTCAGCAATTTAGAAAGCTCCTTCAAAATCTGAAGTAACCTCAAACATGAATTCACGGCCCCATTGACCATTTGAGCCACTAATGGTGACTGGCTGTATCATAACCATTGTAATTTATGGCATTTTTTATAAATAAAAATGAAGACGAGACTTCAGTCTTGTGAGTCCCACAGGTCCAGTCAGAAATAGTGCATGCCCATTGAGTCTGTGGGTTTATTGAAAATTAGGTCAAAGGGAGTGGCTGCGGTTAAGAATGAGGAAAGGAAGATCAAACAGGACTTGCCTCCTGCAGTGAAAGTCCTCTTTCTCTTACCATCTTCCCAGCTTAGAATAGTAACTTTTCTTCAGCAGCCCTCAGTAACTTTTGCAAGCTCTGCTTCAACAGCAACTAGTTGCTATCTTGTCAGTGAGGACAATAAATTCACTCTGGGTTTTCCTCTGAACTATCCCCAAAATAGGTTCACCACAGTCAATAGTTCTTTGAAAATTCAGACTGAAACCGGCGGCCCATCCACACTACAGAATTATAGCATTATTGTTCCACTTTCACTGTCATGGTTCCATCCTATGGAATCCTGGGGTTGACAGTTTAGAGAGGAACATTTAGATTTCTCAGCCAAAGCATTCCAGTGCCTCCTGTCTACAAATTCCATGATTCCATTGTACGGAATCATGGCAGTTAAAGTGGAATAATACTGCTATAATTCAGTAGTACGAACCAGCCCCTGGAGTTGATTCATCACCCCACTGAAACAGGAGCCACCAGCCTCGGCAGTTCAAGTTTGAGTAGTCAACAGGCTGTCCAAGTAGAATCAGAGCTAGCAAGATCATGTTTCTTAAAAAGATCACAGACCAAGTCAGCAAGCATCCCATATATAAATCTGTCCTCGCTGAAGAACCTTTATAGAGGACTGTATGTTGACTGTACATCAGAACAGTGTTTTTCTGTTAGGGTAGGAAGGAGGGGCTGTTACTGATCAACAGTCCCCCACCTCACTTCCCAAGATAATTCTGCTTGTCTTGCTGTGATGCATGAACAGTTCCCTTTTCCTTGATGACAAGAAGCAAGAGATTTGGAAATGTAAGAATTTCTGTGCCAGCCGTGCCCCAGAGATTTGTGGGATCATTCGGAGATTTATTGTACCCTCACTGTAAAGGACCAGGGCAAGGTTTTGCTCTCAATTCAGCCTTCTCCTCTCCAGGGATTCCCCTCTTGTCTCCCATGGCAAGGCTTTCCATTGCAGATGGACACACCTTTGATGACATTACAATGTGAAGCATGTTCTGCACAATATTATCGCAATTGAATTAGCCCATGCTGCAAGACAACAAAAGGAGCATCAGTGTTAAACCCCTCGCTTTGCAGGGACCCTGGAGCTTCTGAGGCATATAAACACAGCCACCGTTCCAAGATTTTGGGAAGGGATTGAGAAGGCCCAAAATAACTCTGGTCTTTTTTAAAAAAAATCTGCATACATTTCCAAGATTTCAGTGTCTGAAAAGGAGAGTTTTGTGCATATTCTTGGAGCAATACGTATTCCTAGTTTATGCTTGCATAAGAAGGTTATTGCAGGAATTGTCTCCATCTTATGGGAATGCAGAGTCTAAACCAGGCATTGGATCAGACTTCTAGATAAGAGCTTGGAGAAGTTACTTTTTGGCCTACTGCTCCCATAAGCCCATGCACACGATGATGTTGATAGGGTGTAAGAAGCTGTATTACACCTGCATTTCTGAAGCATCATGGATGCTTTGCTATACAACAGATCCTCCATATAAGTGACCTTTGGATCTGTGAATTCAAGCGGTTGTGGAATGTCGTGTCGTGTCGCATTGGGTCCTATACCTAAAATGGTGGCAATATGTGCATAGACACACTGAAGTGTCTGCACACTTGTTGCCGCCATTTAATAATATGGGACATGAGCATCCATGATTTTTGCCTTTTGCAGGGGCTCCTATAACAAAACCCTCACAGATACAGAGAATCCACTGTAGTTGAACATATATGTACCTGCCTTAGAAACTTCATTTCTAAAAAAAAAAAATTGTGCTGATACCTTTATTAGGCCAACCAAAAGGCACAACATATACTACACAAATTTTCAAAACTCACAGGCTTCTTAACCAGATTGCATGTTAAAAATCATTTTAGAGGATAAAGCGTGATGACCAAGGTTCAGAGAGCTGCATCTTTCTTGAGATGTTAACAGTGAGTTTAAGATGGTGGCGGAAGGAGGTGTGTTGGGGTGTAAAGGAACACTTCTTGTTGGCCATTAGGCATTTGAGACACAAAAGCAAGGTAAGGCAGCATTCTTTCACACAACATTAAAATTAAAATCATCTACAACCCTCCCTCTGCCAGCATGTTAAATTCATGCCATTCTTCAGTCAGCTCAAAAAGTTTCAGGAGAATGATTAAAACAATTATCATAGTTAGTGCTCCTTTTATACCAACGATTGTTTCTGTGCAAGACTGCTACTGTGTTATTAAATGGAATTGTCACTGTAAGAAGTTGGGTGCAGGTCCAGACCTTCAATAATTTGAGTGCGCTATGTTTTCTTTTTCCCCCTATTGAATGTGCACAAAATGATACCAAAGAAACAGAGGGAGGAGAGGTTTTGCCTATTTTATATGTTGTTTGGGGTCACCTGTGACCCCATAACATGAAGTTAACAGTTTATGAAAACAAATGGACCACTTAGGAGAAAAGTCCCTAAACTTTCTTTTGTGTTCCCCTTACTTTCAACAGACAGCAAGCACAGATTCCTATTGCGACAGCGGGTGTCGTCTACCCAGGGGCCATCGCCATGGCTGGAATGCCCTCTCCACACCTGCCCTCAGAGCACTCGAGCGTGTCTAGCAGCCCAGAGCCTGGGATGCCTGTTATCCAGAGCACTTACGGCATCAAAAATGAGGAGACCTCTCACGTCAAAGAGGAAGTGCAGACCGACGACATCAATGGCGAAATATACGATGAGTACGACGAAGAGGAGGATGACCCCGATGTGGACTATGGCAGTGACAGTGAAAATCACATTGCAGGACAAGCCAACTGATAAGGGGTCCCAATTCTTGATGTTAATCTTGGAGGACTTCAAAGGAAAGCCCCAGCTGGTTCATGACCCAGTGGCCAAGCACATGAACTTAATTCTCAGACACTGACTGTTACTTAAAACTCTTAGTCTTAAACTAGTTGGGACGTCAGCTGATCAATAGACATCAGCCCTGCATCAAAAACTTTTTGAAAGCAAAACAAAAATTGTAAAAGAGACAAAGGCTCAGAGAAGGAAACCATGACAAGGAGGACAACTAATGATGTCAAAAATGAAAATGAAAAAAATAAAAAATAATGGACAAAAATAAGCTATGGGTAACATAATGCCAGTAATTCAGCTGCTATACCCAAGCACTGAAGTCTTACCCGTTCAACCTTTTATTATTATTTTTTTTTCAAATAAACTTTATGGCTGTTTGTTCTACAATGTTCTAGAAAATTCTCACTCAGGTACACAGTGCCAACAAGTGGCTTGTGAATGTGTTCTGTTGTTTTGTGCTACAGTTTAAAGAAAAAATAAGATTTTGGGGGTTGGGTGGGGAATTGGGAGTCAATAATGCACCTGATGGGGAAAAAAAGAAGTGATAAAATTCTTTATGCTTCCCCCTTCAACTTTTCCACTTTTTCCCCCTCCCTCATTCCAGAAGTAGAGTTCATGGTACTTATGATTCTGGCTGGAATCTGGGAATCGTACCAGTTTTGGCCCATGTGGCACTGCACAGTCTAACTTACAGCTATTGCTCAGGGGCAAGGAAGAGATCCAAGGGCATGTTGTGGAACAGCTCCAATAAACAGGAGGTGTGTGGAGCCCAGCAATGGCTCAGCAAGTGCAAACTGATGAGCATACAGGCCATAGTGTTGTAAAGAAGACTTGCAAATTTTCTTATCTTCAGCTGAGACATTCCATTCGGGTGAAAAAATTGTTTGCTAAGGGGAAGAAAAATTGTTTTGTATTTTAAAAAGAAAGGAAAAACCCAATGCATTTCTGTAGAAAGATGTTCATTTTGCACAAAAGACACTGTTTTTAGACAAAACTTTTGTTTTTTAAGGAATTGTTTTTGTTGTTGTTTTTTTACAAAAAAGGTCCCAAAACGTGAAAAATCAGCAAAAATGAACAAAACATCCTAAAATGTCACCCAGGGAAGAAAATACTTTTGAAATTGTTTATTTTTTGTATGCAAGAATGAAATGTGTTGATATTTACATCCCTAGCAGGCTGTACTAGCTCTTTGCATAATTCTATAGTCTTACAGTCCAGATTTTTGAACCATATAAAGCTGCCTCATGCTAGCTCAGGCCATCCTTCTGTCTAGCACCGTGCTACCTGCTCTAACAGACAGCCAAGGCTTTGGGCTCTAGAGATGTAAATTGAACCTGGGACCTTTTGCAGGTCAATGCTTGGAAAAGTTACTTTTTAGTCTACAACTCTCTGAATCCCCCAGCCAGCATGGGGGATTCTGAGGATTAAAATTCAGAAATATAACATTTCCAGACTCTGATGCAGATAGATTCTGTGCTATAACACTGACATGTGGCCTCCCCACAAAAAATCTATAGTTTACTTCCACAAACTATCATCAGTAAGAGCTGTATCTGTCTGTCCTTCCCCACTATTCTAACCAATCCTTAGATGAGTCTCCTGGATAATCAGTTGCCACTTGATGAGATCATCTTGGAAGACTCACATGCTCTTTCTGATCTGGAGCTCTTCTCAGCCTTGATGAATGTGAACTGAGTATATATTGCCACATGAGCAACACTGGTTGTATACTGTATTTCGGTTGCCATTGCCCCAACCAATCAGCCCCTTCCTTCTTACACAAGGCCTCCCTTTACCAGTTGCACACCAGATATAGTCTTTGAACAAGTGCCAAATCTGTACTCCCGGGCTGAATGACTTCCATTTCATGTTTTTCTTTCCTAATTGATTGTCTTTTTTCTTTATTTCATTCATATCGTCTTCTGTCTTAAGTTAGGGCAGTATTGTGTCTTAGACAATCCCTTTGGCGAACCTGATTACCAGCAGCTGGTGAAGTTAGATTTTTTTTAAAAAAAAAATTAAACTTTTTAAACTTTAAAGGAAACTGTAGGTGCTGTTCTCAGGTGAAACAGATTGAGAGAGAGAGAGAGAGAGAGAGGAAGAAACTTGAGATTTTTTGGAAAAAATTATCTTGGATTTGTGTATGTGTGTTGTGAATGCTAATAATATTAATAAGAAAAGCATAATCAGACCATTGTTAGGGAAAAGTTAAATTACTGGATTATATTTCCCATGTCATGATATTGCGTCCTTGATTTATAGTTTAAATTGCTACACATAGAAGTAGATTTGCAAATGCTTGTGTGTTATGTACAGCATTAGGGTGTTATACCCTAATATAACACCCTGTAACACCCCTAAGATAATATTTGGGTTTTAAAAACTGCCGTGTTTCTAGACTTTAAGGCAAACAGTAATCTCTTCCTCCTTCGTGTGATGAGAACCCAAACTTATAACTCACAAAACATGTCTATCATGCAAATAACACTTTGTGTGAACTTGAAAAAGACATACAGTATATGAATATTCATACAGAAATTGGGAATATTCCTTTTTTGGATTGACGCCCCCGGAATCAAATAGCTGCCATGGCCAGGGTAGTCCAAAAATGTAACTTTTACAGGCTCTGTTTACCCAATGTGTGTGATCAGTCTCCTTCCCAAAATGGTCACAAGGAGAGAAGGATCAAGCGGGTTCAGCAAAGCAAGATTTCTCAAAAGCTGTCATTCACATGGTACCGGGGGGGGGGACCCATTCATTATGTTATGCTCACTAATACAAGGAAGGCTTATTGCTATGCTATCCAAGACTTGGCTAGCTAACATTGTCCCCAGTGGGGCTGCCTTATCCATTGGGCACTTTAGGCACTATGCCTAGGGCCTATGAAAATTTTAGGTCCTAGGCACTAAAACATAAAATCCTATGAAAATGAAAATAGGATTTTAGGGTCTATGAAACCATCCCTAGTGATACATCAAGAGAAGACAGGAAGTAATACAAGAGTGCCTAGAGCCTGTGAAAATCTTAATATGGCCCTGTGTCCCAGAATCATTGACCCTGCGTTGGACCATTTCCACACTACGCTGTTATCCTATGGAATCCTGGGGTTTGCAGTTTAGGGAGGGACCTTTAGAATTTGCTGTCAGATTGCTCTTTGGCCTCAGTAAACTACAAACCCCAGAACTCCACAGGATGTTGAAAGTGGAATAGCACTATAACCGTGTAGGGTGGAACAGCCCTTGTTTTGGTATTACAGGGAGTTTCCACCAGTTTTATCCATAAACCAATTAAATAACAAGATTTCCATTGAAACTGATACATTCTCCAACCTTCCTGACATGCCAACCTTGGCTGGTGTCCTGTTGAGCAGTTAGCTGGACATACATATTTGTAACTGTTCAGTATGCATGCTCACAACTGTGACACTATTGCCACGGTTGCATATGCCCCCACCAAAAAAACCCCTAAACACCCTACTTTAAGAGATAGCAGCCACACTGAGTGACAAAGGGCTCTTCTGCTTGTGATCAGGACACTGCAGGATGACATTTCTAGCCTCCCCACTAGGTAGCTGTGATGCGACAATCAGAAGCAGGACCCTTGTCATAATCCCTCATTGCACTGCAGCTTGTTTGTGGGAAAAGGTCACGAATGTCATTCTACGGCACTCTGATCATGAGTAGAACCAACCTCCATCACTTGGTGAAGCTGCTAGCTGTTAAAGTGGGTTTGGGGAATCAGGTTAGGAGACAATATGTAGCCGTACATTTGTAATGACATCTGTGCTCTAGGATCTCCGCCCTTATATGTACATTCTAATCAAGGTCCTTCCAAGACTAGCCAAATAAAATCAATGGGAAAATGTCAGCTGAATGGACGAACATTCCCATAAACAATTTTTGACGCAGACTTCCAAATCAGTAAAGCTTACATAAGTGTTGACTTGCCATTTCTGCAATTGTTACAGGTTTTCCAGTCTAGTAGGAACTAGTAATTCGATTTATTCTGTAGGTGCATTTAAGTGCATTTATTCTGTGGGCTCATAGGTAATCATATGGAAGAGTTTTATTCTGCTGTTCAATATGTCAATATGAATACCATCCAAGGTGGTTCACTAGAACAAATAGCCAGGTAGAGCTGAATATACAGGAAGATAATGGTACAATCCAAATGGAATTTTGGGTATCTCAGTGACCCTTTGTGAAAACAAAGCAAAATCTCTAGCCCATACCATTGAAAAGGCATTCTTGACTGTGAGTCAACAGTGCCTGATGGAGTCTCAAAAACTTGGAGATATCGTTGAATATTTCTGGTGGGCATGGCAGAGCTTGTGTGTTCTGCTTAGTTCTTTAGCACCACCCTTCATGATCCTGCAGTCCTAAACCCACTTACTAGGGTGTAAGTCCCAAATGATTTCTCTCTGAATAACCATGCATAGGAGTATGTGTTGAATGAGACAGGACCAACAAAATAGTGGTAACCCAATCATAGAACAAATAATGTGAGGAAATAAGGAAATATGTTTAGTCTGCATTGTTTATGGAAAATGTGAGTTAGCTCAAGGCAGAAGTCTGGAATTTAGCATAGACATGGCTAGAACAATTCCTTCTGTGTCTACATCAACCAGCATATCTTCAGTCCTACAATTTCTGCACTGCTTTGTGGGAACACAGCTGTACTCAATGGCAGCCCTTCCCAAGAATTAACACTGTCTCACATTTCTGAACAATTTGTACAAGACTGATGCACTTCAAAGGGTGATAACTGTGCATTGGCTGAGCAACCAGAATACTTCCCACCCGACATCTTGGGTTGCCAGACTGTTCAGAGTTGGAATTAGGCTATAAATCAGGAACTTCCTAAGTATGCAAGGAAGTGTTACCTCAGTATAACCATGTGCTACTGTAGGGGTGGGAATCATGCAGTCCTCCAGATTTTGGACTACAGCTCCAAACATTCCTTGCTATAGGTTATGCTGGCAAGTGTGCTGGGAATTGCAGTTCTACAACACTGAGTGAGTGTGTGGGTGCACAGGATGACCCCAAAGGGCTGTGTGACTCCCACCCCTGCTCTAAGTCTCTTTCCCAGGTGCATGCACATCTGTATCACCTGAACATTAAAGTAACGTTGAGGAACACTGGATACTGTTGTACTCGCAGGGTGGTATTTCTTGAACTCTAACCACTGGAAACAGTGCAGAACATCTTACTGAAAAATTCAGCTGATGAGGATATTTGAGAAAGGATAGATAAGACTTCAAAAAGATAAAACAAAAGTTTAAGAATTGATCAGTCAGTCTCTATCCATCTTTATTAATCCCTGAAGAAGTATACCCTCATAACAAAATGCAACTACAAATGTAAATCTCCATCTGCAAAGTCAGTACCATCAGATGGTCAGGATGTGTGACATTATTCAATGTGTGGTGCTAAATTCAATGTTATTCCTCCAAGGAATAGATTCATTGAAATGAAAGCAAATTTTTGCTAACATAAATCCTCATGATTTCAGTAGGGGTACCATAAGTAGGAATAATGTTGGACTTATCCTGCACATATTGTCATTCTAGTTTTTTTCTTATGATTCCCATCCCTCTTTCAACCATCATCTTTCTTCCCAACTTCTTTCTTCTCCCTCTTTCTCTCTCTCTCTCTCTCAAAATATTTGGTCTGGGTTGATTTTGAGAGTAGTACACCCCTTATGTCAGAGATGTTTTGTTTTGTATTGGTTATTGGATGTATTTGCTGACTATATGCATTGGGTTTTTTTCCTTCTTCATTTGAACTGCCTCTTCATGCTAGTGTTGTAATGGTACTTATAATAATGATAAGAATAATAATGATCAGCTGTTCCCATATAGTAAATTATGCATAATTTATTTCCCTCTCTTTTTCTATATTATGGGTTGTTGTTTTTAATACGGCAGTTACAACAAATGAAAAGTACAGCTGTTAAGGTATTTTTAAAAAATGTATCCTTCCCTACTTTTGATATATACATAAGAAAACAGCTGCAATTTCTCCATTTGTCACTCATCCTGTTTGTTTTTTTAAAAAAAATAATCTGAAAAAAATAATAATTTTGGGCCCATTTTGTCCCATCAAATATGGACATTTCTTGTGATGGGTGGATTATGTGAGTGTTGTGTTCAATCTTAATTAACTTCACTCCCATCACTCATTTTGGATTATTTAATGACACTCTAGAGCCATGCAAAGCACTCTGGTTAAAAATAAAACAAACTTTTATATATATATATAAATATAAATATAAATAAATAAATATAAATATAAATATTATGATAAATGTACAATGTGAAAACTGAAGATTTTGCTCTTTTTCTAAAAGAAAAAAACATATAAGATTGTTCCCTTTCTTTGTGATCAAAATATTTCTCAATCTTGTGGGTTACATCTCAACAACTGCTGGATGCTTGATTTCCACCATCTTATAAAGACTCATCTGCATTTCTGCCATTGACATTGGTGAACCTGCATACTTTGTTTTTGCTCCAGGCTAGTTCCACCAAGGTAGGCATGGTCAGAAGTCATAGACTTCTGAGAATATGTGATCTTGAATGAACCTTTGATAGAATCACTAACAAATGTGTGTATTTCCAATGGATGTGCTCCCATGGGCATTAAGGTTAGCTTCAAAATGGAATGGTGCCCCATGGTGCAGATCTAATCATCTACCCAAGAAACAGAATGCACTGATATCATTTGTACAATTGATTGTCCCAAGTTGTGTTCAATGTGCCTATGCTTGCAAGTGTTTACTGAATAGGGTCCAAAGCACTTGAAAATCCTTCCACGAACAAGATACACATTGGTGAGTAACTAAAACAGAACGGATCCTGATTCCTAAATTGTGGTTGGGAGATAATGTCTGGAATCCTGTGGGTGACTTACACTGATGTAAATACTGTTATGCAAACAGTTGTCTTCTGCAAGAGGTTGGACACTACTCTAATTTGGGTAGTGTAAGTGATGTTACACCAACCTAAAAGTTGTGCAAGTTGTATGTTCCAGAAGACTGCCAGGTTCCTCCATTTCACTTGGTGGTAATAACTGAGTGTGACATATTGCTCAATGTATTACAACAGTGTCATCCTATATAGCTCTTGTGTAGTGTAATGCAGATGTAGCTGCACAGGCACTGACCTCTTTTCCTTTTTTTATTGAAAGAAGAGTGTTTCTTCATCTTACTCTTTGCCTAAGGGGCTAGCTGAGGTTTGGCACCCTAAAGAGATGGAGTTTAAATAAACATTAGACATTCCCATACTGCCAGCAATTATCTTTCAGTCGTCTAAACACCAACAACCCCACACAAGATAGAGAACATACTGCAATCTAGCCCACATTAATATCTTGACTGCAGTAGAAATATTAACACACAATGAAAGCAGCTTCATGGATATCAACAGATTTTTAACAGTTTGGCCTAAATCCTGTTGTTAGTCCTTCCTGAATGAACAATGTAATCAACTGGATTTACCCACAGGTTGACTGAATGGGTCCAGACCAACTAGAACTAACCTAGAGTATTCGAGCCCCTACTTTTGGTGAGATTGTGTTTCATGCTTATACTTTAAGGCTCTCTACTTCTATGCCATTCTATGTTTCCATCCTTCCATTATGTTCAAACCTACTTCTTCCTCTTGAGAGTTCAATTTTTGTTTGTATTATTGGCATTGAAGTTTTGTATTCTCATCTCAGTGAACCTGATTCACCTAGAGTTCATCAGGAGTGATTCTACTACTTTATGCACCCTCACCAAGGAATAAGCCCCATGGAGCACACTGAGGTTCACTTCTAGGAAGAATGGTCAAGACCCTGCATCATCACCATCATAACTCTGATGATGGAATTCCATCATCATAGTTATGACTGACCATGACCCCCTCCAAAAACTACCTTTGCAGCTTGGCAGCATCCCAACCCAAATGTTTCTGCAATCAGAGCACTGGGAAATCATATCGGTAGCACATTATCTTTGACAGGATGTCTAGAGAAGAAACAGTTGGAGAGATCTCAAGAACTTGCCACAATGGCTTGTCCCAAGACACCTCACACCTGGAAACATGCTGTGGATGTCATCTCCCAGCTTTTTACTCTCCAGCACCCTCAGAAATACCTTGGTTTGGATGCTTCCAGATTGCAAAGGTAGGTTTTCAGGGTCATGTTTTCTATAAACGTGAACGCCCAGCACTTTGGAAACTTAGGTCCATATTGTAACTGTTAAATAAGATGCCAGCCAATATATGTTAGATTTCACTACATGTGCTATGGAAAACAGTGGATATACTAGGTTGGGACTAACATAACATTCCCTGCTTCAGGGGAGCATGCATCAGAGTCTCACTTACTATTTGTACTATATTTACTATACAGAAGTAACACCTATAGGCCTAAATGTTATTTTTTACTTCTGACTAGATCCATTGAATCTATGCAGGTAAAGCCATTTTCTGGGCACCTCAATTCAAGAAGAATATCAACAAGCTGGGCCGTGTCCAGAGGAGAGTGACCAAAATGGTGAAGGGTCTGGAAGCCATGCCCTATGAGGAACGGCTTAGGGAGCTGAGTATGTTTAGTCTGCAGAAGAGAAGGTTAAGAGGAGACATGATAGCCATGTTTAAATATTTGAAGAGATGTCATGTTGAAGAGGGAGCAGGCTTGTTTTCCACTGCTCCAGAGACTAGGACAAGGAACAATGGATTCAAGCTACAGGAGAAGAGATTCCACCTGAACCTCAGGAAGAACTTCCTGATGGTCAGAGCTATCCAGCAGTGGAATATGGAATATGCTGCCTCAGAGTGTGGTGGAGTCTTCTTCTTTGGAGGTTTTTAAGCAGAGGCTGGATGGCCATCTGTTGGGAATACTTGGATGGGTGTTCCTGCATAGCAGGGGGTTAGACTGGATGGTCTCTGTGGTCTCCTCCAACTCTATGACTCACCATTTAACAACTGACTAAATAGGTCTACTCTAGTTGAGATTAAGCAACAGGATTCCTGTCACTGAGTTCTTATGGGCCTTCTCCCTAGATAATAAGTGTGGTGAGATTGAATACCTGGATCAGGACCACTGCTATGATTTTTTTTTTTTCTAATCTCTAAGGTTGTTTCTACTCCATTATGATTTTAGAGTAGAATAAAACAAGCAAGGGTAAAAATAACAAAGGAACCATTTCAACCCTCAAGCTTCTAACTTAAAAGAAATATAATAAATTCTTACCACTATCCCTCCCTACAACTTGTTCATGCTTTATATTGGCAAAATAGGATTGCTAAGTGCATTGAATATCTTTATTTAACTGTTCTGCTGTATTAATCCCAAAGGGGACACTAACTATTATTATTACAGTATTTAATTAGCTGAGTAACCAAATCCTCTTATTAATGAATGTATGGTGGGGGGACCCTTTCTTCAGTGACAATGTTACACAGATGAGATTTTGGCAGCAGACTCCCTTCCATTACTTATTTTTTAACAAAAGAAATTGTCTTTAACCTTCTTACAACACATTTTCAAAGTCTTCTCTCTCTCTCCATTTTTTTTTCATAACATAATCCAAATGAGATGAACACTTATTGTTCCCAAAGAAGTCTCTGACATCACGTTGCTTCTAAAGTTGAAAATAATTACACTCAGTACAAACGTAAGCTTCTCTTAGCAAAAACTTATCCTTTAGAATTAATGGCAACCACACAATGGTGTCTATTTAAAGACATGGTTTAATAAGGGTGAAATGTTTAGTTTTATCTTTCTGATGGAGTTAGTTCTCTAAGCCTGGGCCATTTCCGCACTTGACTGTTATAGTGCTATTATTCCACTTTTGCAAACCCCAGGAGTCCATAGGATGTTGAAAGTGGAATAATAGCACTATAGCAATCAAGTGCGGAAATGGCTCTGGATTCAAATGTATCTTCAGTTCAGAAGACAAAAGGTGGTAGTCATGCTTGGTTAAAGTCATAGTGGTTAACCTCTGATACAAGTTTTGAGCTTCTCTCTCTCTGACCCTATATAGAAAATGACTGCTATCTTTTAAATCTCATTGAGTTGAGTTCAGTAGAAGTTAAGCACAATATACTTTAGCCTGATTCTGATCATTAATCGCAGCTCAAGTAGACCTTCTCAATCCATGTGCTTGTTGACTCACAATTCAACAATGGAGCTAATGGATCCATGATATTTGGGGTTAACCAACTGCTTTCTAGCCACCGCTGATTTCTGTGAGAGAGTGAAAAAAACATGTACCTTTGTTTTGCTTTCAAAAGCAATAGCACCTTAAAAGGCATAACTATGGCTGGACTACACCGTTATACTTTCAAGTCTTGCTTATGACTTCCTTTCAGTTCATCTTGCTAGATTAAACCATTTCTCATGCTTGTTTCTTTCCCCCTTAAATCTATATTTTGGAATGTTGGGCCTAAAGAGAAATCAAGTTAGAACAGTATCATCTAGGCCACAAATAATAAAATCTGCTTTTGAATTCCTCCCACCTCACTTCTTTGTAAATTCACATCATCCTTCAAGTACTATTGTATTGTGACAAGTTAGTATTGTCTGAGAAGATTTCTTCAGTCATTTCAGCACTTGTCCAGAGAAGAAAATGGAAATGCGCCACATTCATTTGGACGACAAGCCATCTTGAAAGCAGTTACAAGAATTCTTCTCTACGGTGCTATTTCCTTACCTGAACTCCAATATACCAAACGTAGCGCCAGCTCACTATACTGTTCCAATCAAAAGAGTGAACCATGCTGATGTCTCTTTTAAAGCAATGGCTTAAATCCAATTGTTACTTTCACCTAGAGCAGACCTATAGAATCCTTGGGAACTTGGTATATGGCTTCACCAGTTCCATAGAACGCCTTGGGACTAGCAATTGGATTTAGGTCAATGGAGTTCAGAGGAGTTGCACCTCACTTGCCCATTGATTGTGGCATAAGATGTTGGTGAAGCTCACCAGCTTTTGAGGCTTGTAACATATTCCTCAAAAAAGAGACATGCACTAGAAGGTTCCTAAATTCCTCTATGGCTCAGAGTAAAATTTGAGATGGAGAATTCTTGGCTCATACATCTGCCAAATTCATCCTCTTTAAAGAAGACTTCCCTTAACCAGTGCAGCCATGGAGGTGGAAATGGATCTGTGTTTCTATCCTCCTGTAATGTTCTAGTAGCATGCTGGGAAGAAAGGATCTGAGAGGGCATTGGGAAATGTGGTTTTTCTCAAAGGCTATGGTCATAGCATTGGTGGTGCCACAGAGAAGGAAGGGCATGAAACATCAGGGCTGCTTATTTTCAATGAAGCATAACCATATTTAATTTTTAGCTCATGAGCCTCTGAGGACTCTTCTGAGACACTCTTAGGCATGCACAGAGAAATGTATTGTATGATGTAGTCAACTGGGCAGATCCCAGGTACAAAGGGAAGCAACTTACCCAATAGTGTCCCATGTTCTGTCAGTTCTGAAAATTTCTACCATCCATCACCCTAATCAGCTGTTCCATACTAGACAGAGTAGGACCAGGACTTCTCATGTGTAGAGAGAACAGTACAATGTATGATCAGAGCTAGGTTTTAGAATCATGATACTATTCAAATTAAGCTAAGAAGACCTCATCCTACAATCTGCCTTGTGAGTATGGCTAGATTTCTTTGTTATGCGTTGATGGAACAGTGGTCATGTCCTGAGAATTATGGGAAATTGTAAAGGACTTCACTGGAAGGGAGAGTTGATAGATAACACTTCTGGCCATATAGTGCTATTTTCCAAATTCTCACTACAGACAATGGTGTCTGGCAATACATTATCATCTTGGAAGATTCTCTCTTGTAAGTTGTGGGTGTCTGTATGTGAGAAGGAGAGAGAAAAAGAGAGAAAAGTTTTATTTCTATGATACTGTGTTAACTTTCTTTTTGACTTTCATTTCAGTAATGAAGCTTTCTTTCTCCACTGATCAGCTTCTAACCCATCCCACACCTCACTGCAGTATAACAGATCACAGGAAGCAAATCTAGTATCTTTGACTTATTTCATTACAACATCTACTCCAATCTGGGGAATTGACAGAATAGTGCCCACTAGGGATATGGTAGTCATCAGTTCCCTCTCACATGTGGGATTACTAATTTTTGTAGTTTTGTCATTTTCTCTTTGCTGTGGGAGAAAATGAATGTTTTTGCATAATATTCTCCCCTTGTTTGAACATCCCAGAGGTTTTGAAGAATTTTTATGCACAGAAAAACACTCTTTTTTTCCCATGAGAAAAACTAGATTGGCTGTGCAAAAACCCATGAGCAGAATCCTCTACCACACTGTACATTATTTAGCCTTACGTATACAGTACTTAGCTACGCAGTGGAAATGCAAAGAAATCCTGTCGGTGGATTATGCAGATGTGTAATGGGACACTGGCAGGAGTGTTTCAATATGCAATGGCACTCCCTAGCTGGTGTCCGAATGCATATCAGTCTCAATGTGCATTGGCCCCAATGTATATCAGTCACTTTACTGGATGTGGATGTTAGAGAACAATCCAATTCTAATCCACCTGGATGTAACTCCACTTACAAAAATGTAAGTCCCTGAAAGGATTCCAGACTAGGTTATAATACGGAAAAAACCGCTTCTCGTACAAGAAAAATGGGGTTTTGTACAAAACAATAGCCCCATGTTTCTCTGCACTGAAAAAGTCCTCCAGAACATGTTGGCACTTTCAAATACTGGGAGAAAAATTTGCAGAAGTCTATTATCCTTCCTGTCGCAAAACCCATTTTTTTTCCTACAGGGAAACAAATAGAGGATATTCCTTCCAACCCTGGTGGGTACTGCTGAGCTCACAATATGGATCTATTCCATGTATGAACATTCTTCCTTCTTCTATTGCAAAATAATGCATTTAGGGGTAATCCTCTCAATCTGGGAAACCAAGAGTGGGTCAGGACATACCAGTCTGGTGTTGTGCTTATGGATCCCTCCCTCCACTGAGTAGGTAAGGGGTTAAGCTGGATGACCCTTGTGGTCTCTTCCAACTCTTTGATACTATGATTCTAATATTCATCTCCCATCAGGCAGTGAGCAGGGGACCTGAGCCAGCAGCTGAAATAGGTCAGATCTCAGACTGAGGCTGCAAACTTAAAGCTATTTATCTAGCAGTAAGGGTCATTGAATTCATTGGAACTTTGTTCTGATTACCCTGCCAATCTGCAAATGTTCAACCTCTGCTGTATCTTTAGCCATGGTTGTGACAGCACCAATCACAACTCAGACAGTACTTGCAGGAAGCATTTGCAGTTACCTTTTTTGTACCTGCATTAGGGGAAATCAGTAAGGGTACAAACTTGCTTTTGCTCATGAGCAGTGCTTCTTGATCAGGGTGAATGTATTTCCATAGCGCCATGGGTTCTGTTGTATTTCTATTTCCAAACTGTAAAAAAATAATAATAATGGCAAGTGGGAATGAGGGACAACTTGGAGAAACTGCAGTGGGGGGAAGAGACAATCAAATGCTTGGAGCTTAAAACAAAGTATGTGTGCAACCTTCCATCTCCCCTGAAATTTAAGTAAAAAGAAAGAAAAGAAGTATGTAAATATAACATAGAGTTATAGATTTATATTTTGTTCATAACACATAGTGTAATATAAGTTGTATATTTTTCATGTTTTGGTTTTATGTTATCATTCACACCACAAGAAATTTAAGGGGAAAAAGACTTAGGAGCTGATGTATTCAAATAATGTGGGTTGCTAGAATCCAGGTGTGGGTGTGGGTGGGATGGGGCTAATGGGTTTTCTTTTTTCATTGCCCTTTTTTCAGTATTATTTGCCCTGCAAGTCACCAATAAAAACAGCAAATGTGTTCTTTACCTAGAGTGTGTTTCTCTTTCCTTAATACTAAAAAAAGTGCCATTGTGTACAGGAATGTAGCTGGAAGTAGAGGGGCAAAAGAGAGGGCATTGCCCATCCCCAGTAAAAAATCTGAAGAATTTTCCTCCAGTTTTTGGAGCATAGAAGGGAAGCAGGATGGTGGCACACTTGAGTCTCAAGTATTGTATATCTGTGTGAGCCAGAATTGAGATTCCTCCTGCTCAAGAGATTTAATTCCAGGAAAGACTGTCAATTAGCATCAGAGCACACACTTGACATGCAGAAGGTAGGGATGGAAAAGAATCTGGATAGTTTTGAGATTCTTGCCGAAATGACCTATGGTGCATCTCCTGTGACTCATTACAAAACAGAGCATACCTGTACCTGGGTGAAAATCATGTGGTGTGCTTCATAGACTCATATCTTTGGAATGAACTGTAACCACCTGCCATGCAAGAATACACAGCTAAAGCACTCTTGTGAGTAAGGTTACCAGAATGAAACCTGTAACAAGATGACCTTTAATAGTTGTACAGAAGAGAAATTTTCAGCAAATGTTGTTTGTTACCTAGTTAAGCAACAAGCAATGCCTGCTGAACTTCTCTCTTCTGTGTGACAATGGAAAGTGCAAGGGAAGCCTCAAGTTTTCAGTCTGCAACCCTACCTGGGAGGTGGCCATCCAAAATCTGTTTAAACACCTTCAGTGAGGAGGAATCCACCACCTTCATGGACGACACAATCATACATACTTTAAAAAACAACAGACAACCTTCAAGTAGAATCATTGGTGCATTCCCTATATTAATCTGCTACTGTGCAATATAGAGGCTAGAGTGTTCCACTGGGATTTGAGTGGTCCATCTTTGACTCTCCACTTAGCCATGGAACTTACTGCATGGCCTTGGACCAGTCACTGTCTTTCAGGGTAACCTACTTTAAAGGACCCTTGTGATAACAGATTGGGAAGGGGGACAACCATATATACCACCTCATGGCGGGGACAGGGGGAAAAGGATGTAAATGTGCCATCCAGAGAAGGATTATTTCAAAGTTTCTCAACACCTTCTTTAGCCTGTTCCACAACTTTCCATCTTAAATGGCCTAACTGCTTACTCCCCACCACTCTCTCCTGTCTCCTTGGTAACCAGTCATCCTCACATCCATTCTACCTCCTTTCATCTGACTATTCAGATAGTCAGATGGGGAGCATTTACTTAACTGGCCAGAATTAGACTGGCAACAGTCACTCAGAAGACCTTCTTGTCAGCTGCCCCTAGACTGTGGAATGACCTGCCAGAAGAGATTCTACAGCAAAATATGCTGTCCAAATTCAAAAAAGTTCTAAAGACTTATCTCTTCTGGCAGGCCTACCCAGTCTATTTTTAATTGTGTTTTTAATTGTATTTTTAACCTTACTTTTAATTGTACATTTAATTATGATATATTCTTATATATATATATATATATATATATATATATATATTTTTATTAAGGTTCCAACATATAAAATAAACATATATAATTGTACATTTCATTGAACTATTTTAACTGTTCTTCCACTCCTCTCTAGATTCAATTTCTTCTATATATTCAACATGCAAATATTTATCTGTACTGCACATATATATGACAATATTTCATGATAGCTCCTGCAATACATAAGTACTGTATTATTTATCGTAATATTTCTGATTACATCCATTTGATATATCAACTGTATTTATACTTGAACATTGTTACCTGATAGTGCCCAATAATTACCCGATACCATTTCCCATTCTTTTTTACTTTCATCATCTGATTTTCCCTTTAATCTCTGAGAGACTATGTCTGCATTTCTATTTTCAATCAAAGTTGCCCACCATTGATCAATTGTAGGTACTTGATCAGTTTTCCATAGTCTTGCAAATTCTATTCTAGCTGTTGTGATCGTATACATTATTATTCTCCAATATTTCTTTTGTACAGTACCATCAAACATATGTGTCTAATTATGACATATGCTAATCATAGTGCATTTGCATTACAGTCTTCCATCCACATTTGCTAGGGTTAGGGGCATAGGACCCCCGAGAAAGTGAAAAAACGTGAGTAACTCTAGCCCCTCCCAAACCATATTTAACACTCAAAAAAAGTTTGATCACCATATTCAACCCACCATGGATTCCTTTAAGGCATCAGGGTTCCCTCACAAGGCAGAAGTGGGGGGCTGGTGGGGCTTATGGCCATCTCCACTGCTGCCCCACACCATTTTTTAAAAAGGACTTACAAGCCTTATTCACAGTTTCTCAGTCTCACGAGGCTTGCAGTCCCTATTAAAAATGGCCTAGGGATGCAGCAGAGGTAAGAGCAAATAATCCATGAATAATCAAATCCGCAAAACTGAAACCCGCGAATGGGGAGGGCTGTAATTGTTTTATGTTTTAGTGTATTTTAACTATGATTTTTTAGTTCAATCTATTCTGTACCCTACCTTGAGCCTTGGGGAGAGATATATAACTACTACTACTACTCCTCCTTCTCCTTCTTCTTATTATCATCCTGTAAAGTTCACTGAAAAGTCCAGCACCATCTGAAGGGCCTAGGCTGCACTCCACCACATCATAACCCCCTTGGAATCAGCTGGAAAGCAAAAAGAGAACATATAGGTAAGAAACAGTCCTTTGTGTCCAACTGTGGATATTTTAAAACAAAACAAAGCCCACCACTGCTCAATTATACCGGTTGAGATTCTGTGTCCATTTTGGTGTAAGTGCCATTAAAATCAACAGGATTTGCTTCTGTATATGAATGGCAGGATCAGGACATGCTTTTTTGTGCATTCATGCTCACTGGGAGATTCTGGAAACTGCCCTACACCCCCTAAAAAAGAATTTATGCAAGTTCTTGCCATCAGGAAAGATGGATAAGTAGACAGATAGATAGACAAAGTATTTTTATCTTCTCAACTTATAAAACTACCTGCTCAGTAGAAAAACAAAACCATTTCCACTAATAGAGTAAAAAAATTGTTTTGTTTTCATGAGAAGTTTCTAACTCCTGAAGGAAGCTGTACTTCATCAAGTTTCAGAGTTTGATGGCACAGGAGTTGGTTTGAAATGTGAATGATCTGCATTCTCAGCCGAAGCTTTGTTAATTCTTCTGTTCGAATGAGACATCCCACGTAGGAGGTGGGCTGAACAGGTAACCCACATTCTTCGGAAAGAATGTGAGAGGGCAATCTATATTATCATATCAGGGAGGAGCAAATTATACAGGCAAATTCCTGGCAGACAATAAAGACAATCTTGACAGCGGGATCAAAACATACATCAAAACTCCTTTTTCCTCTCAGGCGTATCAATGTTTAAGTGACAGCCGAGAGAAGAGGATGATGGACTTCCTGCATTGTTCTTTAGGTGCCTGCCACTTTGGGAAGGCGGAGGAGGGGGCAACCCCAACGTTTCCTGTATTTAATTTGATCAAATCACAAGCTAGTTTGTTCATAAGACAGACAGAGCAATCAGTCTGTGAAGTCAAGTTTCTTTTCAAACAGTTTGTTTTGGTGACAACGATCTCTGAGAGAGAAAAATGCAGAAAAGGCACTGCGGATCTTTGGTGAAGGGATGGATGTTGTTGAGGGAGGAAGAAAATTCCAACCCCCACAACAACAACAACAAATACTTACACAAACGCAGAGTGAACCTATGCTTGTTGGCCTGAGACTTTAAAGGGAGGAAAAACAGGTTGTTCTCAATAAAGGAAGCTACACAACAACACTGGTTTAATTATAGCCTTCAGATGAACTGAACATGTCATCTTATGAGGACTGTGTGAATAACTGGCCTACATACTAAAAGAGTGATGGTATGAAAGAGATGATGGTTTGAAATCACCTCCTAGACTATCAGATTGGAAGGAGAAGGCAAGCCAGGCAGTTTTCAGCTTGACACTGGTCCACTTTTGGGCACCAGTCAGATAAAACAAGCTTCAGCACAATGACTGTGGGACGGGTTGATCAGAAGTAAGGCCATCTTGCTTTAAGTGGAGACTAAGAAGAATTAGGGGAGACAAATATCCAGAGAGAGGGGAATTATCCAGAGGCAGTAGACAGTCTGGCCAACCCACATAGGCCAAGATCCTCCATATGCTCAGAATAACATGTTGTCATACCTTTGCCCCAGGACCCAGAGAGGTCCCCTCCCAGCAGCCACACCCCAGAAACATGAAAAGGCAGTACTTATGGCAGCCAGTGCAGGAGGTAAAGGGAGAGTCCAAGCCTCAGGCAGTGCTTATTAATTAGGACACAGCTGGCCAGGATGCTGAGGCTATATAATCAGAGGCCTCAAAAACTGAAGACTGCTGGAAACTACTGATGCTATTGGTGGCGCCAGCCATGGTGATTGTTGCATTCTCTACCTTCGTGCCTTGGACTTTGACACTTTGCTCAGACTATCGGTTTGGCTTTTGGTCTATTCTCGTTCTGGATTGTTGTTGTGTTTTACTAAGAGTTTACTTCAGCCCTAAGGCTGTTTTACGGAGCTGCCACTATCTAGCTAATTAAGCAGCTGAGGAACCTTGGCAGGCTGCCAAGCCCAGGACACATATCAGTTGTGCCGTGGTGTCCCACTGGTAAATGGTGGTGTTGCCCGACTGATTCTGTGACCAAATGGACATGTGCCCCTGCATGCATAATGCAGAACCATCTGCCACTCTGCTTCAGCGATCTTGAACTCAGCCTGACAATTCTGCGTCAGACAAAACTGCTGAACTGCATCTATAAGGAAACTTGTATATATTTAAGACATCAACAGGATGCCTGGCCACAACCTTCAGGAATGATTCCAGAGACTGTAATATGTAGTAACCTGGGCAAAATGTTATAAAACAGTGTGCAAGCCTTTTACATATGTAGGGTCAGGCCCAGTTAGCCCTTGGATGGAGGACTGCCAAGGAATACCAGGTGCTGTAGGCTATATTTCAGGGGAAAACAATAGCAAACCATCTCTGACTATTCCTTGCCCATGGAATTCATAAAGTCATGATAATTTGACAGATGACCTGAAAGCATGCACATGTGCACACACACACACAATGCACTGGTTTATTGTTCATCCTGATAGAGTAGACCCATTGAATCAATGGGGAATTACCTATATGTTAATTTGCCATTCAACAATTAATTCAGTGGATCTGCTCTAGCTGGGATCAATCAACAGGAGTCATCCCTTATGTGCAGTGAGCTACTTTCAAGCTCCCGTTCTAAATCCATTAATCTTCTGTCCGTCCGTTTGCAATGATGATGGTGCCGGTGGTGGATTTTCATTATTTTATGACATCCTAATCTCTGCTTTGGCAGAGATGCCCAATGGAAAACATTTTCCGTGGAAAATGGACCTCATTCTCAAAAATGCTTGGGAAGCGTCCATCTCACTGATTGAGCCCTAGCAATGGTGACATCAGTTCTCTTTTTGTTGTTGCTGCAAATCGAGATGAGAGGCTGAGCAGTCCCCCCCCCTTTTTTTTTGCCATTCCTCCAAACCTTTCAGTTTTATGTCAGGAATGCTTAATTGCCCACTGCCATTCGACAAGCCTTCAAGCGCAAGATGGCTGGCAAACCCCATTGAATCCTAAAGACTCTGGCATGCTTCTTTGCTGCAGTGAACCAGAGTCACCCCTAGCAATCACTCTTGATGGGGGAGAAATATGTGCAAAATCTCTTCATTCAGCCTAATAGTACGATCTGTCAATCAGATTTAGGGCGCTGAAAGTAGCCAGCAATAGTCTCATCTCTCTTGATTTAATCACTTTGAATTAGCGTAACTCTCTGTCATTCCCTTGGCATGAGCTCCTTTTCTGACCATCTGAGCAATACAATCGGCCATCTTTGGAATGGGAAGATGGTTTCCCATGGTTTCGTTTAGCTCTTGGAGGCCGATTTAGCTTGTCACTCTAGCAAATCTCTTAGTAGCATCTATTTTACAGGAAAGTGAAAAGCAAAAAAAGGAAGATTTAAAACAAAACAAAAAAGTTTTCTGCTTGTTGAATGTTTAAAAAAACTGCAAGAAAACAGAAAGTACAGCTGCAAAAGACCAAGTACTCAATGGCGTACACTAGTTTTCTAATAGCTACCTTGAAGGCCTCATTTCCATGATTACTTAGCATGTGATAAGTTCTGCCTATCTTTGGAAGGGGGTATGGATCACATTCTGGTTATATTAATGATCTAAAGAGAAGGAAACCTTCTCTTCCTGTCTTGATAGCAAACCTGAGATCCAAGTAACATTGTAGGTGATGCTTGATAAGACCAGCTACCCAGAAAATACTTCTTACAGTAGAGATGGATGAAAACTGAATTTCTATTCATCTTTTATAGGAGTTTGCCAGAATTCTCTGATTTCTGCATATTTGAAATGGAAATAATTTTGAGATTAAAACAAACAAACAAACAAATGTTGGAGAAACCAAACTGGCCAGATTCATCCATCCAGGCCCAGATTCTGACTATATCCTTGAATCTGTGTTTATTCAGTCATCTTCATGATGACTATCTATAGAGGCAAGTTCAATATGTCTTTTCTTTACTTAGAATATTTGCATTTACAGAACATGGCTGGTGCAAATGCAAGATCAGTTCAGTTTGGGTTTGAAGAATTTACCAAAGACCATGGATTTCTTCATATTCAGCAGGAAAAAAAATGAGTTCTTGTTTTGTTTTGTTTTTTGTAACAAAGGGAAAGACTGAAACTGGAGGACTTTCTCCAGGGACAGACAGAAAGGCTTGGCCTTACCATTAGGCAGAAATAAGAGATGGCTTCAAGCAGTTGTTGCAAAGGTACTGGAATGGATACAGCTGTATGTAAGAACCATGATATGACCTGCTCTGCATCCTTTAGACCAACCTGATGTCTTCAGGTGCAGTGGAGGCACTATCCCATTGGCAATATTCAAATACCAGTCTGATCAGCTTTTCTAAATGGAATTAGGGGCAGGAAGAAGATACGGTGTTTCCACTAGCCTTTGGCCATTTCCACACGAGGTCGATACATCATAGTAGCATCATATTCTTACCTTCCATGTTGCATGTTGTAGCATTTTAGCATCGTAGTTTTCCTCGTGGTTCTGTAAGTTTTCAGTTCCTAGCATGGTTCACTGTGGCAAGAAACCATTGTACGTAAAAACTCCAATGTAAATCTTCTAAACTAGTTCTGCTTCATTTTTCACCTACATGCAGAAGTGTAACATGTCAAGAAAAGGTTGGACCAATCCTGTAGAAAATACTTGGTGATGCGGGTTGTTAAGTGCACCTGTAAAAAGCCATGTGACTTTAGCTGAGTCATGCTGAGTCATGCTGATGAGCAATCAGGGGAGAAGGTTGCATCAGGTGTGGGGAGACTGCAAAGGTTGGCAGGATTGCATTAGCTAGTGGGAGTATAAATGTAGCTGAGAGTTAGCCAGCAAGTGTACATGGTGCCTGACATGTCTGCTGGAGGTTCTGTCAGAAAGAGCAAGCAGAGGGATGCTGGAATGCCCTCTGGAGATTCTTGTAAATATGTACACATTGTAACTGAAGAATAAATTGCCTCCTTGATGGAAGAGAACAATTGGTGTGGGTAAGTTTTTCCTGGCTATAGTACATTGCTGCTATGTTATTCCCTGCTGTTGGGCATGCTTCCAAAGCTGTGGAAGCAATCTCTGCTATATTTTGGGTGGGATACAGTACAGAAGTGGCCAGTTTTGGGCATTCCCAGGCTGTCCCTTACATCATTCCCATCCTTATCTCTCTCCACCCAACAAAGGACCAGCTGCCATCATTATTGTCTTCATGCTAACGCAGCGGGAAGAGAGTGGATCTCATAATAGACTGTGAAGATGTGTTTTTTTCCCATGTATCAATGTACATATCATACCTATGCACAAATGTAGCAATGCAGAAATTTGTTCAAAATGGTTTTCTTAAAAAAAACAAAAAAACAGACCAATGGCAGGGCATGATGAGGGAGGGGAATGGGAGTGGCCAGGGACTTGCTGTTGCAGATGCAGCAACCACTGTTCTCTGTGGTAGTACGACATAAATGCAGGGGGTGTAGACAGCACAGTTTCTGAATCGGAGTATAAAACACCACTCTTGACTTGTGGTGAACCGCTCCTCCCCTCTTGTGCAGAAATGGCTTCTGTGACAACAGTGCTTTGGAGATTCAGTGCTCGGCTTCTTGAACAATTTGCTGCAACACCAGGAAGAATTCCAGGTCAACAAGAGGCAGTTCCCTTTGGAAACTGATCTTCTGGTTGATCCTTAAAAAAAAAATCTAATTAACCAAAGCACATTTTGTTCAACTAACTTGATCAATTAAGTTATGATAGAGGCAGTTGGTGAGACCCAACATGGTGTAGTGATTTGAATGCTGGACCATGACCCTGAAGAACAAGGTTTAATCCTCCATTTGGGCATGGAAATCCAATGGGTGACCTTGGCTGTGTCACATACTCTTAGCCCCAGAAAATCCCATGATCGGTTTACCTTAGGGTTGCCATAAATTGGAAGTGACTTGAAGTCCCACAAAAACAATAGCAACAACCACAAAGAAGCAGGTGATACAGTCATGCAACAACACAAAGCTGCACAATCCAAGTTGCTACACTTGCTGACTGAAAGTATATGGAATGGGTTAAGTTCTTTTCATCCAGGCAGCCCTTCCACCAGACAGAGTGAGATATCTGCTTTAGGCAGAAGATGCTGGGGCAGAAATGGCAACCACATGCCCTAGCTGATCTTCCCAAGACCTGTAGTTGTTCCCCTTCTCTGTTTACCACACCAGTTGTATCTCAAGCTGCCTCTTAGCCCCACATCCTCAGGCATATCCAGGAGGATCTTCTCCTGTGGCCAGTGTTGGAATAAGATGCATCATAGGATTGTGAAGTTGGAAGGGGCTGCAAAGACCACCAAGTCCATCCTCCTGTCATGCAGGAAAAAACAATTAAAGCGCTCTTGAGAGATAGCCCTCCCTGCCCATCCTCTGTTCAAAGGTCTCCAAAGAAGGACATCCTTCTGAGGCAGTCTGTTCCACTGTTGAACAGCTCTTACACCAACTGTAAAAACTGATTCAGAGTCATCTGCTGGTTCACTCAGCTTCTAGCGTAGATTGGGCAGGGTATCATCATGTCAACTGATTCAGGAAGCAAATACAGATGAAACACTGGAGGCATGTTACAGCTAGAATTCAGAACCAGTGGTTTCAGGGCTACCACCAGGGCTGCATCAAGGTTTTTGTAGGCCCTAGCCACTCTTGTGTTTGACTTCCTGCCTCTCCTTGATATACCACTAAGGATGAAAGTATAAAATAGCTTTATTTTGAAATGTTGTTTTTCTTCCTACCATATTTGCTGGTGTATAAGGCACACTTCTTTCCTAAAAAAATACCCTCTGAAAATGGAGTGCATCTTATACACCAGCAAATACAGTAGGAAGGGAAGGAGAGTGAAAGGTGTTCTCCTCACCCAGGCAAAACAAGAAGGGAGGGGGTAGTGGAAGCCTTGATCTATAGGAACATAGATGTTTCTATAGTTTCTTATTACCATTCCCTCCTTTCTTGTGCATTTTGACTCTACCAGGAGTTTCTACCCAAGCAAAACAGGAAGGGAGGGGTGATGGTGCATCACTCTTTTCATTCCCCTCCTCTCCTGGTGCAGCACTCTTTTCATTCCCCTCCTCTCGTGTGCATTTTGATTCTGCCGGGAGTTTCTGTCCATGGCAAACAAGAAGAGAGGGGTGATGGTGCAGCACACTTTTCATTCCCCTCCTCTCCTGGTGCAGCATGCTTTTCCTTCCCTTCCTTTCCTGTGCATTCACCAGAGAAGTAAAAAAAAAAAATTCTTGAAAAATATCCCTTGAAAAGTGGGGTGCATCTTATATGCTGGTGCATCTAATAGGCCGGCAAATACAGTAATTCCTGTAATTTTGTTAATCTCGTTTTTGAAGGCCCTAACATTTTTGTAGGCCATATAGGCACTGGGTCTAAAGTGCCTAATAGATAATGTGGCCCTGGTTATCAACAGTTCTTCTGTGCATGAGCTTTGTTTCCCTTTTACATCACTGGTGGGATTAGTTGTGGACACACACAAAGCTAGAGAAGGGAATTAGATTTGTATGGGCCCACTGGATCAGGGTGGTTTTCTGTGTAAAAGGAAAACCTTTGAAAAGTTGCAGACACACCACATGCCTATCCAACATTCTTTCATCATTTCTGGCATATGATGTCATTGCCTGCTTCACTGACGTCATTTATGGCCTCCCTTGTTGTGCCTACAGAACTCCATTATGTCATTACATCTCATAAACATGCCATCATAATTTATCTTCCCACATCATAAATAGTTTATTCAATGACATTATTACACCTTCAGACTGCTCTCTCCCCCCCATATGACTGGCAATTACTTCAAGAATTTACTGTAATTATGTCACTTGATGAAATTACAGTAATTACATCAAAAAATGATAGCCCGTGACTAATGAATTAAAATAGCATGGAAATTCACATAAAAAATGGCATTACAAATGTTAAGGATCTGAAGCAAACTCACAAAGGCAAGGAAATTCATAATTAAGAGTGTAATCTCCAAAAACATTGCAGGGTGCTGCTTTGAGAGAAAAAAGTGAGAAAGAAAGATTAAATCATAGATGCAGCAGGACGCTAGGTAAGTAAAGCAAATAGTGGTGGAACACAGCATCCTGTTCCGCAAGGTGTAAAGATCACATCTGAGGCTACCACCTTTTTCCCTCACAAGTTATTAATAGCTAAGCCATTTCCTACTTCCGTTGCTCAAGATGAGCAGAATGTCTAGATGTTACCACACAGCTTGTGGAATTTGCTTTGTCAGATTACAACTCCCAGAGTCCTCATGCTGGGTGGAGGATTCTGAGACCTGCAGTCCAAAAAGTCACTTTCCCAAGCTCTGATTTTATTGCAATCACAATAATGCAGGCTCATGTGTATGCTGCCATTCTGCTTTCTGAGAATACCAGCCCACTGTAAAAATAATTCAGATTCTGAACTTTCATGAAGCCATAGATGTGCCATAAAATATTTGGATCGGATTAAGGAGAGGGGCGAATAAAGTTTCCAAGAGATTGGCTGCGTTGCCAGTACCTTGTGAATCACCCAACAACCAAGAAAACTAGACAAATTCATTCCCACCCAACATGCCCACCCAACAACCAAGAAAACTAGACAAATTTATTCAGCACTGTGCCCACAGAAATTATGCACATTTGTTCAACTATGAACACTCTGAATAATTTGTTTAGTTGCTTAATTTCTACGTGTGGCAGAATTTTACTTTTCCTAGCACAAGACTGGCTTGTATAAACAAGACATCTGAATATGTACATCTTAACCATATGAAAGTACCAAGGGTTTGGTTATAATTAGCAAAAGGAAGTGGGTTGCTTATCTGACAATCCTGCATCAGAACAAATATGATAGAGTAGATCCTATCGGACCAAGCACATTGATAATTCGATCTATTCAAGCATCCCCTATGTTGTTTGTGATTCTTCATGGGTAATTTAAATTCTCATTGAGAATTCATTTCTTACATTTACACAGATTTTAAAAAGTGAACAAAACAAAACTGCCCATCAGTGCTCATTACTATTAGTGTATCTTTCTTTTAAGTCGCTTTCCTGAATTCTTAAACGCTGATGTCTGTCTGCCTTGTAGGATGGGAAGAAAAGAATATTAAAAAAATGTTTGAAAAATGGTCAGATATGTTTCTCAAGTGTCATGAAACCTTGATAAGAAGAATCCTGGGCTGATGAGAATCCTCTCAGTTCTGAGCTTTGTTGTTGTTTTGTGCAGAAATCAGCATTTTCTGTGCAAGAAACAGAAAATAATTTTTCTGCACAGCCATATTACAGTGGTCCCTCCACATTTATGAGGGTTTGGGGCACAGAACCCTCGCCAACATTGAAAAGCCACAGATAACTCATCCTCGTGATCTCTCTCCCATTCCCCTCTGGAGCTCCCCACCATTCCCTTGCCTCTGGACCTGGTGTTTCTGGAGGGAATAAAAAAGATAAAGTAAAGGGCAGATGGAGAAAAGTGGGGAGCTGAGTTCTGGCATTCTAGCTACTTCCAGTCACCTTCTTGAGAAAGGAGATTCTGCCCAGAGAGGAGGGATAGGAGCAAAGAGAGCACCTAACCAAGCAGCGGCCATTACACAGCAGAATGTGCAACCAAGTGTCAGAGAGGCCACACTTCCAACAATAGTGGGGTTGTTCACTCAAAAGGAAAAAAAACCATTTTAAATACAAACCTTGAAAGCCTGGGTGAGGAATGAAAGGGAATGGGAGGAGGAGAATGGCAGAGGAAGGAAATCATGTGCCTGGCAAATAATCAGATTCACAAAGGTCAAACCCACAAATGTGGAAAGAGGACTGTACTCATTTTCTGCACAGAAAATGCTGTTTTCCATACAAAAATACCACATTTGAATTTTGTGCAGAATCAGTCCCACACTATGAATAGTATTTGAAAACTCCAAAGACAGCAGGAAGAAATTTGCTAATAAAACCCCCTATCTCTTTCAAGAAGAAAATTAGTGAAGAATTACACCTCTATGGTCATACTACCTGCTTTGCATTCATTCCCCACTGCAGTTGGAAAGACTGTCTGAATAAGTTAAACATCAGGGTTAATAAGAGAAGGCAGTCTCTGTCCTCAGATTGACAACATTTTTTTAAAAAAAAGACAAAAAGGGAAAAGGGGAGGAGAGAAGGAAAGGAAAATTAAGTTCAGGCCTAAGTTTTTAATGTTATGAAATTCCCCAGAATGGCTGTTGGAAGAAAGACGAGGAGAGGCAAAGCAGACAGAGCCAATCTCTAGTCCCCAAATTTCTAGCACTGCACAAGTGAGACACTGATAATCATAAATACCTAGAACATACCCTCCAATTGTCCTGATTTGACAGTGATTGTCTTGATTAATCCTCTGTCATCCCACATTTTCAATTGCTTTTAAAAATATCCCACTTTCTCTCCTCTCCTCCCGCCTTCCCCCTTTGTCCTCAACTTGCCTCAGCTGAGTTCATAGTGCAAAAAGGCATTTGTGCTCAGTTAACTCAGCAGTGGAGAGAAGGGGAAAAGAGGTAGCATTTTACCCTTCCCAGTAGACTCAGGCAAAAACAAACTGCAGCAGCCTCTCTTAGAATCATAGAAATGTAGAGTTGGAAGTCCATCCAGTCCAACCCCCTGCCATGCAGGAACACCCTCAAAGCACTCCCGACAGATGGCCATCCAGCCTCTGCTTAAAAACCTCCAAGGAAGGAGACTCCACTACACTCCCAGGCAGCAGATTCCACTGCCGGACAGCCCTGATTATCAGGAAGTTCTTCCTGAGGTTCAGGTGGAATCTCCTTTCCTGCAAGCTTTAATCCATTGCTCCTTGTCCTGGTCTCTGGAGCAGCAGAAAACAAGCCCTCTCCTTCCTCTACATGGCATCCCTTCAAATATTTAAACATGGCTACTATGTACCCTCTTAACCTTCTCTTCTGCAGACTAAACATACCCAGCTCTCTAAGTCTATCCTCATAGGGCATGGCTTCCAGGCCTCTTACCATTTTGGTCGCCCTCCTCTGGACTTGCTCCAGCTTGTCAATATCCTTCTTGAATCGGGGTGCCCGGAACTGGACACAGTATTCAAGATGGGGTCTAACCAAAGCAGAGTAGAGTGGTACCAGTACCTCCCTCGATCTAGACACCATACTCCTATTGATGCAGCTGAGAATTGCATTGGCTTTCTTGGCTGCCGCATCACACTGCTGACTCATGTTCAGCTTGTGGTCTGTGAAGACTCCTAGATCCCTTTCACACTCTTGGCTTCTCTGTTCTCCCTGGTTAATAACTTTTGCCTGTTTGGCCACACACATCCTAGTTTTCGTCTGTAAAATTTTGGAGGGTATGCTAGAACTCTTAACGTTTGCCTGCCCATTTTCTTTGGATGCTTTGGAACTATATTTCCAAATGCTTAACTGACGTTTTAAGAGACTACAGTGCTAGAAATTTGGGGACTGAAGGAAAAATATCAGCTCTCTCATTGGAGAGCAATTCCCTCATCCCCCATTCCTTGTGATAACTAACACCCTCTCCCTGCTTTCATTAGCCTTGTGCTTTACAGTGATAAAACAGATCTTCACAGAGGCCAACCTGATGCTGGTACTCTTTTCCTATAAAGCAGGGGGTTGGAATTGTACCTCCCTCCAGATGGCATTGAACTCCTAGCAGCCCTAGCCAGCACAGACAACAGTGAGGAATGCTGGGAGTTGCAGTCTAACAACATCTGGAGGCCTTTGCAGTTTCCAACCCTGCTTAAAGAGTGTGAAGCCGAAAAGGTTGGTACTATTTCTGTTTCAGTCCTATGAATATGTACTCAGATGCCTTACCTTCTTGACTGCAGCAACTGGAAGCATCAACACATCCCTCCAAATTGAAAAAAAAAATTAGGAATTCACTTTTAGGTGACACGTGAATTATATTTCTTAGGAATCATCAATGATAAACTGGGGGAAAAAGATTTGAGAAGATACTATTCTATATGACAACAACTGCTAGAATTATTTTGGCCCAAAACTGGAAGTAAACAACACTTCCTACAGAAAAAGACTGGATTTTGACATTCATAGACATGGCATATATGAAGAAACTTAAAATATTATTAGGAGAAGGAAACTTCAAAAAATTTATAATTGAACGGGACATGGGACACAATGACTTATCTCAAGAACACTTGGGGAGATATAGTAATAGCAAGCTTTGAATTTTGACTTTGATAGGATAATCTTATAGGTAAATACTAAAAAGAAATTTAGGAAGTAGAACTATTTTCTATATGCAATGAAAGGATGCAGAATTTATAAATAATTGAATTCCAAAATTCGTCAGGGGGAAGTCGATGTATGTAATAATAAGAAGACAAAGATGATTGTGTTTGTATGTTGGATAACTTCATTTTGTTTTAATGTTATAGGGTTTATTTTAACAAAAAATAAATTTAAAAGAAACATATCCCAAGGTGGTCCAACCGCTTCTCGTTCTTCAAAAACAGGAACATTTCATAAGTAAATGTATCTTAAAGCTGTATTGCCTCTCAAGCCCAGAGAGAGAGATGACAACCTGCATCTAGTGAGACCGTCCAGAAATTCTTTAATTTCTGCTGCCATTCTAGAAACTGTGCTATTCGTATTGATTGGGGGGGGGTGAGGGGTGCGGAAGCCTAATAGACGCAGCTGCATCTTCTAGCAAATTATTACAAGGCCCAGTATGAAATGCATTAAGGGGAAATGCTTAACAGATGATGGTGTGACAAGCTGTTACAAGGCATTTTCTAAGGCTCCGATATTATTAAACTGATAGGCTTACTTAGCACGTGAGTATAAATCATCTTCCAGCCTTGCTGAAAATTGCTTGGCTTTATTCATCAAAGAAGAATGTATAAACGGGACCTTATTGGGAAACATGATTAAGCCAGGCCAATCAGAAGGCCTTAAGAGCCCCACAGAACCCTCATGATATTCCATGTGAGCAGCCACGGGGATGGGCTACAGGATTCTGTTGAGTATAAATCGCACGGGGGTTGGTTCAGGCAAAGCAGGCCAAAAGCATTTAATGTCCGGTTGCCTTTCCAAACACATGGCAGCAGAAATTTGGCATCCGAGCTTCCCGCTTCCAGTTGCACTGAGGATATGCGTATGGGAGGACAACCGCACTAAAGGCTAGATTGTGTAAGCATGGCTACATGGAACTCTTAGAATGATTTTTAACCCAGTCTTGTTCTTTGCTTCATTCTTCAGGCATAGCAAACTACACATAAATGCAGGAGAACTGTGTTTAATGAAGGATTCTTTTTTTAAAAAAAGACATTTAAAATGTACAATATTTAAAATAAAAATAAATGTGGGAGAATGTGAAATTGATGACCTAAATCAGAGGTGGGCAACTGCACAGGGGATATTCTTTCCCCTCCCAGACACATGCCCTGTAGTCACTCTCTCTCTCTCTCGCACACATACAGAAAGCCCACTTCCCATAGCCCTGACTTTTTTTATGGGCCAAAATCTGACACCTGGGCCATTTCCGCACTAGCCTGTTATAGCACAATGGTTCCACTTTCAACATCCTCTGGAATCCTGGGGTTTGCAGTTTCGGGAGGGGCCTGCTGGCCCCTCCCGAAACTGCAAACCCCAGGATTCCAGAAGATGTTGAAAGTGGAATCATCACGCTATAACAGGCTAGTGTGGAAATGGCCCTGGACATAGCCCCGTTAAACATTATGCATTAACTATCCATCACTGTTGCTCACATCATGTCTTTCAAACCCAGAGAGACAGAGACAGAAAGAGAAAACAAACACATAGTCTTGTTTGGAAATTCAGACCAAAGCTCCAGCTAAAGAGGTTGTTCCCAGATCAAGGTTTAAATGAGGGGATAATTCCTTCCAGTTAAGTAGGAACATGGGACAAGGCACATTTATTCTAGCTGAATTGCTTCTGGCCAGAAGGCAGAGGGTATTTTTTGGCACCACAATGACTAGGGTGTCAAAGGCCCTTCCCTAAATGGCAAACCCCAGGATTCCATAGGATGTTCAAAGTGGAATAACAGCACTGTTAACAGTCTAGTGTGGAAATAGCCTAGGAGGGAAGGAGGAGGCTGATTAATTAAATGCATAGAATCCCTGGAGAATCTTTGCAAGTTGCAACAATTGATCAATTAAGCCTTGAAAATGGTAGAAGCTTTGTGCTCCACTAGCTGAGTTGGAGCTTTACATGCAGCCCCGTCCTCTTACCTGAAGCTGAGCCCACCCAAACTGGAGAACTTAAATGCTCCTCTCCTACTTGAAAGTGACTCCTAAAAACTGGAGACTCAGGGCCCGGCCCTGAGATCTGGCAGCCTTCACTGAAGGCCATTCTTAGTCTGACTCCTTTGCCTGAGACCTCAGATACTAGCGGATAAATTATTACAAGTTAGGGCTAGCAGTACAATTCTGGTTTGGGTTCTTTCCCCAGTCTTCCACGCATCCATTCCATATTGATTCCCCCCCCCCAATTGCATGAAACAAAACTCCACTTAAATTTTTTCACCTTCCCGAACTGCACTGCAAATGTTTGTTTGTATTGTGCTTTACTTTTTTCCCGACTGTTTCACAGATTTTTATTAAGAGAAAATATTGCTGTAAAACAGGTTGCAACTCAAAATAAATGAGCAGATATGCATTAATACACAAAAACAGACAAAACATGGGGAATATTTACAAACAAGGGGAGTGGAATTTGAGGCTTCTGATAAACACAGCGGTAACAAACATTTACATACATATAAGCACAACGAAGAAGATGATAACAATTACCTCAGTTTACATCCCAAAAGCTGGCATCAAAACCATTTGTTTTTTCTTGTGGAATACCACCTGGTAGAACTTCTTAATATCCATCACTGCCACATTGCTTAGCTATAAACAGCTGCCAGTGGTGAAAGTCAGCACTGCTTAAGAGACTTCTGCATATCAGACACTGAAATTTGCCTGTGCCAAAGACAGGATTGGTTGGACACAGGCAAGCCACTCTTGACCTCACTCTTTCCTTCTGTGATATGGGGATATTTAGACACAAAATGTCAGGAGAGCTGTGCTGGATTAGACTGAAAACATCCTGCTTTCTACCAGCTCCAATCAGATGCCTCTAGGAAGCCCACAGGAAGGACACAGGCAGGGGTGGCTGGTGGCTTCCATGTCAGTGGGATGGTGAAACAACTCTGGGTTCTAGTCTGAACTTTAAAGAGTGCTGATGGTGCTGAATACTATTCTTAAAAATGTTGCTGTTTTTCTAAAGAGAGGAACAGTTTTCAAAAGGCGTGGGAAGGAAGGAAGGAAGGAAGGAAGGAAGGAAGGAAGGAAGGAAGGAAGGAAGGAAGGAAGGTTGTTATCTGCCTCTCCCCCAAGCTCAAGGCAGGGCACAGCGTAGATACAACTAAAAACAAATCATTGTTAAAATGCACTAAAACACAGACCATTTAAACTACAAATACACTAAAATATCATAATTAAAAGTACAGTTAAAAGTACAATTAAAAATAGATTGGGTAGGCCTGCTGGAGAGATAGACCTTCAGCACTTTTTTGAATTCGTACAGCATATTTTGCTGTTGAATCTCTTCCTGCAGGTCATTCCACAGTCTAGGAGCAGCTGATGAGAAGGTCCCATGGGTGACCATTGCCAGTCTAGTCCTGGCTGGTTCAAGTAAATGGCCCCCATTTTGTCCTGGCACTGCCTCCTAAAGCAGAGATTCTTAATCAGTAGGCTGTGAACACCTAAGGGAGGGGTGCTTGAGTGGTCTTCAGGAGCAGATGCTTTACCAGAAGTTCCACTGGTGAGAACCACCTGACAAATCCTTCAACTTTTCTTTATAACAGATCGTGATGTGGGCTGGTGCTGAAAATTGTCCTCTACAATTCTATATTCTCCTCCCTCCATCTGTTCCATAGTTTCCTGTATAGGCCTCTCAGGGGATTTGCTTGCTCCTCTCCTAAGAATCTTGTCCCTAGTGTTGGGCTGATGTCACTTTTCTGCCTCTATCCTGAACAGGACCACTTGATGCTGTTACCCCAAAAGATGAGTGCCTCAGAGTTCCACCTGTGGTGTCAGTGCCTCCATGAAACAGTGGAAGAATATTAGTTCAAAGGCAGGCCTGCAAGAGGGGGGTGACCTTATTACACTGGTACTAATGCAAGGACACCAGTTGGAGATTCAAAGAATATTTGGGGGGGAAATCACAAACACACACAAGATTCAAGCAGTTTCTCAATCACACAAGGCTAACTGAAGGAAAAGAGAGGAAAAATTGGTTGGTGAGAAGTTAAAATGAAGTGGGGGGAAATTTACCTATTCTGCGGGGAAGAGATGAAGCGATGTGGCTCAGACTAAGGGTCCAGTGGAAATTAGAGCAGCAGAGTGACAGTCTATGTCCAGTGTACCACAGCACTACAAGTTGTCTGACCTGGAGCCAGAGTTTAAATACACTGTTTCCACCGTGTGGGGGAAGGTGTTAATGGCTCTCTGGTGGAGCAAACAAGGAGGTCTGGAACAGGCTAATGCCCTGAGCAACAGGTGACAAAGCACTAATAGGAATCGTGATAGCTTCTTAATGGCTGGACAGGTTAAGAAACAAAGGAGAGCTTTGGCAGGATGAGGAAGCAGGTTGAAGACAATCAGTTGCTCTGTGGAGGCAGTTTCAGGTGCTACCGTTTCTGAAGGTTGAATCATTGAGGGACGTTTGCAAGCTCATTAACACCAGAGCTTCCTTGACTGTGACCTGGCCACGCGTGGGTGCATGCTAACCCCATCCATTGCATATAATGGGATATGACACTTCACACAACCACACGTTCTGAGTGCGGAGATAGTGCAAGAGGATGGTCTATTGTACATGCATTTTTGATAGCAAATTGACCACATATATACCAGGTGTATGTGCTTATCTCTCTCTCTCATGCACACACACACACTCCATATGTAATATATGCTGTGTATTATATGTTATATCACATATCATCCTTAATAATTTATCATATTACAGTAGTCCCCCATTATCCATGAGGTTTTCTTGGGAAAATTTGTTCAGAGGGGGGTTTGTCTTTGCCTTCCTCTGACTATAAGAGAGTGTGATTTGCCCAGGGTCACCCAGTGGGTTTCCATGGCTGAGCGAGGATTTATACCCTAGTCTCCAGAGTCGTAGTCCAATGTTCAAACCACTACAGCCACACTGGCTCTCGACGGATCTGCTAGGAATGTATAACTCCAGGTGACACATCTATAAGTTTGATCCTAAATTCTAGCCATAATGAATAACTTCTGAATCTGTAATTATCAAGAATAAGGAATTGTTTTAAAAACACTGAAATGAGTAATGCAAATTCATTATTTCTTTTAAAAAAAAATCCCAAGAACCGAATGTGTGATGGTGTTGAACGTAGTTGTCAGGAAATCTATACATAGTTTTGGCTCAGCCCCAGTTATGGTAGCACCCTGTTAAACCAGTACTTTTTAATCTTTGAGTGGGAAAAAAAATGTGAGGGGAAAGCAGCAGAGAGAGAGAGGAAACCACACAGCTTACGATTGTGCAACTTTCTGAAGTTGTGGAACTAAGTAGCCCCCAGCCTGGAATTAGATCTATTAGGCTGAATTATTGTCTTGCCGCAACAATTATCTCTGGAAGTCAGCCAGGGGGAAATGTACCTGCAAAAGCTCATGGAATGCATCTCATTTTGCCAGCAGCCTAGAGGAAGAAGAAATGTAGACTCATAATCCTCATCACTCAACATGCCGCAAAACAGATCCTTTGGCAGAAGAAAAATGAAAATGATTTCACTCCATGAATGTAGAAAATGTCAGCTTAGCAGAGTACAACTGAGGACTATGCGTCTTATTCAGCTCATGCTCTGCTAAGGAGGATGAAAGGTGTATTCACAGACATTTTCAGGGTACCAGTTTGAGGAAGAGTGATATAACTCACAGAACTAAAGCTGTGGGCGGAAGATACTTTTTGACCACAACTCCTAGAATCTCCCGACTGACATGACAAGCTTTCCAATAGCGTTGTAGGGGTAGGAAAGGAGGCAGTGGCTGCTGTCCTGGAAACAAATGGAATCCTAGCAGTGACATGCACAAGTGTATTACTGAATTTTGTCTTTTTCTGATCACTGCAAGAGGAGGTATTTACTTTCTCCTTTCTACAGTTATTCCACTCCCCCCGACACCAAACCCATCTTCCTCCTGCACATCTCCTTCCTGACAGGACCATTTAGTAACTGGGGAGAGTGCCTGTTATTTTAGAGAAATAGAAAAACAAAGAGTTACTTTTTAAAAGTGTAACTCTTATGATAACAGACTACTTTGGGAGGACTTGGAAATAGAAGTGCCATTAGTTTGGCTAGTATCCTGTTGGTGAGTGATGCTAGTGTTAACAAACTGTTATGTGGCATTTTGGGGAGTCCTGTGCAAAGGTGGAAGGATACAAGAAGAGAAATCATAGAATCACAGAGTCATGGAGCTGGAAGAGACCCAAAAGGCCATCTAGTCCAATCACCTGCCATGCAGGAATACACAATCAAAGCACTACCATTAGATGGCCATCCAGCATCTGTATTGAGTAGTTGTTCTCCTGTGTCTTGGCCAACTGCACCTGTCATGGTGGTAGAACCAAGAGAAAGCCCTCCTTCTAAGATGTTAAAATCCTGGCCAGTTTTAAAGGTGATAACCAACATTTTGAATTCTGCCTAAGAATGCACTAGAAGCCAGTGAAGCTGTTGCAACAGAGGGTTAAATGCCGGTACTGCAGCCACAAGGTTGTGAGTTCGATCCTACCGGGCTCCAGGTTGACTCAGCCTTCCATCCTTACACAGGTCGGTAACATGAGTACCCAGCTTGTTGGGGGCAATTAAATTAGCTAAATACATTGTAAACCGCTTAGAGAGCACTTAGCTGATAAGTGGTACACATGCTATTTTTTTGGGGGGGGGGAGACAATAGACTAGCAGTCAGACAAATCATCCAACGGCTATAGTATGCACAATGGTTTTATCCAGCTGCCAGTGGTATAAGTGGAGTTGCACCTTTGAGATTGTAGTGCATGTGGGAATGCATTAAAATACCCATAGTAGCATATAAATGTGCATTGCTTGCATGCATTACTTTTGCAATCCCACATTGCAATTGCACAATGAGTTTTCAGACAGGCACATAGACCATTGATCCATATATGATATGCTACATTGGTACTCAGTATAGAGGCTGCCTAATGTGACTCCTACAGAGCCAGCATGGTATAGTGTTTTAAATGCCTGCTCAGCTATGGAAACCCTCCAGGTGGCCTTGGGCAAATCTCAAGAGAAGGCAATGGCAAACCTCCTCTGAACAAATCTTGCCAAGAAAACTTGTGATAATGTTGCCATAAGTCAGAAGTGACTTGAAAGCACACAACAACGATGAAACTCCCCCAGCAGACATTTATGCTATGCTGAATTGATTAAGGATTGTGGTCTTGGGTTTATTTGCAGTCCTTGCTGGGCCATCTGTAAGTTCAGAATGCACCTTGTTCAACACTCTTCTTCAGAAAATATTCATCCTTAAACATTCTACTAACATGTGTATTTTAAAAATAGGAACCAGAGATTTTCAGTTTTGACTTCTGACCAATGAGACAGAAAAGAAAAAAACAACAACAACCCTAAATTAATTTGAGAGGCAAATTGCATTAATGGGGGAGCTGATAGATAAGCAGTCATGGGAAATCCATCTTGGTAGAGGACAAATGAGCAGAACTTGACTTTCCTCTCACCCTTAATCTATTTATAGGAAGGAGAATTGGGGAATGAAGTACCTCTCAACTGAAGTTTAAGTCAACAGCTAAAATTAATTGCCTTCGCTTTACAGACTGTAGTATACGCATGCACTGGCTACATAATGAACTTACTGACTGTGCACTGCTTAGTTGCGGGTTAAAAATGTCAACAGCGAAGGCTGGCTTGAAAACAACAAACTTGTCCCCTGCTAAGCTTTGTATGCCTACTCTGAAGTTCCAAGGCAATGTCAAGAAAGCTTCCCCACTGCCCAATCCCAAGGGGCTTCAGAAGTTTCATCCAGAATCAAGGGACAAGGTGGAATCAGTGGAGGTTTCCATATCTCTGGGGCAGCCAATTTGGTCTGGATTTAAGTCTGAAGTTCAGATTTACTCATTTACCTAGGTTTACTCATCTCTAATTGTTCCATATTCATGATCACTGATTAGTCATGATTTTGGCAGTATTCCTGTGATCATAACTCCCTCACAAACTGCTTTACCAGGCGTCAGCTGTACCAGCAGGAGGAGGTCCGTTCTGGCAGTGATAAGAGCATGAGTGAATGACATTTCCATCAGGTTTATGGAGGTCAGTTCAGGAGAGGGGATTTTGTTAAGGATACTTAACTAAGGGTCTTTCCGCACTACGTTGCTGTACCTATTATTATTATTATTATTATTATTATTATATTTATTTATTTATTTGTATCCCATCTCTCCATATGGATTGAGGTGGCAAACAACTTACAAATAGCATGTATTTTGATACATTTCTATACATGCCCCCAACAAGCTGGGTACTCATTTTACTGACCTGCGAAAGGATGGAAGGCTGAGTCAACCTTGGAGCCTGGCAGGATCGAACTCACAACCTTGTGGCTTGCAGTACTGGCATTTAACCACTGTGCCACCAGGGCTCCCTACTTCTATTATTCCACTTTCAACATCCTGTGGAATTTTGGGGTTTGTAGTTTACTGAGGCCAAAGAGCTCTCTGGCTGAGAATTCTAAAGGCCAATCCCTCAATTGCAAACCCTAGGATTCCACAGAATGTTGAAAGTGGAATAATAGCACTATAACAGTGTAGAGTGGAAAGGCCCTAAGTAGCTGATGAAGAATACTAGCTCATGTCTTCCTTGTCATATAAGGAGGTTTAAAGGAAAAACAGTTCTTTGGGTTCATGGATGGTTACCTTATCTCTCTACATTCATGGAATAATTGTCTGTGCATTGCAAAAATAAGCATTAAAAGTACCTGGTTGCTATACCAACAGTATTGTGGAGTAGTACTTGGTTCACTTTTCTTCTGTCATTAATGATGGAGCTAGACAGATTAAGTGATCAATCAAACATTTTGTTGATTAAAAAAAAACCCAGCTTCTGGCTACTGTAATCATAAACCTGTTGATGCACTACACTAGCAGAAGAGTCTGCTAAACTAGCAGTAAACTTTTAGTGAGGTTGTGTAACAGCCACAAAGGAAGTTAGGTAGATTTGTCACTGCCAAGAAAAGAAGGCCTGTGGCTGCAAGTACTATATTTCTCCTATGCCTGCTTTCAGGTGGGTTCTCAAGGTCAAATACTTTCTGGGAAATATAGCCTGAAAAACTGTCTGTACAGTGGCACAAGCAATTTTCCCATTCAGCTTTCCTGGAGTCCCTTCACCTCCAAGGACCTACCCAGAATCCAGGGTTGTACCTATGCTATGTAGTCATAGAGTCATACAATCATAGAATCATAGAGTTGGAAGAGACCACCAGGGCCATCAAGTCCAACTTCCTCCCATGAAGGAATACACAATCAAAGTGTTCCCAATACTTGGCCCTCCAGTCTCTGCTTACAAACCTCCAAAGAAGGAGACTCCATCACACTCGGAGGCAGTGTATTTCACTTTCTTCCTAATGTTTGGATGGAATCACTTTTCCTTTGGTTTGAATTCATTGCCCCATATTCTAGTCTCTAGAGCAGCAGAAAACAAGCTTGTTCCATCTTCAGTAAGGCATCAACTCAATTTTTAAAATATTGCTATCATGTCTCCTCTTAACCTTTTCTTCTCCAGGCTAAACATACCCAGTCCTCTAAGTCGCTCCTCATAGTGCATCATTTCCCAGCCTCTTCCTATTTTGGTCACCCTCCTCTGGACACATTCCTGCTTGCTAATATCCTTCTTGAATTGTGGTGCTCAGAACTGGACACAGTATTCCAGGTGAGGTCTGACCAAAACAGAATAGAGTGGCACTATTACTTCCCTCAATTTAGAGACTATGCTCCTATTGATGTAGCCTAGAGTTGCATTGGCTTTTTTTGTTACATTATAGTACTTGGATCCAAGGGTGGTACCATGCAACACAACCATAGTCGTTTGATACTACTTTAGCTGCATTGGCTCCATCCGATGGAATCCTAAGACTTGTAATTTCATAACATACCTAGAATTCTCTGTTGGAGTTCTATAGTTCAAGCACAGTAGGTCATGCTAAGTACATCACCAAACTAAAAATCCCAATATGGGATGGCACCGCAGCACCTAAAGTAGTATCAAAGTGTGCACCTAAAGTGGCATCAAAGTGTGCACAGGGACACAGCCCAGGAGCTGAAGGCTGTTAAAAGCCAGCAGGTTCTTCCTTCATTGAGAAATCTGCCTTATTTCCTTCATAACCACTGTATGCATGGGCTTTTCTGTCTTCCTGTTGTGTCAGTGCCACCTACATTAGAGCAGCTAGACAACAAAATCTCAGCCTTTGTATCCTTGCAAAAAAGGAAACAAACCAAGGAACAAACAAATACACCATCATTGCAAATGTTCTTTCTTCTAATCTCCATATTATTTTAGGCTGCAATCTAACACACAGCCGCCTGGAAAGAATTCCCATTGAAATCAATGAGATTTACTACTCAGGAGCCATGCATAACATGCTGTTGTTCATTGACTATGTTCTTCAGCTGCCCACATTATTCCAAGGGCTCTGGGAAGATTATCCTACACTGACACAAGAAAGACCACTTAACATTTTTTTCGAACGGCATTTATGTATTTAATTTATATCCCACTTTTCTCCCAGCATGGGACCCAAATGGGCTCACATCAAGTTAAAAACAAAGTAGACTAAAAACCTATCTGATGCAAAAGTTTTAAGAAAGATTAAATAAGCAGTTCTATTAATAACTCAAAATTACAACAGTTCGTGAAAAGATAAGAGTAATACACCCCATTAAAAAGACCTTTCTACCACAGTAAGTTGAAAATCAATGGCTAGCCAAAAGAGAATAGGCAGGGGCCTACTGACCCCCCCACAACGGGAGGGAGTTAGGAACAGCCACTAAGAAAGCTGTCTTCTGTGTCCTCAGCAAACATGCCTGTGATGGTGGTGAAACTAAGAAGAAGGCTTCCTCTGAAGACCTTAGAAGTTGGACAGGCTCATAGCAGATGATAAGGTCTGGAATCCCATACCACAGTTATGAATATGTAACTTTGAGTTACACATTTGTGACTGTTACATATTCATGGTCCTTATGTAGTCTTCACTTTAGGGATTACCTAAGGACTGTGAAAGTCCATCCATCTCCACTTACCCCGCAGCAGCCACTGCAATTGATGGGGGTCCATTCCTCTGTCACTCAGGAAGCAGCTGGCTGCTGTTCTACCAAACCCTTCACTTGAGCAAGTAAGCAATGAGATATGGGTCCTGTTTCTGCCTGTTGCAATGAAGATTGCTTATGGGAAGAGGAGGAAACAGCGTCCAGCTGCTTCCTGGGCAACAGGGGAACAGATCTCCATCAATTGCAGCAGCTGCTACCTGGTTAGTGGGGATGGGAGGATCATTCCAGAATTCCATGTGTAGCAACGTAACTCCATTGCTTTACACATATATAAAGACCATACATGATTCCAGCCGTGGTCTTGAAACAGTCTGAACCGAAGATGTATAGAGCTTTAAAAGTTATAAGCAGCATTTTGAACCATAGCCAGAAAAGTTATTATTAACATTTGGGCTTTAAGAGGAAAAGAAGATATTATGCAGATAACACTGTGTGTGTGTGTGTATCTCAAAAAAAGGGAGGGTGTGTGTTTAAGAGCACAATCTAAATATACTTATAGACCTGTGTATCCCTCAGAATGTACATTGGAACACACACTGAAATTTGCATCCAAATGTTCATCACAGTATTGTATTTCTCTGTCCTCCTTGGCTTTCAGCAGAAGAGTGTTTGAGTGAGCAGCTTGCACCACCTTGATGCCAGTAGTCTTAAATAAATACCTTTAAAAAAACAAAAAACACTTGATTTGGATTTATTGCATGTGCGTATGTGTCTCTGTGTATAAATCCTTCCAGCAAAACTTTTGGGTGCTTTATTTGTTTTTTATCCTTAAAACATTCTTTATTCAAATTTTTGTTGGGCAAGCAAACACTATCTCTTTCAAACTACAGCCTAAGCTTAAATGTAGTTAAAACATGATTCAATTACACCCAGAAACCCATTTCATTAGAAAAAAAAATCCTTTATGCATTTTTTCTTTCCAGTTAGATCCCCGTTTTTATAGCTTTTCTCTGCACTAATAGAGTAGCAAATCCTCATATTTTTGTATGCTCGGCATTCAACAGCACATACACTGTAAAAATATATAGTATCATTAATAAAGTATAATGCAATACCCATTAGTCCAATAGGAAGTAACATTCGGTGACTTTATTAGTTCATATTAGTAAACACAGCTTGCATTAAAAGCCACTCCAGTTTTACTTCTAGCATTTTTAACATAGGAAAGGATGTTCTGGGGGTTCAAAATAAGCCTCTGAATTTTCAGACACTTGCTAAGTGATGGTACCAGTTTTATTGCAGAGTTTGACCATGGTAAGAGGAAGTTATTTTCTTGAACAAGATATGCTCACAGGCTTCTAGGACATTTTATACAGAGAGACTGTACAAATTAGATAACTCTGGTAAAGTCAGCAGGACATTGTGAATCCACTCTGAGTTTTAGGCCATTTCCACACTAGACTGTTACAGTGCTATTGTTCCACTTTCAACATCCTATGGAATCCTGGGGTTGCAGTTTAGGGAGCAGCCTCAAAAGCCCCTCCCTAAACTGCAACCCCAAGATTCCATAGGATGTTGAAAATGGAATAATAGTGCAGAAACGGACTTAGTCTGAACTTTAAAGGAACAATCCTTTGTTCTGAACCTGTCTTGGGGAACAACTTCAGCATTTTGGACATCTGCTCTGGGTTTATAGTCCAGACTTTTAAGGAACTATCCAGTGAGCCAAAACCTATGCCCAAAACTGATTGAACAGTTTGTACAGCTTAAATTTCAGATGACAGTCAAGAAATTCACAGAAGCCACATGATGACATTAGCTGCAATCTGGAAATAGGAGAATATCAGCAGCTGTTAGTGAGTATTGGGCCTGAGGTTCACTGAATGGCCCTGAGCAAGTCACTGTCTCTCAGCCTAGTCTGAGTTGTGGTGATATTAAGTTAATAATAGTTACTCAGGTGGTAGATAACAGTCCTTATATATGGTAACCAATGCCTAGAGTTTGGGAAACAAACAAGATGAACTTGAAGTCCTAATGCAGGAAGGTAACTATGATTTTTATAGACACAATGGAGACCTGGTGGGATGAGTCCCAGACCTGGAATATTGCAACTGAAAGGTATAACCTATTCAGAAAGAATAGATGTAGCAAAAAAAAAAAAAAAAGGAGAGGGGGTAGTATTACATGTCAAAGATAAATTCAATCAAACAGAGATCCATGAAAGTGATCAGAGTGGATCAGTTGACCGCATTTGGTTAAAAATAAATGAAGAAAGAAATGAAAGCAGCATTGTTGTAGTAATTTACTACAGGCCGCAAAACCAAGAAGAGAGGAAGGAGTAGGTCTATTCGCTGCTTCTGGGGAGGGTATGACCAGATCTAGCGGCCTGAAGTTACAGGAGGATAGATTTCTATTGAACATTAGAATGAACTTCTTGATAGTAGAAGTGCTTCACCAATGGAACCAGTTGCCCAGAGAGGTGGTAAGGTCTCCTCTAGACATCTTGAAAAAACGAAAAATTAGACAGCTACTTGTTGGGGATGTTCTATCTGGAGATTCTGCACTGAGTAGGGGATTGGACTCAGTGACCCATTAGGCCACATCCAACTCTATGATTCTATGAATGTTTCCACCCCCAAAATATGTGCATGAGCTGCCCCCAAACTATTCCATCTTTGAAGTTATTTGTGGGTTACATCTCCTCAAATCTCCTAGGTAGCATGGTCAGTGACAATACTTGCTAGGGGATTGAAGGAGATATAGTTTGTAAAGATGTCAGTTCTGCTGTTGCCTCCAGAAAAACTATTGTTTGATACCCATTGGGAACGTAACTCAGCAGGTCTGCTTATGGCACAAGAGCAGAGCTAGAGAACTTGAGACATAGAAAGCTGAATGGATAGAAAAGATATTCTAAATGAAAGATTGTTTCTGATGCTTATAGGCACAACCATAAGGACACACTTTCTCTTTGTTGCCAGGAATTTCAATGAAGAACCATCTTTCCAAGTGTTTTTATCTTGCTGTCAGAACGGCAGACAGCAGCTCTTAATTTACTGGGCACAGTCACATGATCTGATTATGCATTATTGTAAAGAATGCTAACATTGCCATAATAGTGCTGAGCCTCATTTTTTTCATCATGGAGGCTGCAAAAGGTACATGTGGGACTTTCAAGGTACGGCAGCTCAGGCATGTGTGAATCAGCTGGCTCTTGGATCATTTGCAACTTTAGGACGTGGAAGTCAGACAAAGGATGGAAGATTTTATTTGCTTCAAATTGTTGTGTCCAGAGTTCATTCACACAGCTGTTCATCTGAAAAGCAAAAGGTATGGGCAATAAAATATCAAAACAATGCTGGAGGAGCTGGGAGGAAAATGCTAAACTGGAAATAGGTTTCTGAACTAGGAATGGAGGTCCTTGTTTTGTTTAGTCAAACTCTATTGTCCAGCTGGCTATAATCACTCAGAGGTTTCACATACAGTTTCATTCATAGAATCTTGTATGAACCAGCCCATGATCTCTCAGCCTATCGTGCCTACAAAAGTTACAATCTTATATCTGATTTTGAGACTTACAAGACTTACAAGAGTTAAGTTGAACTTTTCCTGAACAGATGTTAAAGTCCAGGTGCTGCTTCAGAGATAGTTCCTTTCCAGATAGGAAAAATCAGGATTATTGTAAGGGTATTTTCTGCAACTGGAAATGCAATTCTGTACCTCAGTTATGTTGGCTAGATACCATCTGAGGCCCCTTAGGCCAGCATATCCTGAAGATAAACCAGCTTTGGGAAGTCAAAATGACTATAGCATCAAAACTAAGGCAGTATAATTCCCATGGCTAGACTTCTGTAGGGGAACTTATGTATTTGCAAGTGGGCTTAACATCTGAGAATTAGAACTAGGCAGCTCCATAAAGTCCATACTAAGGAAAGGGTTGCTGTTATATTACTGCACAGGGGAGCCAACAAAGTTACTGGCATGCATTGGGACTGATGCACAATGAGATCAATGTCCATCAATCCCATTGTGCATCAGGACATTGGCTAGGGAGAGCCAATGAGCAGTGGGACACTCTTGTTGGGTGTCCCATTATGCATCTTCACAATTTGCTAACAGGGGCCATTTCTGCACTACACTGTTATAGTGCTATTATTCCATTTTCAACATCCTGGGGAATTCTGGGGTTTGTAGTTTACTGAGGCCAAAGAGCTCTTTGGCTGAGAATCCCAAATGCCCCTCCCTAAGCTGCAACCCCCAGGATTTCATAGGATGTTGAAAGTGGAATAATAGTACATAGCAGTGTAGTGCGGAAATGGCCACAGTTTCTTAGCATCTCTGTTATCTAAGTGTATATAAAGGTACATAACATACACTGTGATAGAGGATTCCAGTCAATGTTAGTAGCTGTTAGCACAGCAAGAGTAAAGGATGGCTCTACTCAGGATATTTAAGCAGCTACAGGAAGATGTGAAATGGTCAGGCTCGTTTCATTGTTCATTGTCTATAGCGTTCAGTCTTGTTATGACACAAACCCTTAAAGGTGGGGATTTTCCACAGCACCAAAACAGTAAACAGCAACTCCTTGTTTGTCTCTGTTCAGCAAAGCTGAAGAAGAAGGCATGCATCTTAGGGATAAGGAGGAAGGGTGTCTGAATAGCTGTGACAGCAAAATATACTTAGAGGAGGGCTCTTTATGGATGCCTGTAACAGTTGTTGCTGCTCCAGCTGCTACAGTCACCCAGAGGCTCCGTTCATAGAATCTTGTATGACCAGCACATGTTCTCTCAGGCTATCCTGCTAACAAAGCTCACTCAAATAGTATTTTGCACCCCTGAAAGTGTTATAGAATCATAGAACTGGAAGAGACCACAAGGGCCATTGAGTCCAACCCCTATCATGCATTATAATGTTGTAGCAATGTTAAATTAAGCACGTGCTAATGAAACCTAATCCATGATTGGTTTCATAATTCCTTGACTCCAGGGTCCATGAGAAGGATGTCCCATTAAAGTGTTATAAAACTAGGCTTTCTTTATCATGTTCCTCACCCCAATTGACAAAACCTTCATGACTTCTATTTTTTTCAGATCTGTCCTGAACTCTAAATAATATAACAAAATGCCAGACAATATTGCTGCCAATCTGGAAAAAAGAAGGAATAACAGCAAAACAATGTCAACGGATGTCTGCGTAGACGACATTGTGATTGGAGAAAAGGCAAAAAGCTGTCGATGGAAGTCTATCTATGCTGTGAATGGCATTTCCACAGTATGTGCATAAAGGCAAAATGATGTCAAGGCAATACATACAAAACACAGTGGATGGAATATATAAGCAGCCTGAATGGAACGCCTGGCAAGGAAAGGATCTGCATTGATTTCCATTCTATATGGTGATGGGTTGTCATTTTGTTATGTTATGTCTCACTCTTTTTTGTTGTTCTTTGAATGTGTCTAGAATTCTTGCAATTAGAAAACACAACACAATGAATGCTTCCCTAGCGGAACCTTCCAAAAGATCATTTTTCCTGGAAAGCCTAGGGAGTGAATCAGATGTTTATGGGGTTGTTTTGTTTTGTTTAAGAAATACTGGGTGTCTTGCAGAAAGTTAAAATTGCAATGAAACACATTTAAATCATGGTATAGGGATTAGAATGTTAAACAAGGATTGGAGAAGCCTAGGCTTGGCCAGGAAGCTTTCCAAATCATAGAACAGAGTCATAGAATTGGTGTGATGTACAGGATAACTCAACAGTCCCAGAAATTATGCTTAGAAGTTTCCAAAAGCTGAACAACAACAGCACATCTTGCTTATTGCCAAGACTAAAGGAACAATGGATATGCAGTACTATATAAACCATTATAATTCATTACAAAACATTAGGCAGAACTTCCTGATGGGAAGAAAAGTTTGACAGTGGAATACAATGCCTCAGAGTGTGGTGGAGTCTCCTTCTTTGGAGGTTTTCAATCAGAGGCTGGATGGCCATCTGTTGGGAATTCTTTGATCGTGTATCCCTGCCTGGCTGAACGAGGTTGCATGGGTGGTCATCATGGACTCTTCCAGATCTATTATTCTAATATGCTAACTCTTTACACTTGGGATCAGCACCTTCCATGCTGTTCAGAGTCCTGGCATTGCCCACATTTCGGCATATCTGTGCCTTGCACCTTGCATAGAAGTTACTGTTTCTCTGTTGTAGCCAATTTTTTGCTACCGCAGAGTGTAGTGGATTCACCTTCTTTGGGGGTTTTAAATCTTGGACTTTATGGCCATTGTGGTCTCTTTTGTCTCTTCTATGATGGAACATAAAATGACTTTTGTGGTTCTTAAATGTTCTAACACAGGCCATTTCCACACGGGGTTTTTAAAACAGTGCAGTCCGTCCTCCAAGGAGGAGGTCTGCACCTGGGAGCGGACTGAGTCAGACCTACTTAACGTAGATCCGCACCGCAGCCCACTCCGGAACACCCCAAGTGGTTGTCCAGCGTGCTTTTGAAAGACCGCTAAAAACAGGTCTTTCAAAAGCCTGGAGCGTGCCACTGCGAGCCTGCTCCCTTATGCAGATTCGCAGGCTTCCCCCAATGCAAGCCTGTGATCTGCTGGGGGCAGGCTTTAGGCTGGTGAGCTTCAGCAGTTGGTCGAGACCCTCTATCAACTGGAAGCCGCCATTTGAGACACCGGAGCATTGTGTATTGACAAGCACACACTGCTCCAGAGCGGCATGGACTGGACCGTGGAGCTGAAAAGTCCAGTAAGTAGCAGTGTGAGGTGATTCCCTCACCCTGTGCGGAAATGGCCACAGTTCTCATATCAAAAACCAAATCACAAGGAAATGTTCTAAAAGGGGGGGAAATAAACTTACATCTTTAAATTTAGGTGTTTTGTGTAGATTTTTATAAGACTATGTATTCATGCAGAAATGGGATGTGAAAATGACAGGAACCAGAAATGGACAGATTCATTCAAACCCTAATTATCTATAAAGTCTAGCTGGGAACACATATGAAATAACAGAAGACTATCGCCAAAATTTAAACCCTGGAGAACCTCACTCTCAAATCTCAGTCTCAACAAATGGCTTCTGCTTTTGTTGGTTTGCAGTTCATCCTTCAGATGATTTTGGCCAAATGTTTCCACATTGAACTTCCTTCTTCCCTGGGTACCAATAAGGGACCATTTCTCACTAGCGTCTCTGGTTCAGTGTAATGCACATTAGATGCTAGGAGTGAAATGTTTCTCTTCTGCCAGATAAAATGGAGGCAGGAGGCCAGATCCATTTAAAACAAAAAATGGGTAATAAAGAGAGAGATTTTTGTTTGGACATTTTTTTTTATTCTAATGACCCAATTGCTTTTCTATTTGTTGTTTATCCATTTTTGAATTCTATCAAATTGCTCTGCAGATAGCCATCCAATTGCTTTATTTAGACTGAACTGGCACAAACACACGCAAATAAATGATGCCACTTATATGACACATGGGTTTTTTAGCACCCGGAGCAGTGGGAGGAACTGAATGCCCAGGAATCCTTTGTATACAACGCTCATAGCTGGCCTTTGCTCTGCACATCAACCCCAGCGCTTTCAAATTTTTACACATAATTATGTATCCCTCTCCACAATGTTAAAATGTTACGGGCTCAATATGGCTCCTGTTCAAATTGGCATAGGACAGCTGCCACTCTTACGATCACACCCTCTGCCTCCACCTATTAACAGCCTTCTTTTGCTTTCACTGCTTTCCCTCAAAGGAACTGATATGTTTTATACTGCTCATTTTAGTTCAGGCACACCATCTATTTTTCTGAAAGCCAGTGTGGTGTAATAGTTTGAACGTTGGTCTACCGTTCTGGAGACCAGGGTTCAGTTCCTCACTCAGCCATGGAAACCTACCGGGTGACCATGCGCACGTCACTAACTCTCAGCCCTCAGAAAACCCAGTGATAGGTTTGCCTTAGGGTCACCATAAGTCAGAGGGCCTTTCTGTACTACACTGTTATAGTGCTCTTATTCCACTTTCAACATCCTACAGATCCTGGGGTTTGCAGTTTAGGGAGTGGCCTTTAGAATTCTCAGCCAGAGAGCTCTTTGGCCTCAGTAAACTACAAACCCCAGAATTCCACTGGATGTTGGAAGTAGAATAATAGCACTATAACAGTATAGTGCAGAAAGGCCTGGAAACGACTTGAAGGCACACAAGTTAACAGCATCTATTTTCTATAACTCTTAATCAGAACTTGCAATGAGTAGATTGTTACTTATTACTATAGGCCCTCGGTGTCCACTGGGTTTGGTGCCAGGACTCCCCATGGATACTAAAATGTGCAGATGCTCAAGTTCCATTGTGTACAATGGTGTAGTAAAATAGCATCCATTATATAAAATGGCAAACTCAAGGTTTGCTTTTCTGAGTTTTTAAAATATATTTTCAAGCTGCAGTTGGTTGAATCCATGGATGCAGAATCCATGGATATAAAGGGCCAACTATAGTTAATGCATTTGCCCATTAGTTGTTACCATAAGAGTAACAAAACCCTAGAATGTTACTAAGATATCACGTTATTATTTTTATGAAAACATCTAAAATTGAAAAGTAGTCACAAATATCCATCCTCAAATGACACCTCCAAACCAACATTTTAGAAGTAACAGGTTAACGTTAGTTGTTATGCTTTTAAAAACTGTATAGCATTTCTAGTTCTTTTGTTATTTTGTAAAAGGAACAGCATTATACCTTTGTTACTCTCAGATATAGTATGTTAGAGATTACTGTTACTTGTAATATTCTTAGTGTGTTTTGTGGTACTGTTAGGGTAGGACTATAAGTCAGAGTTTGCATTCCAGTCCACAAAAAGGACATATGGGAATGTAGTAACCATTAGACCATTGCATTAGTCTCCCATGCAAGCAAAGTGAAGCTAAAAATATTACAATGGAGACTTTGATTATGTGTGGAACAAAAAAATGCCAGACATCCAAGCTGGGTTCAGAAAATCAAGGGGCACTAGAGATAATATTGCAAGTACATGTTGGCTAAAAGAATGCACCAAAGAATTTTAGAAGAAAAACAACCTGTGTTCTATAGATTACAGCAAAGCCTTTGATTGTGTAGATCATGAAAAACTATGGATCATTCTAAAAGGAATGGGAGTCCCACAAGACCTTATTATCCTCGTATATAACCTATCCCCAAAACAAGTGGCCACTGTCAGAACAAGATATGTCATAACAAAATGATTTCCAGCTTCTTGGAGCAGGGGAAGTAGTCAGTCAAGGCTGCATTTTATCATGCTACTTAATTAATATGCAAAATATATCATATGGGAAGCCGGATTAGACTTAGACCAAGGAGGAACAAAAACTGGAGGAAGAAACATTAACTATTTACAATATTTATATGACATGATAACTCTAGCAGAAAATAGCAATGACTTCAAACAACTATTGATGAAAGTTAAGGAAGAACAGGCTATAGCCAAACTTTAAGCAAACAAAAATAATGATCAGAAATGATCATAAAGTGTATGAGATATCTTGGCCCAGCTATAAATCAAAATGGAAACTAGTCAGGAAATCAGAAGACTAAGGGGCCTTTTCCACACAGGGTTTTTGAAATGGTGCAGTCCGTCCTCCAAGGAGGATGTCTGCACCTTGGACTGGATTGGGTCGGACCTATTTAACGTAGATCCGCACCTCAGTCCGGTCCGGAATGACCCCAAGTAGTCCTCCAGCATGCTTTTGAAAGACCTGATTTTTCCGGTCTTTCAAAAGCACAAAGCGCACCACTGCAAGCCTGCTCCCTTATGTTGATTCGCAGGCTCACACCAATGTGAGCCTGTGATCTGCCCGGGGGCAGGCTTTAGGCTGGCGAGTTTCAGCGGTTGGTTGAGACCCTCGACCAACTGGAAGCCACCATTTGGGATGCTGGAGCAGTGTGTATTAATGAGCACACACTGCTCTGGAGCGCCGTGGACTGGACTGGGGAACCGAAAGGTCCGGTGAATAGCGGTGCGGGGTGATTCTCTCACCCAGTGTGGAAAAGGCCAGGGCCTTTCCACACTACACTGTTACAGTGCTAATTATTCCACTTTCAACATCCGATGAAATCCTGGGGTTTGCAGTTTCGGGAAGGGCATTTTGAATTCTCAACCAGTCTTTGGCCTCAGTAAACTACAAACCCCAGAATTCCACAAGATATTGAAAGTGGAATAATAGCACTATAACAGTGTAGTGGGAAAGGCCTTAAGACTTGGAAGGGCTGTAATGAAAGGAATAGAGAAGATCTTCAAGAGAAGGGCAAGATATAAATTAATTAACATTAATTAATATTTTAAAAGCACAATACAATTAAAAAATTCTCAACACAATTAAGCTAAATTTCTGTTTTAAAAACACAAGTTAAAAAAACAAATTAAAAACAGCAAGTGTAAAGATAAATTATTGAATACCAAGGTCAGGATTGCTCATGCCATAGTGTATCCAATTTCTGTGTTAGCTGGGCAGTGAAGAAAGCTGGCCGAAAGAAAATTAGTTGATTTGTAATGTAGCGCTAGAAGAGAATTCTATGGATATCCTGGACTGCCAAAAAAGCAAAACAATGGTTCTAAGAGCAAAGCAAGCCTGAATTTTCATGAGAAACCAAAATGACTCAACTGAAGGTATTACTTTGGACATATCGTGAGACAACAAGACTCACTGAACAAGATAGTAACACATGATAGAGTTGAAGGCAGCAAGAAAAGAAGAAGCCCCAGCTATAGGTGGATTGACTCAAGAAAGCCACAGCCCTGAGTTTGCAAGATTTGAGCAGCAATGTTAGTAACTATAGCTCCTGGAAGATCACCACAAATCAAAACCATCTGGATGGCTAATAACAACAGCAGAGTCAGAGGTCTGGAGGCCTACTCCACAGAGTGAAGAACATGGAGCCCAGACCAAGGTCTCTAAATAATGGGAAGTGGTATAACTGAGAAGCCAACACCAAATGCCAAATGGAGACTCAGTGATACTTAACTTTCCACATGCCCACAAAAACCTGCACATAACTATCTCAAGGTGTGTGTGTGTATAGTTGTGTATGTTTCTAAGGCCATTGTGTCCAGAGTTTAAAATTGCCTATTATTTATACCATTGGACATATTTTACATGGCCTCCTGAGTGTTGTCACGAATTTTAACACAGGCCCTTTTTGCATGGTTTTTCCAATGCGAAAAGGCCCCTTGAGCATTGCGCACATGTGAGGAGCAATCCACAAAACGCACTCACATTTGCACGACGCTCAAGGGCCTGACACGGACTGCGCACGCATTTTTTTCATTTTTGGCTTGAAGCTGAAAATGTTGTGCAGTCGCGCATCACTTCTGGGCCCCGCGAACACTTACCTGGCATGCAGAGTCTCAGGAGCCTGGCTGGTCATGCTTCCTGTCTCAGTGCAGCCTGAGAAAGTCCCAGGCTGCACTGTGAAAGGAAGAGGCAGGACTGTCGTGTGAGCAGGAAGCTAGTGCGGAGCTGAAGGACCCCGGATGCGAGAGCCCCTCTCCAGAGGCTGCTCGCACGAGCCCCGCACCCCAGAACCGTGAAAAGGGTTGCAGAGTGACTTTTGAAGTAACTAAAGGAGGCCCCACTCAGTTTTTTAAAAATGGGTAAGAATATTAATGAGTATAAAAACAAGGTGAGATGAACAACATTCATGAGTGGTTTTGCAAAATTGTCTTGACTTGCTCCCAAATATTACCTAAGCCAAAATTTGAATTAATGTGAAAAGTTCAGGAGGAACTCCAAGGGAAGAAGGGTGGTAGTTGATATGTCCAATTCAGTTCAGAAGATACAGATGCAGCTTGCTGGTTATCTTGTGAGGCACAGCAACTCTGCTTCCTCTCACCAGGAAATATGGCCAAGTGAATGGTGAAAATCAACAAGTTCTTTGATCTGATGAAGTTGGTGGGAACAAAAGAGAGAGTCTTCTCTGTGGCTGCCCCTAGACTTGGAGCATCTCTCCTAGAGAGAGGTCTTAAAAGCACATGCTTCATGGAAGCCAGGCAAAGAGAGAAAGTGTAAGGACAGGTGAGACCTCAGAGAACAAGATGTGATGCAGGAAGAGAGCGACTGTGAAGAAATACACAAACTAAGAGGAAGTAACCATAAACATACTGTGCCTAAATTCCTAGAGAATGAAATGCTAGCTACCATGAATATGGGCATGCAAAGTTTGTAAACTCTAACAAAAACTATTTTTTTATTCTGATAGACTTTTAGAATTGAAAGCTTTTAACAAAAGAGCCGTATGTCCTGCATTGTTTTAAATTACATTGTTTAACTTTTAAAAATCTTGTTCAGAACGTATAGCTTTAATACAGTAAATGGTTTGCTTTTAAGGTTGACCTTTATGTTTATGTTTTTAGGTGCAATTTTTTAATGCATATACCACCTCGAGTCCTGGGCAGGATGCAGATGATGATGATGACGACAATGATAATTCTCAGTCCCTGGTTATTCAATAAATGAATCACAACTGAATGTATGGATTTCAGATGAATGTTTGCATTGACTACTTTGAGTGCCTTCAGTGACAGGAAAAGACAAGATGGTTCTGTCTGAAGTTGGATCATGGATATCACAATCACTCATGTAAGTCACCAGCTGGTGTTGCATCAAATGCATGATAAACAGGTTTGTGTGAACCAGCTGATGGCATCTGCACAACACAGAACACTCAGGTTCAAAGATGACAGGAGCTGCCTAACTTAGGCATGCCTACATAGTGAATCCTTGAACTGCAGTCAGTCTCCAGACAGAATGTCAATCTGGTCAGGGAGGAACCTGAGACTGACTCCATCCCTCCCAAGCAGATATTAGATCCTTCTGTGCAGGAAGAAGTATAAAAGCCTTCCTGTTATTTCTAAAACCTTCTCAAGCAGCAAGGTCTTCCTGTGCTTTGGTGTGTTCCTGTCTCCTTGGTTAACTTTCTGGTTTCATGCTTTGGTTATGAATTGTTCCCTTTAGTCCTTATCATTTCTGGCTTTTTGCCCACAGTTCTTGTCTCCTGGTTGACTTCCAACAGTTGTCCATGATCTGGTTCTGCCAAAAGGGAGTATGAAGCCAGTGGAAACATCTGGATCTACTATTAAATTTTCAAAAGAAAAAGTGAAGTTGCTAGGAATGGAAGAAAATCCAAGAGAATGTGGGTTGACAAGAGCCTCAATAAGGTTGGAACACAGTGAAGAAGTCGACAGTCTTGCTGAAACCCTGCCCATGTAGCTAGCAGCCTCCCAAAAAAATATGATTTGTACCTTTGTGAAATTTGTTGAAGTGAAGACCACATCAAGCAGAAAAGATATTCCACCCCTTAGGAGGAAAAACTGATGTTGGCATAAGCCACCTCAAAGAAAGAGACATCCCTTGTGTCACATTCTTTCCCTCATCACTGGCATGAATGCATTCATGTCACAAAAGTGCTGGAGATAATCCTTTAGAAAGTACCCCGTGGACAACAAACATGAATTGACAGTCAAGAGATCCAGAAGCATAGTTACAAGAACTTTACCCAAGATATGCATATACAGCACGGAGCACAATGTTTGATGCTCATTGTCTGTGATAACTCAGTGTGAAACAATCTTTTGGATAGGCTGCGATGACCTTGGGGTTTTGGCAGAAATATATGCGTGGGGGTGGTATCCTATTTGGGACTGAATTTTAGCAGTCTTTTGTCAGTGGTCACTCTTGATAAAGTTTGCTGGGCAGGGATGGATTAAACTTTCTCCACATTCAACTTCTTTTTAATTTCAGATTCTTTCCATTGAATTTACAAAGGCATTTGGAAAATTTGAGAAGTTCTTGTCAAAAGCAAAGTAGCTGTTCAAGATGAGAAGCCTGTGACAGGGGAGAAGGTGGGAATCTTAATTCAGTCCCCAAAGTGTGGTTGGATCCACAGAGATTCACATCTAAAATGTGAAGAGCTTAGTGCTGAATACCCCAAGTTTGGATGACCTACCCACCATGGGCAGATTGCTCCCTTCAATATTTAGATTAAAAACAAGATCTCTGGGTTTTTTCCTGCTGGATTTCTAGAGGGGAAATGGAAGTTTCTTTTTTAAAAATGCACCAAAGACAATTCTCACCTATCCTTACTGTTGGACCTGCCTGGCTTCTATAATCATTGAATGTAGGAGAAAGATTCATCCATCTCTACCCAAGAGACTCATTGGAAAAGCTCATCTAACTTTACCTCCCATGGCATCTGTGATAATATAGAGCTTCAGTTGACTGTTTGCTTTCTGATATCTCTGGTACCAACCAGATCTTGTTGCATTTCTTTTCCTCTATTTAGACACAGAAACAGCACTGAGAACATCAGGACAAGATTCCATGTCTAGAATAGACTTGTGGAGTCTGATGGCTCTGATATCACTGGGGTAGTGAATCTACTTTGGGCTTTAGCCTGAACTTTGAAAAGCTGTACACAGTGCTGATTAAACTCCTGGCTCCTGTCTAAAACCCAAGGCAGATCCACCACCCTGGTTCAGGAGAAGTGGAGAATCAGGACCATAACAATAGCTTGCCAGACACTCCAGGAAATGGTCATTGTCTTGTACCAGCAGCCAGCCAAGGCTTACAGTTCCCTAATTAGAGTCTGTTATCAGCAGCTACCAGCAAAGTTTATAGTCTGAGTCAACAGTAAATCCAGAGCAACAGTCCAGTAGCAAGGTCCATACATGAGACAAAGGTCAAGGTTTCTAGCACAAGCAAATAACCCAAACATGAGCCAGGTCACTACCTCAGACAGAAGAGTTGTTTGCAGCAGCTTCCTCCCATTCTGTTTCCTCTTTATATCAGCTGAGACCTCCCCCACAGCTGTTTGCCTAATTAATACATCCTTACTATATAAATGCCCCCAGTCTACAGAGCTCTCCTTTTTCCACTTAGACTGACTAGCATAAGTATTGCTCCTCTCATGTCTCTGTGGTGTGGCTGCTGGGAAGGGTCCTGGGATGGGAACATGACAGTCATGATCATGAGCAGATTTGTCATTGTTGTGTGCCTTCAGGTCATTTTCAACTTATGATGACTCTAAGGTGAACCTATCACACAGTTTTCTGGGGCTGAGCATGTGTGCTGCACCCAAGGTCACCCAGTGGGTTTAAGGCTGAGAAGGGAATTAAACCCTGGGGGTTGTAGTCCAGTCCTCAAACCACTACACTACACTGGCTCACCATGGGCAGATTATATGTTTGTGTGAGTAGGTGTGGGTGTCTTGCCACCCATAAAACATAAAGGAACCCTCATCCCATAAAAGTATTATGAATTTTTTAAAAATGCATGAGGAGATTGCCACATCTTTTTTAAAAAAAATTCATAATGTTAGCATGACATGAGAGTTCCTTCATGTTTTACGGTGGCAAGACACCCCCCACACAAACACCCCCACAACAACATTATGGGTAGGGACTGTGAACCAAATAGGTCAGGGTCATGAGTCCTTTTCTTGGTCCAATTAGAGTAGACCTTTTGAATCAATGGGACTTACCTTTGACTTTGAATCAATGGGACTTACCATTCAACAATTGATTTAATGAATCTACTCTGGTAGGGACTAACCAGTAGGATTCAGGTCTATTTGAAAGGGACCTAATAACAACTACGTAAAGAGACTCAAGTGCTAGAAAGATGAAGAGGAACTAGAAGAAGCTGAATTGATGCAGAAAGCAAGGAAGTACCATCTCCAGTTTTCCCTCCAACTGGGTAAGGTCTTTCTTCTCTCCTCTTCAGAGGACATCCAAACCAACAGTCTGTAAAGAAGAGCAGCAAGACTACCTGCTCTGGAGGAGGTGAGATCAACTGAACTCCTGCAGCCTTCCCTGCAGTAGTAGGAGTAACAAATATCCAGTAGTTTCAAACTAGACCCTAGCCTGAACTTTTGCTGCACATTATAATCATTTTGAGGAAGGTCAGGTCACCAGACTATTTCTTTAAAGCCCTCTCAAGGCAAGTTTTCTACTGTGAACAGCCTGTTTCCATCACAGCTAGTCATTATATGAAACACATGTTGGATTTTGTTAACTATTAACTTGAGTTTGGGTTCAGATTGTCTACAGGTGAGACCCTGTAGGAGTGGGGAAGGAGAAAGGGGAGTGTGAAAGGAAGGGTAGAATTTAAGATGGCTGTGAATGTCGCCAGAAGCCTTCAATAAAGATTCCCCATGAAATCTTGAAATTCAAAATCATACAACATTAGGAATTAGTGCCTTCAGTTATGAAGAATAGGCTTATCATATGTGATTATGCACTGTAAAAGGACCAGGAAGGTAACAGAGACTCTTAGCATACACAATCGCTTCGAACTACTTGGCCTTATGAACAATGAGGAGCACCACGCGGAGGGAACAGAATGTCAACAAGAAGGAATCAAACTTCACCAACAGGGACTAGATCAACACTCCCAGCCTAAACAGAATGCCCAGGCAGTCCGAGTAGAACAGGTTCGCCGAGGAGCCCAGGACAAGTCTCAGAGGAGGCGAGTTCTGGTTGTTGGGGACTCTTTGCTAAGAGGAACTGAAACAGCAATCTGCAAAACGGACAAGCTCAATCGAGAAGTCTGTTGTCTTCCTGGGGCCAGGATCAACCACATAACGGAGAGGCTAACCAGGCTAGTCAAACCCACTGACTATAAGCCCCTCATTTTGGTTCATGTGGGAACCAATGACACTGCGAGGAGCAGCTTAAACCACATTGCAAAGGACTACGAGCGTATGGGGACCAAGCTTAAGGACCTTGGTGTGCAGGTGGTCATTTCGTCTCTCCTCCCTGTTCAAGGATACGGCGCATGTAGGGAAAGGGCAATAGTAGAGGTCAACAACTGGCTCCGCACATGGTGCCGCCAACAACGGTTTGGGTTTTTGGAACATGGCCTGAATTTCCATGAACATGGGCTTCTGGCGAGGGATGGGCTGCACCTCACAAAACTGGGCAGGAATGTTTTTGCAAACAGTCTTGCAAGGAAGATTAAGAGGTCTTTAAACTAAGATCCACTGGGGAGGGAGACAATATTATTCAGGGCAAGGACTCAGAGAACACAGGGGGGAAAGGCCCAAATGATACTGGACAAGTAGTACAAGCGGCCAATGGCGGGAGGAGTAGAAACAATAGTACAGGACTTGCAGGAAGGGCCTGGGGACTTAAGTGTCTCTACACTAATGCAAGGAGTATGGGAAACAAGCAGGATGAGCTTGTACTCCTAGTACAAGAAAATAAATACGATTTGATAGGCATCACTGAGACCTGGTGGGATGAGTCTCATGATTGGAATATAGGAATAGAGGGGTATAGCCTATTTTGTAAAAATAGACCAAACAAGAAAGGAGGAGGAGTAGCCTTGTATGTCAAGGATGTTTTCACCTGTGAAGAGATCCTGGGCTTAAACCCAGAAAGCCAGGTAGAGAGCATTTGGGTAAGAATTAAGGCAGCGAGAAACAATAGGGATATTCTGGTGGGGGTTTACTACAGACCTCCAACCCAGGCTGAGGACTTGGATGACGCCTTCCTCAACCAAATGACTGAACATTCAAAGAGGAGAGATACAGTAATAATAGGAGATTTCAATTACCCAGATATATGCTGGCAGTCAAACTCTGCCAAGACAGCAAGGTCCAGCAAGTTTCTTGCTTGTCTTGCAGACAACTTCATGGTCCAGAAGGTGGAAGAGGCCACAAGGGGATCAAATATTCTAGATCTGGTCTTGACCAACAGGGATGACCTTGTGAATGAGGTAGAAGTGGTTGGATCTTTAGGGGGGAGTGACCATGCCCTGTTGGAATTTAGCATTCAGTGGGAAGGAGAAGATAAGGGTAGCCAGACACTCGTCTTAGATTTTAAAAAAGCGGACTTCTGTAAACTTAGGGAGCTGCTGGCTGGAATTCCGTGGTCAGGAATAGTGAAAGGGAAAGGAGTTCAGGAGGCATGGGAGTTCCTTAAAAAGGAGATACTGACGGCACAGTCTAAAACTGTGCCAATAAGGAGGAAAAATGGAAGGCATCTGAAGAAACCAGAATGGTTGACTAAAGAACTCTCAGCTGAGCTAAGAGTTAAGAGAAACACGTATAGGAAATGGAAGAAGGGGAAACCACCAAAGAAGAATTTAAGCAAGTAGCCAGGAGATGTAGGGAGGAGGTCAGAAAGGCTAAAGCACAGAACGAACTTAGGCTGGCCAGAGACATTAAAAACAATAAAAAGGGTTTTTTTTAATATGTCCGCAGCAAAAGGAAAAAGAAGGAGACAGTAGGGTCGCTACGCAGAGAAGATGGCGAATTACTCACAGGGGGGAGAGAAAAGGCAGAGCTACTTAACACCTTCTTTGCCTCCGTATTTTCCCCGAAGGATACAAGCACTCAACCTGGCGGTAGGGGAGCAGGGGAGGAAGCAGAGGAAATGAGGCACTTAATAAGTAGAGAGGTGGTACAGGAATACCTGGCCGCATTGGATGAATTCAAGTCTCCAGGGCCAGATGAATTGCATCCTAGGATATTAAAAGAGCTGGCAGAGGTCATTTCGGAACCGCTTGCTATAATTTTTGAGAAATCTTGGAGGACAGGAGAAGTTCCAGCAGATTGGAAGAGAGCAAATGTTATCCCCATCTTCAAGAAGGGAAAAAAAGAGGACCCAAATAATTATCGCCCAGTCAGCCTGACATCGGTACCCGGAAAGATCCTGGAGCAGATCATTAAGCGTTCAGTTTCTAATCATTTAGAAAACAACGCAATAATCACGAGAAGTCAACATGGATTTCTCAAAAATAAGTCATGCCAGACTAATCTGATCTCTTTTTATGATAGAGTTACTAGCTTGATAGATGAAGGGAATGCTGTGGATGTAGCATATCTCGATTTCAGTAAGGCCTTTGACAAAGTTCCCCATGACATTCTTGCATCGAAGCTAGTAAAATGTGGGCTAGACAGGGCTACTGTTAATTGGATATGTAATTGGTTGACCGACCGAACCCAAAGGGTGATCACGGATGGCTGCTTTTCATCCTGGAGAGAAGTGACTAGTGGGGTGCCACAAGGTTCTGTCCTGGGCCCAGTGCTGTTCAATATTTTTATCAATGACTTAGATAAAGGAATAGAGGGCATGCTCATCAAATTTGCAGATGACACCAAATTGGGAGGGGTTGCTAATATGCCAGAGGACAGGATCAAAATTCAAAATGACCTGGATAGATTGGAGAGCTGGGCCAGGGCGAACAAAATGAAATTCAACAGAGAGAAATGTAAGGTCCTACACTTAGGCAGAAATAATGGAATACAGAAATATAGGATGGGGGACACGTGGCTGGATAGCAGTACGTGTGAAAGGGATCTAGGAGTCTTCATAGACCACAAGCTGAACATGAGTCAGCAGTGTGATGCGGCAGCCAAGAAAGCCAATGCAATTCTCGGCTGCATCAACAGGAGTATGGTGTCTAGATCGAGGGAGGTACTGGTACCACTCTACTCTGCTTTGGTTAGACCCCATCTTGAATACTGTGTCCAGTTCTGGGCACCCCAATTCAAGAAGGATATTGACAAGCTGGAGCAAGTCCAGAGGAGGGTGACCAAAATGGTGAGAGGCCTGGAAAACATGCCCTATGAGGATAGACTGAGAGAGCTGGGTATGTTTAGTCTGCAGAAAAGGAGGTTAAGAGGGGACATGATAGCCATGTTTAAATATTTGAAGGGATGCCATGTAGAGGAAGGAGGGGGCTTGTTTTCTGCTGCTCCAGAAACCAGGACAAGGAGCAATGGATTCAAGCTTGCAGGAAAGGAGATTCCACCTGAACCTCAGGAAGAACTTCCTGACAGTCAGGGCTGTCCGGCAGTGGAATCTGCTGCCTCGGAGAGTAGTGGAGTCTCCTACCTTGGAGGTTTTTAAGCAGAGGCTTGATGGCCATCTGTCGGGAGTGCTTTGAGGGTGTTCCTGCATGACAGGGAGTTGGACTGGATGGCCCGTGTGGTCTCTTCCAACTCTACATTTCTATGATTCTATGATTCTATGATTATGCACTGTGTTTTATTTTATTGGCCTAAAATGGGATCTTCAACAGGTCTGACAACATAAATTCAAGAACTCAGACCTCCCAACATTTCATTCTTCTCGGCAATATTTCTCGGAGTTGTCCATGCTTCCCTGATTCCTCTCAACCGTATTTGTTTACATTTCTTCCAGTTATTTATATTCCATTTTTTCCCCAGGTAAATGACTTTCACAACTTGACAGAGACTATGGTAGTTCCCTGTGTGAGAACACCCATCAGCCTCTCCTGAAAGGAAAATCCAAAATGACATGGGAGTGGAGCTCTGCCGTCAGACATGTGGGCAATATGGCTGCCTCATCAGCATGGGCCTGTCATCAAGAGGGCTGATTTCCACAGAAAATGGAGGCCAGGAAGCTGCAAAACATACCTCAGAGACCACAGGTAATCTGTGGGGCGTGTGTTACCTCCCTCTTTACCAGATCCTATGGGTCTGATCTTGAGTCAATTCAAAGTTCTCACTACACACACACACACTAGCATATTTACCCAGCGTTGCCCAGGATTTTATTTTCTCACAGGCAATACTTGACAGAAAGATCTGAGATCCTGTGTCTCTAATTCCCCAAACTGTCTTGTCCAGTACCTGTAACTTTTCCCCATATTCCTCAATCCAATCTGTATTCAGAGCTTTGGTTCCTGAGGGAATACATTGCCCTCCTCCTTGCTGCTAGGCCTCATCTCCATAGCAACCAGCCTATCCAAGACAGATGCAGTTGAATGAGGCCCAAGAGTTCTCTGGCTGAGAATTCTAAAGGACCCTCCCTGAATTGCAAACCCCAGGATTCCATGGAATCCTCTCAGGCAGCCAATCACACAAGATCTTCACCTGTCACAGACAAACTTTGACTACATATATATATATATATATATATATGGACGGTTGAACATTCTAGTAGGCATTTGAGAAACTAACCTACTAACAAAATGCTTCCAGGGAGAACAAATGGCTTATAGATTCTTTGGAACCAGTTCCAGCAGTAGTCACATAAAGCTGAGGGTCTCCCTCGAGAGTATAAATAAGGATTGCTTGTAGGTCTGCCAGCCTGACGGGAACTTTCACTCTTGAAGTCTTCTTAAAGTACTCTCATGCTTCTTGGATGTGAAGTTGAATTGGTAAGATCGTCGTTATTAGTTGAATTGTGCTCTAAAATAAAGGAGAACCCTATCCTCTATGGAAAATGGAGACTCTGAAATTAGCAACATTCCCTTGAAATAAGGGTCCCCTGGCAACCATATTTAATGACCCACCGCTTGATTGAGGGGCCACTGGAGGACGCTTTTCCAAAAGAGCAGGACTCAGAACCCAGAGGTGTCGTCATTCTCTTGGCTATCTCTCAGGAGTAAATAAGCTTGCGGCAATGAAAAATGATTGCAGTAAAGGACTAGCTGGGACTGACTTGTATCTGCATCTCTTTATTGGTCAAAAATAATTCCTATTTCTCCACCATCAGCTTTCCCTTGGTCCCCAGCTCCCAATCTGGTTGTGTCTCCCATCTGTTTACCTAATTATCCAACAGGCTGTTACTGATGTATCAAACCCGGATGACAAGGTACACCTGGGTATATGAGCTCATTCCTTCTCCACCATTTTGAGCCTGTTTTCTTAACCTGGCCGTGAGCTATTTGGAGAGGCACAACAAGACAATAGTAGTCAACAACTGTTTTCTTTAAAATACACCTCATGCTGCTTAAATGCGCACACATACAATTCACAAATCAGAGAGAAGAAGAAAAGAGCATATTGCAATTATTATTTGGGTTTGATAGATGTGAGGAATATCCAAATTCACTTCTAAGCATATTGAATGGAGTTAGAAGTATGTATTCCTTCTCTATGCATATTTACTGAATTACTTCTCTATGCATATTTACAATGATGGACAGTGAAGGAATACCACTGAAAACAGAATACCTTATGTCAAAGTTGCTGTACATTTCCCTGCTCCCCTGTGCCCATGTGTAGGAGTATACCAAAGGGTATATCTATGCATCAAACTGCTTAATTTACCCTGCCTTAATATAGGCCATTTCCACACAACACTGCTTTAGTGCTATTATCCCACTTTCAACATCCTATAGAATCCTGGGGTTTGTAGGTTACTGAGGCCAAAGAGCTCCCTGGCTGAGAATTCTGAATGCCCCTCCCTAAACTGCAAACCCCAGGATTCCATAGGATGTTGGAAGTGGAATAACAGCACTATAACAGTGGCCATTTCCACATGAGAGTGTTATAGTGCTATGATTCCACTTTCAACCTCCTATGGAAGCCGGTCCCTCCCTAAACTGCAAACCCCAGGATTCCATAGGACGTTGAAAGTGGAATCATAGCGCTATAGCACTCTCGTGTGGAAATGGCCAGTGTAGTGCAGAAATGGCCTCAGTTGCCCAACTCCACTTGTTGACATATGCCAGCATAATATTCCACTGCACCAAAGTATGCCTCTTTTTAGAGTAGCAGAGGGGGGAATAGAAGGGAAAGTTGTCTCTTTTCACCAAAGAAAACTGTCCTGCTCCCACTGCTGTTTCGAGCAGCTTAGAAACCAGCACGACCACTTTATCTTTTGAAAAAAAGAATTTCCTATTCAGTTCCCCTTCTCCCAGCCTTCCTGTGATGCTTATGGCCATTTTGCTACTGCTTTTGCATCTATACTACAACCATTACCCATGCCAGTGTATTTCTACAAGCCACCAAGACTGCAACCATTGAGTGGCATCCTGTTTGTAACAGTGGTTGTTTTTTTGCTGTCAAGTAAACTGAGATTTATGGCAACCCTATGAATGAGACCTTCAAGATCCCTGGTCCCACTGCCCTGCTCAGCCTCTGCAAACTCAGGGTTGTGGCTTCCTTGACTGGGGATCTTTCCACACTACACTGTTATAGTGCTATTATTCCACTTTCAACATCCTGTGGAATCCTGGGATTTGCAGTTTAGGGAGAGGCATTTAGAACTCTCAGCCAGAGAGCTCTTGGGCCTCAGTAAACTACAAAGCCCAGAATTCCACAGGATGTTGAAAGTGGAATAATAGCATCATAACAGTGTAGTGCGGAAAGGCCCCGAGTCTATCCATCTATATTGTGTAAAGTGTATCCACCTCTTTTCTTCCTGCTGTCCACTTTACCAGGCGTCATAATCTTTTCCAGAGGGTCATATCCTCTCCTGATGCATCCAAAGTATGACAACCTCAGTTCAGTCATCTTGGCTTCTAGGGAGAGTTAAGTCTTGATTTGCTCTAAGACCTATTCATTTGGGGTTGTTTTTAAGCAGTCCATGCTCCCCACAGAACTTTTCTCCAAAAAGCAATTTGACAGTGCAATGTGCTACATTGGAGTGTGGCAGAGTCCCATTCTTTGAAGGTTTTTAAACAGAGGCTGGATGGCCATATGTTGAGAATGCTTTGTGTATTCCTGCATGGCAGGGAGTTGGACTCAATGGCCCATGTGGTCTCTTCCAACTCCATGACTTTATGAAGGTGGACATTTCAGAGAGCTGCTTTAAAATTCAGACTAAAACCCAGAACAGATTCATCACCCCAGTGACATGGAAGCCACCAGCAGCTACTGATTTGTCCAAGTCTTTTGTTGATGACTATTGCATAGGAAAACAACAGAGAGAGATGGGAATTTACCTTCAAGGCTGACCTCTTTAAATTCTTTAAAGGGATGTCTTCTAAATTATGAACCTCAAAATGTCCCAGTCTCTCACTGAACCCGTAAACTGAAAATAAGTGCTAACTCACCCAACTATTTAGTTCGAGGAAGGGTTTTATAGCTAAAGATATCTTTAAGCATCTTTGAATTATTACTGATACTACTTAAAACAGTTAAACTGTCAATTTAGGATTTGGTATATCAGCCTCATTAGGTTCCTTCCTGCTGCCTACAGTAGGTGAATCTGTTATGTTAGAGTTTCCTATTTTTCCCCCTTATGCTTTATGCATCCTGTAAAAAGCCCCGAGAACTTTATGAGGAGATGTTACATTAAGTTGTGTTATTATAAATATGATTTAAATTTCAAAGGCATTACAAAATGATTATTGTCCTGTAAGGCTGCCCATGCAGAAAGGACCCAGCCACAAGAAATGTTTGGGACTCCACTCTACAGTGTAATGAATCTCCTTCGATGGAGTTTGCATGTTATTCATCTCTCTTTCTCCTTGGACTCCGGAGAGCCCTGATCTGCAATTCTCTAACAAGGCGAGCATAAATTGCTGAACAAGAAGCAGCCCTTGAGATTTTTAGATACTATGTGGATAGCGTGTAATCCATCTCGAGGAACTTGATTTAGTGGCACAAAGAAACATTCCCGACAAGGCTCAACATTGTTTTTAAACTGCTGCTAAATCAATTACAGTGTTTTGGAGACAAAACACTCTTTTCCATTCTCTCGGGCTGCTCTGTTCTGGTGGGCTTGTTGTCTGAGAGATGGAAGGTTTTTGTGAAAGCACGCAGGGAAGCTGCTCGTAAGCTGCTGAAGTGCACAGACAGAACGCAGGATATTACAATATCGTCTGGCTTCTTTGACTCACACACATGGATTACAAAAACATGATGGTACTTCCATGGAAGCTAAAAACCTGAATTTTGGTACACATGTCTTCCACAATCAAGATTGTGGAAAGGTCTACAGACTACTTTTTTAGACCATAAATCCTGGAATTCCTTGCCACCACTGCCAGTAAGGCCACTTTCCCAAGCTCTGTCCAAAAAAGCCTGATTACAAAACAGATTCTGATTAAAGAAAGATCTGAGCATGTAGTTATCCCAAAGGAAGAACACTGTGGGCACCTTACGTTCATGGTACTATCACACTAGCTGGACCCACAACCCCTTCTAGCCCTTCAGATGTTGTGAGACTAGAAGTCTTTGCTTCTATCCACACTGGTTATATGCCTAGGGCTGATAGGAGCTACAGTCCAACAGTCTGGAGGGTTACCAGTTGACCACATCCTAGTTAGACACATGGAACCTTAGTTCATGGCTGAGATCCTATACAGATGTTGTACATTATATATCCACATGCAGTTATGCATTGATTGTGCTGCACAAACAAATGCACAAATCCATATCCATCTGCATGCAGAACAGTACCACAAGCACAACGCCACTTCTGCAACCTTAAACTGAATGTGGACATTCTGCAGCAGGCAATCATGTCCATCTTCTTCTGTAGGGGAACTTACACATGCATGAGATATCAACAGGATTCCAGCCTTTGAATTAGCACTTCATAACACTATCCCAAGGCTTCGGAGCAACTAAAGTGATCTCAGGTGAAATGGTAAGAAGAATGGCAGACAAGTCAAGGTTCATCCAACATCCTTAGAGATAAGTTGAGGTTGGTGGACAACACTTGTGCCATCCATTTCCAATCTTCAACATAGGTGCCACTGGTTATATAGTGAGCCCTCTACTTTCACAGGGGCGAGAGGCACAAGGCCCCCACAAAAGTGGAAAAAACACAAATAAAAAAATGTAAAAAATAAGAAATCATCAAAGCTATTTTTCTTCCATGAGAACACTTCTATAAGAATCTCTAGGTCCTCCAGCTTAATTCCATGGTTAACTTCTGGTGGAAGTGGGCCATAGAGTTATGATGGAGGACCTAAGGTGGACCTATCATGGGGTTTTATTGGCAATATTTGTTCAGAGGAGGCTGAGACACTGTGACTTCTCTAAGATCACTCAGTGGGTTTCAGTGGCTGAGTGGAGGTTCAAATGCTGATCTCCCTGAGTCCTAACCCAACAAGCAAACCACTATCCAGCAGCTTTTATTGTTGTTTTGTTGTTGTTCATTATTGTTGTTCTGTTGTCAAATCGACTTCGACTTGTGGCAACCCTATGAATGAGATGATCTCCAAGTCATTTTATCATCCACTGCCCTGCTCAGGTCTTGCAGACTCAGGACTGTGGCTTCTGTGATTGAATCTGTAATGCGGTCTTTCTCTTTTCCTATTGCTTTTTACCTTAACAAGCTTTCTTGTTTTTTCTAAGTCATGTTTTTCCATGATATTCCAAAGTATAAGTGTGTCCGTTTAGTCATCTTGGTTTCTAAGAAGAGTTCAGCCTTGATTTGTCCTAGGATCCATTTATTTGTCTTTCTGTCAATCTACAGCATCCATAGAACTCTTCTCCAGCACCACATTTCAAATGAATTGATTTTTTTTCCTTTCAGCTTTCTTCCCTGTCCAATTTTCATGCCTATAAACAGAATTTGGAAATACAAAGGTATGAACAATCCTAACTTCAGTATGCTATGATATATTTTACACTTTGCGATCTTATCTAGTTCCTTCATAGCTGCCCTTCCAAGTCTTCTTCTGACTTTTTTTTAACTGCAGTCCCCCCCCTCCATTCTGAGTAATGATTGAGCCAAGGTATGGAAAATCTTGAACTATTTCAATGTCTTCATTGTCTATTTTAAGGTTATGTAAATCGAAACCTGAAAATAGATGATGAGGTCATTATTTTTGCTTTCTTAATCTTAAATGAGGTCATTATTTTTTGTTTTCTTAATGTTCAGCTGTAAGTCTGCCTTTGCACTTTCTGCCTTGACTTTCTTCAGTAATCTCTCCAATCGTTGCTGTTTTCTGCTAGTAGTATGGTGACATCTGCATATCTTAAATTGTTCATGTTCCTTCCTTCAATTTGCATGCCTCCTTCCTCCAAGTCTAATCCTGCTTTACATATGATATGCTCAGCATACAAGTTGAACAGATAGGGTGATAGAACTCAGCCTTGTCTGACCTCCTTGCCAATCAGAAACCATTCTGTTTGGTCAGACTATGGATTATATCCTTTGACTGCTTTTGCTATGTTTCTCCTCACTATTAATGCCACCCAATTTCTTCTTAGATTTTCATTTCCTGAATAAAACACTGTATAATTATCTGGCTCAAAAAGTCCCATTTCTGGCCACTTTCTGTAAGGTTTCAGATCCCTGACTGAGGCCTTCAGGATTTTGCCTACAGGGGATCAGTACTGACTATAGTTCTTGCGGAATCCTGCCCAGCACCCCTATAACAGTATAGCGCAGAAATGGTCTTAGTCTGGCTTTTCAGCCAAAGCCTGTCTCAGATGGGAGGTCCTACCAGCAGCACACTGCTGCCGTCAGCATAGCCTCTTGCCTCACAGAAACACACAATCCCACCACCATGGAAAAGCAGTGCCTTTGGTGGGACGCTGAATTTATACATATACTGATTCAAAGCCAGGCACTTATATGAAGAAAAGTCATGTACATAAAAGCTGCAGAAAGAAGAATATGCTGCTTTGAATTCTGTCATCTTACTGCAAAATCACATTGAAACACTGATAAATAATTAAGACAATTGAGGTTTACACACCTTGAAACAAGTGTCAGAAATATAGGGAAAGGTGCACTTCTCCCCAAAATATGGGAGATTATTGATAGATTCTGATGTGGTTGGTGAACAGTCAAGGACAAAGTGGACTACGATAGGGCATTTCAAATATAAATTCCACAAGTTAATTGTTGAAATCAAGTATTTTGATAACACCAGGGACAACTATTGGAATGATTTATGTCACTTCAAAGGCGTGTAATAGTTCTGGAAACTTCTCAATATGTTTGACTTCTTGGCAGTCTTATACACGAAATTATATATGAAAACTGCAAACTCAATCACAAAGCTTGAATGAATCTTCAAATTTATATAAAATTTTAAATTAAACAACTACAATATAAAATATTTATACTGAATTGACCATCCATTCCTCCCCAGCTGTCCTGATTTGGCAGGGACAGTCCAGATTAATCCTTTGTCATCCCACTTTTGCAGCTGATGTTAAAATGTCCCAGCTTCTTTCTCCTCCTCCCATGTCCTTTCTTTGCCCCTAGTGTACTTCAATTGCTGAAAACTCTGAAAACCTGTGCAAACCAAGGGTTTCTTGCACAAAGAACAACATTATTTATTTATTTAGACTTTCTTGAACAAATCTTTTTTTTTTTTTTTTACAAAAATGACTTAATGTGCAAAAAGAAAAGAAAAATGAAAAATGCTCAAAACCTTTTTTTTTCCCAGCTGGGAGAAAACTTGTGAAATGATTCATTCTTTCATGGGTGAGTGAAATAAGATTTACATCCCTAGGTGATATTAATAATTTTTGCAAGTGATACCAAACAAAATATGACAGTGAACTGCCAAAAATCTTTCCCAAAAGCATTTAATTATTAAATATCGCCATGCATTTATTTATGATGGCACAACTACAGTTCTCTCATAGCACTCTAGTGTACACCAACATGGATTTGACAGAATTACACCCTTTTTAATGGATGGAATTTCCTTGGAAGAAGTTTCTATGTAACCTATTTAGCCTAACAAGAATAATAATTTCAGTATCTTAATAATTTTAGCAGGGCATCAACTTTGAGACAATTATATAACAGGGAGGCAAACACCCATTATGGATATAGCATATGGTAACTTTACAACTTAATGGATATATATATATATATATATATATATATTCCCACATGGAATTTTCATAATGCAGATCACCATTAGAAACTGCATAGCTTTTATTAAAGTGTTGTTGTTTTAATGAAATAGGATAGCAGAATGATCTGTCATTGAGCCTCTGAAATTATATCTATGGGTCTTATATACCATATGACTGCAGTCATTGGACCAGTTCACATTGACTGACAACTCACAGTTCAATACTTTGAGGGCATGCAGAACTACCAGACATCCCTGGGAAGTTCAGAGAGGTACCATATATGCAAAGCATGAACTCCAAACTGGGGCTTTTTAGATAGGCACCAATATTTGTACAATAGGACAACTCATTGAGCCTACACAATTGTTCAAATCACTGTGTCTTTATAAACACTCTCTCCATGAAGACCCATTTGTATAAATTAGAAGTAGAAAATGCAAAGTTTGTAGCCCCACATGACTCTTAGCTGTTTCAGCACCTCCACTCATGATATAGCTTTAAAACATGTCATCCATATCCTGTCCATGCAGAACCGTCCATATCTTGTTTTCAAGCTGCATTGAAATCTTGGAAGCAGATGATGGGTGAGATTCTAGATCAGCTACTTACTTATACTTAATTTATTAGTTAATTAATTACTTAATTATACTATACTTAATTAAGTAGCATCTCCTGGCCTGACCCACTCTCAATCCTGACATGCCAGGCAGCAACCACTGCAAACAACAGAGGTCTGTTTTCCTGTCAATCAGTGAACAATAGAATGATGTTTCCACCGATCCGCCCAATAGGAAATGACAGTTGGAAGTATGGTCTCTCTTACAATTCCTGCTTGTATTGGAGATCTCACATGGGAAAGTGGTGGAAGCATCACTCTGCTGTATCCCAATCAACAGTAGGACAGACCTCCTTTGCTCACAGCAGCTGCTGCCTGGTAAATCAGGAATGGGGGACTTTTATGATCCCTACATATTCCTTACACTAATACATAGATATCATGAATATCTAACTCTAGGTTATGTATTCAAAACTAGTTTCATGAATTCCAGCTGATGACTTTAAAAAAGGTGCATGCTACTTGTGTTACTTGTTTTAAAGAGAAATTGCAGGTGATTTCCCTACCATCTGCAGTGGAAGAGCCAAATGGGATAATGGTACAGATAGTGTGAAGACTCTGATGCATTTAGAAGGAGCAAGGTGCCCCCACCCTCAGATATAAACCATGCCTTCTGAAAAATCCCTTCCTGTGAGCTCTTGCACCTGTGATAGGCCCTTTCCACAGCTTATCAGATCCCAGTGGTGTCCCGCAGGGATCTCAGTAGAACCTTTCCCAGGAGGGGAGTGCAACAGTAGTGCTCCCCTCCACACTGCCTGCCTGTGGGAATGCAGGAGGCACAATGGCCATGCCTCTTGCTTCTGCAGTTCAGCAGGGCACTGTCCCAGGCTACGCTAGGGCAGTAAGCACAGCCATTGTTTTTCCTGACCCTCTACACACCAGATAAGTGTGGGAGGGTGAGATTGCTGGTCATTGATGGGGAGAACCTGTCAATGATTTGCGGCATGATTGTGTCACTTGGGGATGGGAGAATGACAGGATCCAGACAACATCATGCAGAACTGTTGTCTGGGTCCCATCCTTCTCCCGTCCCCAATGTGGGACGATGATGTTCTGTAGAAAGGGCCATAGTCAAATGGGGACTGCTGACTATTTCCAGCTCTATTACCTGTAGGTGTTGAGCTGTTGCATGGCTCAGCTTGCTCGTACACCTTGCTGTCATTACTATTTGTGAACACATATGCCACTTTTCTTCATTTGAATGAAGAAAACAATACATTGTTGTAATTCCTTGTTTCCATGGTTTGATTTCCTTCCAGAAGTCTGCATTCTAAAGACAAAAGAATCGAAGCTATCTGCCAACCATGCCTTAGCACTGCTGCCATTAATAGTTATTTGTTTAGTTATTTGTTTAAACATTTCTGCCTCACCTGTACCTCTGAAAATTCAAAAGCTGGCCAGTCTCACCAAAATCCATCACAAAGTATTAACAGGGATAGCAATAATCCAAACAATACAACAAAAAGTAGAAGCAATATCTCAAATCAGAATAGCAATTGCTGCAAAAACACACACACACACACACACACACAAGAGAGAGAGAGGATGAGATCATACCAGTCATAGCACCCCAAAGCCTGGTGGAAGAAAGCCATTTAAAAGCCATCTAAATGACAAAGCAGAGTAACAACTCTGGGAAAGAGCTCCCACAGTTTGGCATCATGTCTCAGAAGGATTCATGCCATATGGCTGCTTCCTGGTAGATTTGGAGCAAAACTGCTGTGGAAGATCTCCATGTGTGGATATGCTCATGAGACAAAGCAGTTGAAAGTATTCCAGATCCAGCCCAGAATCTTGTTTGGGTCTTACTCATGCATAAGTTCCCCTACAGAAGCAACTAGATGTTTTTGTCTGATGTGCAACCTCTGTATTCAGTTCAAAATTACAGAAGCCGAGTTATACATGTAATGCCATTGTGCATTGTTGCAACTAGATGCACATTTCTCATTGGCCATGGTTTCACATTGCCTACGGTGATGCATTGCACTTGCACCATAACTGCACTTTCAATTATGTGAAGTTGCAGTTCACTGACAAGATGATGTTGGTACAGACACTGCATAATTTTGTGACTATAAACTTATATTAAATCCTCATGAAGCAGGATCTCAGAGGCAGACTATTTAAGACATGGTGGGAATCATGTGTCCCATGTGGTGTATGTCTTTAGCCTCTGTTGCATTTCAGCCTCTTGGACTCTCACCAACCTGCCAAATCCCTGAATTCATGAAAACATTTCACCCAAGGAATTGTGATTTTCATCTGGAAAATGGCTTTGCAGGGCATTTTTTTTCTCTAATCCTGTTTTGCACCCTGTCCTTCCCACAAACCACCAAAAGTCTTGGCCAAAACTAACCAGAACTGACAGGAACATTACTTGGGGATCCAGCAAATAGTGGTAGGGTGGCCTGGTCAGGCAGAGCCAAAATAACCCTCTGGCCCTCCATGCTCCCATTGATTTAGGCTATTTTGAGGTGTAAAAAGTACTTTGAACTCACTTGGAATCCAACCAAGAAACAAATTCATAGTTATAAAATTTGTGCCATATTTTTTGGGCAGTCATGTTCTATACTAGCTCTGGCTTCTTTGCACTTTTTTCAAGTTGTTCACATGTACAACATGTGACATCAGCCTAGTCTAAATGTGACTAAATTAATCTGTCCAGGTTGTTCTTTTCCAGGAATGGGACCAGCTGGCATATCAAGTTAAGTGGTTAGAACATAACCTTGTTGAATGCAGTCCTATCCAACAGAGCCTGCATTTCTCTTCCTCAGAAATGCTCAGACAAGAGAACTTATTTCCTATCGGTAAGTTTTCAATTACTTGCCTTCATTTCAGCCTATCATTGGACCAAAACAGAGGTTCAAAATATCAACTCCTTCTGTAACATTTAATGGAAAGGAGAGACGGAACAGTGTTATCAGCATATTGGTACTTCTGGTCAGTATGCACCACCATGTCCCATGTCCCCAGAAAACCTTCCCCAGTGGTTTCCTGTAAACAATAAACAACATGGAAGATAAGACGAACTCTTCTGGCAACTTGCAAGACAAAGATTACAAGATGGAGCAGAAGTCTCCTTCTGAAACCACTCCACAAGGAAGGATCAGAACCACTGTAATCCAGGCTAGAAAGCTGACTCATAGAACCATTGAGTGTGGGAAAGTATGTTTAACCCCTGGTAATACTAGACAACCATTACAACAGCATCCCTGAGCTGGTGACCATCCATTCTTTGTTTAAAACTGTTCACTTAAGAAGAGACCACCGCTCTTCTAGTGCTGGGCAGCTCATGCCACCAGGAAGTTCTTTCTGATGTGCCATTAAAGTCCTTTTTTAATGTCATTTGAACCGATTGGTTTTGGTCCCACACTCTGGAGAAACATGACTCCTTAATGTATATGGCAACTTTTCAAGTATTAGAAGATGATTATTTTCTCTTCTCCAGGCTAAACATAACTCATCTCCTTCAACCTTTCATCACAGAATATGATCTCAAGAACACTCACCATCTTCATTGCCTTATTTCAAGTAAAGTCTGACCAAAGCAGAAAAGAGTAGAACCATTATTTTTTTCACAAATACACTATTTTTCATGCAACTTTCAGAATCCCATTAGCTCTTATAGCACTACTGACTCATGCGTAGCTTGTGGTATAGTTGTCAGTGGCATCAAAGGTCCCTGAGAGGCCTAGGAGAATTAACAGAGTCATGTTTTGCTGGCATAGAATGTCTGTTAGGGTGGAGAAGGAGGTTTCCATCCTGTAACTAGGCTGGAAACTAGACAAAAAAGAATATAGATCATTGGTCCTCAACTGCCAGTAGGGTGAGCCATCATTTTTTCCAACAGTGTCCCTGGGAATGATGCTATGACATGACAAAGTAACCTTCCCAATGGGCTATGCTGTGGTAAATGATAAATGCCACTGGGCTGATCACTGCAGCTAGTTGAAGAGTCCCTTTTACAAACAAAAGCTGTGAAATCTTCCACTACCTTGTCTTAAAATAGCAAACTCTTCACCCTCACTGAAAATTAATTGTATTCAGAAGTACACCCTCAAGTCATTGAAACTCCTGCCCCCCATTTGGGAGTGGACAAACTGACCTGAGAATAGTCCTGAAAATTGCCCTGATTTTTTTTGAGAGGGCGGTAGTGTGGCACTGGTTGTTACTCACCTTATGCTTTCAAATACTAATTACTCTGCTTGTGAGATACACCATTATTTTTCACATTCCCCAGCAGTAAATAAAGATGGATTTGATCTAGCACAAGTTCATTTGTTTACTTCTTAGTTAGTTATATTTTTACCCCACTTCTCCCCCAATGAACTCAATGTGGCATGAATAGGTTTCCTCCTCTCTGTTTTATCCTTACAACAACCTTATGGGCTAGGCCAGACTACCACAGTAAGACTATCCTAAAATCACCCTATGAGTTTCATGGTTCAGTGGGGTTTTAAATTCTAGATCCTCTAAGCCCTAGTCCAGCATTTTAATCTGCACACTATATGAGCATATGCATAGGGAGCCCTGGTGGCACCGTTGTACTGCAGCCACAACATTGTGAGTTCAATCCTGCAGGGCTCCAGGTTGATTCAGCTTTTCATCCTTCTGTAGGTTGGTAAAATGAGTACCCAGCTTGTTGGGGGCAATTAGCTAAAATACATAGTAAACCGCATAAGTGAGTGTTTTGTACTGATAAGCGGTTTAGGAATGTAACTGCTATTGCTACCATACAAACAGTTGAGATACTCCATCACGTTTACATGGTACGATCTGCACTCACATAATTATACCATCAATGAGCTACACCATCCTTCTGCTGAGTACTGTCATAGTGCAACCAATTGTGTATCTGCTAATGTACCAACGTTCCTGCATATTATCCCATGCTGCAATGGGCAATGCACAATGGCTGTGCCTGCAACTCAAGGGAACCAAATGGTACCTGAACACACTGACAAATAGTTGCACACCATCCAGGAATGTACAAATACATGGCTGGAACTCTGTTGGTTAGTCCTAACAAAAGCAGAATCAATTGTTGAATGTTGAGTCAACACATAGGTAAATCCAATTGATTCAATGGCTCTACAATAGGATTTAGGCCCTTGTGAAATGGTTATACTTGGGCAACTCTGCTAACACGGCCATGATGAATACATCTCTTGCACAATAGACAAAAATGGAGGATGATTATACCTGAAGGGAATTACATGTATATGGCAACAAAAGGATTCTGTTCTGGCCAATATAAAAATTAAGGAATGGAACATAGGGACTAGAGCCTGAAAGTGTTGAAGCCTCCTGATCTAACAAGTGTCACAGAAGAATCTTTCAAGGTCAGTACATGACAGCTAACCCAGATGAAGAATGCTGTGGAATATGGATTCAAGAAGTCTTTGAAATGTAATGTCTGAGAAGAGTGGAAAAAATGATTTAAGATATGCATTTTCCATGCCTGTTTTTCCAAGGGCTTTTAAAAAGCACCCAACTCAATTGCCCTTGATAGATTTCTTTCATTTCATTTCTCCCCATCAAAAAGAATGCACACCCACGCAGAGGTGCCTATTGCTTTGGTTTTTTGAATGTCTTCTACCACTTGATTTATTTCTCAAATAAGTTGTCTTGCCAATATATTAATACATTTCCAAATGCACCTGAAATCTTTCTGTCTCCCCTCTCTTTTATATCTCTTCCTCATCTTTCTCTTTGTTACTTTTGTCTTTTACCTATTACTCCCCAGTTGATGGCAGAATTGCTGGAGCAGATGGCTGGGGCAAGGGAGGACTCTTCAGGTTTGGTGACCTATTATCAATTTCCAACACATGAAAAACAGCAGCAATCCTGCCACAATCCAACAGGAACATGCACTGTTATGGAATCTTCACCTATGTAGGAGTATTTGTACCTTCTGACTACCTTCACCCTCAAGGAATAAAGTTAAATATAGCATCCTTTGTTGTTAAGGTTACGTGCCTTCAAGTTGTTTTTGACTTATGGAGACCCTAAGGAGAGCCTATCATCGTCTTTTCTTGGCAAGATTTGATCAGAGAGGGGATTGTCTTTGCCTTCTTCTGAAGCTGAGAGAATGTGACTTGTCCAAGGCCACCCTGTGGGTTTCCATGATTGGGCAGGAATGGCCATTTCTGTACTACACTGCTATAGTGCTATTATTCCACTTTCAACATCCAGTTTATGGAGAAGCATTTAGAATTCTCAGCCAGAGAGCTCTTTGGCCTCATTAAACTACAAACCCAAGAATTCCACAGGATGTTGAAAGTGGAATCACAGCACTATAACAGAGTAGTGTGGAAATGACCAATGAGAACAGCAGTTTCCAGCTTCATCATCCTGTGCTCAAGCCACGCTTCTACTCAACAGTTGCTAGTTCACATGGATCTCTAAGAGTTCAGGCATAGAATGTATTATGTCATTTCTTGTTTGTTTGCCTTGGCCGTCCTCTTTCTTCCTACATCAGCGATTCATTCATCATCCATTTTGTACTCTGCAGTTCTCTCTCTCCACCATGGCCCTTTCCGCAGCTTACCTGATTCCAGCGTGGGTGCGCGGGGATCACGCGAGCAGCCTCTTGCGAGAGGCACTCATGTCCCCTCTGCTCTTGCTCCACAGCAGCTCCCTCCTGGCGTGAAGTCTCTGCCTCTTCCTTCTGCAGCACAGCCGGGTGCTTTCCCAGGCTGTACTGGGGGAGTAAGTGAGAGGGCCATGTCTCCGGAGGCTCTACATGGATCGTAAGTGTGTGGGGGACCTCGGAGCAACAAGCAATTGTGCATCATTTTCAGCAAGAAGCCAAAAATTATATATTGCATGACCGGCGCCTGCTGGCCCCGGCAGCATTGTGCGATTGCGAGGATATCATGTGGAATGGTCCTCGCAATCGCACAATGCTCTGGAGACCCTTTCGCAAGAGAAATGGCATGCAAAAAGGGCCCATGTTTGAAGACCACATGGACATGAGATGTTACGAAAGTATTGGTATTTATACGTAAAACCCCTTCAGATTTTTTTTTTTTCATGGAGGCTAAGCCAGCTTTATTTCTCTGCTAGACCCTGGGGGTGGGGTAGAGTGGCAGTGGTTGTTGTTCATCTTGTTCTCAAACACTAATTACTCTGCTTGTGAGATACACTATTTCTCATATTCTTCAACAATGAATGAAGCTGGACGAATCCTCCAGTTTCAGTCTCAACTGATTTCACATTTTTCCAGTCAAAGGTCCATCTCACCTACAGCTTTTAGATATATATATATATATTTTTTTACCAATCTTAGGTTTGGTTTTTCCAAACCTAGAGAATTTTTTAAAAAGTTTTCATTACAAAATTGTAGAGTATGGAACATGTAGGGAAATTGGGTTGCCCTCAAGCCTCATGCTAGTCCTAGCTTCTCCTGGACTACCCCCGCTCCCAAAAAAGAATGGATCAAAAATTTGATCTGGTATTCTGGGAAGCCTCGAAACGTTGTAGGTTGTTATTTTTCAAAACAGAAAGTAAACTCTGAACACTTCCTGTTTTTCATAAAATGTGAATAATTTGCATCTTCCTTGGAGTAGACCCAAACCTGGTCCTTGCGTAGCTGCCCACCACTTTCTGTTTCCTTTGGGTATCTGTATCTGGATACCTGCAATATTTATTTTTTTTTGCACGCATTTTTTACAGTTTTTGCAAGCAATTTTTCTGATTTCATGAATTGTAAAACATTCCTTACAATGTTTGTACATACTTTTCCATAATATCTACATTTTTGTAGACCCTTTTACTCCATTTTTTTCTCTTGCAAAACTTAGAGAAGTGTGATTTGTGTATTGGTACAAAGACAACCAGCATGTCATAGTGGTTTCAACACTGGACTATGACTCTGGAGACCTGAATCTGAATGCCCACTTAGCCGTGGAAACCCACTGGGTATCTGTATTGCCAAGAAAACCCCATGATAGGTCCATCTTAGGTCCTCCATCATGACTCGATGACCCACTTGCACCAGAAGTTAACCATGGAATTGAGCTGGAGGATCTATAGATTACCAGAGAAGTGTTCTCATGGAGGAAAAATAACTAATGGTTTCTAGTTTGTAAAAAAATAGGCAAAGGCAAATCCCTTTTGAACAAATGTTTTCAAGAAAACTTTGTGACAGTTTGCCTTAAGGGCACCACAAGCCGGAAGCAACTTGAAGGCACACAACAACAATAGAAGTCTTACATCAGGTAAGTTCACATTAAAGTGAAGTGAATTAATCCCCCCCTCTGTTTCAAAGAGGTAAATAATAAGAGGTTAATGTGGATCTGACAGGTGTGCATATGACAAATTTGGAGTCAAGACACTCATTTAATAAAGCAAATCTGTACTAAATGAGCCAACTTGACTGCCTTTTCTCACTGTCCCTTCAGTTTTGTGTTTGTTTTTGTGATAAGTCACTTCTTAACTTTTTGAATCAGTCACTCTTGCTTTCCCTCTGTGTCACTAAGCTATTTCCTCTCCGATGTCTTGCTTACTTCTTCCCATACTGCAAAGGTGGATAGTTTCTATGGATCACCAGGAACCACTGATGGGAACATGGGGGAGGGTTTTCTCAGTGACTTCGCCAGGCTCTGGAAGTCCTTTCCTAGAGAATTCAGACTGGCACCCTCCCTACTATCCTTCTGTAATTAGATAAAGATTTTTCTTTTATTTAGACAGGCATTCGATATATGGTTATATGTGGCCTGTCTAGTAGAAATGTATTCTATTTTGGTTTCACCATTGTTTTAATCCTTTCAATTGTTCAGTTACATTTTAACTTTTGTATTTTATGACTTTTTAACTATGTCTTCTTTAATCTGTAATCCACTTTGAGTCCCAAACCAGCAGGGTACAAATAAAGATCATCATCATCATCATCATCATCATCATCATCATCATCATCAGGGCTTTGTGTTAGCACCCTACTGGCATCCACCCATGTCCCAGACCAATTTTTAAACTTTCTTTTTTTCTAAAAATAAAATGTTGAAAACACCCCACATGGAGCAATTTTACCTGTTCCAGTTTTCTTTCTGTTTATCTCTCCCGCACTGCAAATGACATACCCTCCAGATGAAAATGGGGACAACTGTGGCCAAGCAACATCAGAATGTGATCAAGATGGCAAAAGTTATTAATCAGCAAGAATAGACAAGCTAGGAGAGCCTGCAGCAGTTTGGTTTTACTTGAACCTACTGGGAAGGGCAAGACTCCATCCCTTCCTCTCCTCTCCATCTTTGACTAAATTGAGCGCAAACACCTTTTGTACTTTAAACTCAGTTTTCAGCAACTTAAGTAAGCTTAGGATAAAGCAAAAAAGTGGGATGATGAGAGAGAATCCAGGGCATTATAAAGGCAGCTAAAAAGTGGCATGGCAGGGAACTAATCAGGACATTTGGAGGGTATGCAATGTCCAATTGTTGTTGCTGCTGTTATATATATAAAAAAACCAACAATCCTTGTGCTTAAAAAAAAACCCCGCACAAAATAATTTCCCCAAACACCTCCAGCTATGAGAAAACTAAGTGAAATCTGTACCCAATTCTCACCACTGTGTCGTTCTTCCCAACCCAGTTTCCCAAATATTGATAAATTTGTTTTTCAACCAGGAAATGAATCATGGCAAATAATCTTTCCATCTGTAATTTTGGACAAAGGTCATGTTTTTCTATATTCCACAATACATTAGCATTCTCACTTTGCTCAAAAATACTCCACAATTCCGCACTGCACGTTTTGGGCATCTGAGGAAGTGGATTGGAGTCCACAAAAGCTTATGCTAGAAATTTCTGTTTTCTCAGTTACTCTCAAAGGTGCTACAGGATTCCATAATATCTTTTTCCATTGAAACAGACAGACTTTTTGATATTTAAATAAAGATTGGTTTGCCATCTGCAGGGAATGTGTGCTGTACTGCAGAGTCTGCACTGTGTATAGTTGGACTAGGACACAATAGTACTCCAATGCCTTCTAACTCTATGATTCTGAGACAACACTTTGAGAGTGAAAGAGGTACTTCAGTGCTTGTGTATTTTATGTATTTGGGAACTCTGCATCAGTTTCAGCTGAATGATACAGCCCAGATGTCAAGTACTCAATGTGTTACAGAATATCATCAGTAGAACAAGGGTAATGCACTTATTTGTAACCGAACTGTCTAGCTTGCCTGCATGGATTAGCCAAAAAGGGGTTGGTGTGATAGCTGCAGTCCCAAATTCAAGGCTCAACATGGCTCAGGTTTCCCTTAATTCCTGCCCTATATAATGAGTGGATGGAACAGAAAAACACAGAACTTTGATGATCCAGCTGGGCCTGGGACAAAAGGAATTCTGGATTGCAAGTACACTTCATTTATTGAAAACGATATTTATTGGAGATGAAAGCCATAGAATAACAACGAGGAAGCATTCTCCAGATGAAATGGAAGACAAAGAAGTCTGAGAGCCTTGAGCTGAGTGTGATGTAAACAGAAGTTTCTTTTGTTTGGGAAAAGAACAAGTATGCATTGTTACCAGCTTGTTGTCTCTGACAAGCCTTGTTTTGATCTTTGTTGCACCATAAAGTGTATAATGTTCAGAGCGACACATACCCAAGTCTTAGATTGCCCTTGAAGTAAATGGGTCAAAAGTTCTCAAAACTAAACTTTTAAAACCTGAATGTGCGTGCTGATTGTCATGAAATGGGTTGGATGGTTGAAACTGCCTGTTGGATTTCTTTTTTAAAAAATGAGGTTTGTAGATGATGGGTTCATTTGGGAGGCAGGGAAATTCATCAAAGCTGTTGAAGCTCAGCTAGCTGACATCTTGGTGTTTCCACATGTTCTAGCAGGAGGAGTATTTTGAGGAAAATGGCTGCTGCCACACATGCATACACAAATACACACACGCGCGTGTGCATGTGCTTCTATTGTTTAGGATATGTTTCTCCAACAGCAGTGACAGAAGCCATTTCTGCACAAGAGGGGAGGAGCAGTTCACTGTGTGTCAAGAGCGGTGTTTTTATACTCTGATTCAGAAATCTGAATTGAAAAATTCAGAAACGTGGCTGTCTGCAACCCCCTCCCCCATTTACACCGGACTACTGCAAAGAACAGCAGTTGCTGCATCTACAAGAGCAAGTCCTGACCACTCCCATTCCCCTCCCTCACCCTGTCCCTCCATTGCTGATTGATCTTTTTTTAAAATTATTTATTTGTATCCCGCCTCTCCATATGGATCGAGGTGGCGAACAACTTACAAATAGCATGCATTTTTCGATACATTTCTTATACATGCCCCCAACAAGCTGGGTACTCATTTTACTGACCTGCAGAAGGATGGAAGGCTGAGTCAACCTTGGAGCCCGGCAGGATCGAACTCACAACCTTGTGGCTTGCAGTACTGGCATTTAACCACTGCGCCACACATACATTTTTAACACATTTGTATGTTGTTATGTTTGTGTGTAGGAATGTATGTTTATTGATAAGTGGGAAAAAAAACATGTTTTAACAGTCTCTTACCAGATCCACTCTCTTCCCGCTGTCTGTTTAACACAGGAAGACAATAACGACGGCAGTCTGTCCTTTGATGGGCGGAGAGAGATAGGGACGGAAGTGATGGAAGGGACAGCCTGGGAACGCCCATAGCCAGCCACTTCTGCGATGTAAATGGATGCTACATTTCTGCAGGTAGGCAAAAACTGTAGCAGAACCGGTTTGGAAGATTTACATCAGAGTTTTTCCGGGTTTCACATACAGCAGTTTCGCATCGCAGTGAACCGTTCTAGGAGCTGAAAATGTGCAGAATCACGAGGAAAACTATGAAGCTAAAATGGTACAACATGCAGACTGGAGGATAAGAATTCGACGCTGCTACGACGTATCCACCTCGTGCGGAAATGCCCAGAGGGAATGAAAATGGAAAGAGAATGCACATACCTAAGTTATAAATGGAAATAACATATTTAATAGTGTAATTTGATTTTAATGCTGACTTTTTGTATATTTTTAATTGTAATCTTTTTAATCTTTTTAATGTGTAATCTGCCTTGAGCCCCAGTCCAGAAAGAAAGATTAATAATAATAATAATAATAATAATAATAATAATAATAATAATATCCCACCTCTCCCGATGGATCGAGGCGGTATACAACAGTACATCAAATACATTAAAAGCAATTAAAATATAACCCATCCTCCCCACCCACCAACCCATCTAAAACATTAACTATTAAGAACAAGATATAAATAAACATGATGATGATTGATTGATGATGATGGTATATGGAATCCTGTTGGTTAGTCCCAACAAGAGTAGAGCTGCTCAATAAATTGTTGAATGGTAAACTGACAAGTAGGTAGATCCCACTGATTCAATAGGTCTACTTTAGGTAAAATTAGCAACAGGCCAATAATAATTCATGTCAGATGTAATATTTGAGTTTAGTTCCAATATATCCAACATGGCCATTTTGCTTAAGGTTGGGCAAAATGCAGTCTGAGGATCGAATGTGACCTCCACCTTTTGAATGTCTCAAAGCACCTCCTGTGATCCCTGAAGCCTCCAACCTTTCAAACATTTTCTTCTTGCTGCATGCACATTTTTTACCCAAACCCAGTCAAAACAAGCCACTCCCCAGTGTCCTCCCCCACCCCCCAAAAATCAGCATCTCTTCTGATGCACTCTGAAACACTATAGGGCAGCCCTCCATGAGGGTAATGAAAGGAAGAAATTGACCCCCCCCCTACCATAGTGATCCGTCCCCAATTTAGACAGAGGGAGTCAATGGGGAGCTAGTGAAAATAGTAACAGAAGGGGATAGCACACAGTCCAAAAGGATTCATTTGGGCTTGCAGATTTTAACTAGCTAGAAGAGCCAAGATGGTAGTGGTCTGAGTGTTGGACTACAACCTTGGAGAGCAGGGTTCAATTCCCCACTCAGCCATGGAAACCCAATGGGTGACCTTGGGTGTGTCACATACTCTCAGCCCCAGAAAATCCTGTGATATGTTCACCTTAAGGTCTCCATAAGTCAAAACAATGTGAAGGCACACAACAACAACAGACAGTGCAAATGCAGAGTCACCTGGAATGCTAAGGTAGGTAACTTCTCTAGGTATGTGCACAGAGCATTGTGAAGTGATCAGGGGTCATAACAGTGGGAAACATCACCTGGATGCTGTTAGAGACTTTTCGCCTTATCTCAGATTTTTGTCTACAAAAGGTCAGTTTTATTTTGCATTTTTAGTGTCTTTTCTAGCCAAGCTTTTACCTTGTGGACATAATTATTCAGCTTATCATGTCAACACAATCCCTGCCCCCATCAGTTTCAGACACACCTTGCAAAGTTACTCTTTTACACTACATCTGTCAGAATCCTCCAACCATTTTGACCAAGGACTTATAGCTCCTCCAAATATTTCCCCCCAAGTTCAAGTTTCAAATCACACGTGGCCGAAACCTCTGTGTCTGTTCCTGTGTTATCACGGTTATGATACGGTGGGTGAGATCACTAGATATTCTTTGATATCAAATAATTTGGCCTTTGCTTGACCTTTCTCTGCCACCCTACTCCACGTGTTTGCAGATGTCCCCTGGACAAGGACGTATGGCCGCGGCCGTTAATGGTTGTACATTCCAAAACCCCATTCAGGCAGGCAATTTAAGCCTCTCCGTTGCTTTAGGGGAAAACCTCCCTGCAAACAGGCTTTGGTCTGCTCATATCCACACAAAGCCACATGGCTGAGAGCTGAGCTACTCCTTTGTATCGGGCTATTAACGAACTGGCCATGCTATTGTCTTAAGAGCTAAACCCATCATGCAAAACCTGACCTTTTCCAACTCCTTTGTCCTACTCCAAATTTCCTTTGTTCTCACCGAGCATAACATAGCCTGTAGGTAAAATCCACCCTATAAAAGGTCCCCACTTTTGGGACGTCCTCGGACTACTTTGGTCTTCCATCCCGCCTTGCTGCCGGTTGTCTAAGGAAACTCCCCTCAGTGAGCCCCGCTGAGCTTTCTTCCCCAGAACCCTGCTTCTCTCCAGGACTACAAGACCAGGTGTCGTATTGCTCTTCCCGAAAAGCTCTCCGTTTCTATTTCTCAGTTAGTTAGTTTATGTCTTGTCTTGCATGCTTCTTGTCTTTAATAAAATATTGTTTGTTACTTTGAAAACCTTGTCTAGCCACTCTCTGACCTGACGCTGTATACCTTGGGTTAAAGATCCTTGCTAAAGTTACCTTGCCTCTCGTTTAGCCAAGAGAGTGCTCAAGCTAAATTCCCCCAACTTGTGTTTTTATTTGGTTATTTGGGTGCCCCTCCCAGGACCCCCAACATACAGGGTAACACCTGTCATAAACTGGTAGCTATGGACCACCAAGAAAAGACCTTCTTAGCAGTGGCACCCCACTTAAGGAATGCTCTTTGCCAGAGCAGTCTGCCTGTCACTTTGCCATCCTTTTGAAAATAGGCAGAGAGCCCTTCCTTCTCCACACCCCAATAATTTGTGGTTGTTGGGGTTTAATTTTCATCCTGCTGGTGGTTTTTGTCTACTGATAAGATCAGGCTGCTCCCTCTTTTATCTTTAATTTTATTATTGATCTACCAGTTTTGTCCACCTTTTAACTGTGTGCCTGTACCTTTGCCCTCATGGGTCAGAAGATCATTGGACCAAACTTACTTTGCAGTGAGCTTTTGGGCTGACTACTGCCTGTGTTCTTTCCATCTATCTCCATGAGTAAAAGTCTTGAAAGGAGGCTTCAAATGAAAACTGAACATGTGGCAAAGGAGCTTTGAATATCCCTTATTGGGTGGGGGAAAGGTCTAAGCCCCTACCAGTGCCACCTGTGGCAACAGTTCTGGCTTTTGGCATGATGCCTGTGGTATAAAATGCCACCCTCCACTCTGTCCAAAAGTAATATTCTAATATTACTTGTATAATGCCATTGCTGTAACAGGTTTGTCTTGCTTTGTCTTTAATCCCTTGCCATTGTTTCCTCCTTAACTGTTGCCCCATTATGAGGCAACTAGTCGCCTTGGAATGTGTTCCCTTCCCCTCTACATCATTATCACCATTCAAGGACAGAACATTCATCCCTGTACTTGATGACTGTCAGTATTAGTATAATATACAGAACTATTCAAATGCATTTTTAATCTCCATAATCTGAGCAGATGATGCCTTGAAACCTCCCTTTTGTCTCCTTGTTATATTATCTTTTCAAAAACTGGGGTGGGAAGAGAAGAGGGAAAGGCCACCCTGCTTTCTGAAAGCTATATATGTCCATTATGAAATGACACTGAATTTTCCCAAGCTTTTATTCCGTTTCCAAGCTTTTAACTGTTTTGCAGCTTCCAGTTATGCCAAGGGTAAGGAAGCTGCATGCAGTACCTTCCTCTATATGGATTTACTCAGAAATGACTCCCATTGCATCTGATGGGTGTTAGTATCATGCAACTGGATATAGGACTGCATCCTAGGCTTGACTGGTCAGGATCAACCAGAGTCTGAAAACCTGAGGCCTAGGAACAGCCCTGGGTGATACCATGGAGCAGGGCCTGGTGAGGTCTTTAACCACTAGGCTTTAAGCAGTAACTTGTAGCTTGTTATTCAAACATACACAGAGACAGAACATACCTTCCTGACTGAAAATTAAAGGGGTTTTGCAAATTGCAACAAATGATTTAAACCATTTACCTTCTACAAAGTACAGAAAAATTGAACAACCACCTAGAAGGGACTCTGCCTGACCAGTGGGATGTATGCAGTGTTGACTCTCACATACCCTCCAACTGTCCTGTCTTGGCAGGGAGAGTCCTGATTAATCCTCTGCCATCCCACTTTTGCAGCTGCTTTTAAAATGTCCCAGTTTCTCTCTCCCCTTCCTGCTTTCCCTCCTTTGTCTTCCGCTTACTTCAATTGCTGCAGACTGAAAGCAAAGTGCAAAAGTAATTTTTCCTCAGCTTTACTTAGATTAGAATGCAAAACAGACTTACGGTTATAGTGATGTCCGCTGTGACTAAGAAACAAGAAAGGCCATTCTCTCAATTTTTGAAATTATAGAGTGTATCTATACTATAGCCTTATAGCTGTTTGATACCTCTTGAACTATCATGGCTCCATTCTATGGAAGCCTGGAATTGGTAGTTTGGTGGAAGATAGGCAGACACCAGAGCAATGTTAGCAAAGGATTCCATAGAAGGCATCCATGACAGTTAAAATGACATCAAACTGATACAACTGTATAGTGAATATACAACCATAGAATTCCGCAGTTAAACAGATCTGTCTTTACTACTGGTTAGAACACAGAAGAGAGAAATACAGTGAAATGTGTTTGCCTTTATATTAGCAACGTTGGATATTAAATCTAGACAGTACAATAGATGAAGAAGCAATAAAAGTTGAATTGGGTAGCATCAACTAATGGCTAGAAGGCATAAGTGAGACATACGTTCACACATACACATTCCATACATGCACAAACAAATTTCTATTTTCAGAAGATAGCAGATAGTACTCTTTCATTTTTGAGTTCTCTTTCTTGAGTAGCTAAATTTTATATACTTCGTCCCACGCAAAAGACACAGGTATTGGCCTTCTACCTGGACAGATTTAACCGACTCTCCTTTGTAGTGCCTATTCTTTTTCCAGCTTTCTTGACTTAGGCCCTTTCCACACGCAGTTTCTGTAGCGCGAGGGCCCCTTGAGCGTCATGTAAATGGGAGTGTCGGTCTGTACGACGCACTCCCATTCACGCAATGCTCACGAGTCTAAAGCGGGACACATGCGTATTTTCTTATTTTCGGCTCTAAGCTGAAAATACTGCGCGGTCACGCAATGTTCACGGGGTCCTCGCACACTTACCTGTGTGCGGTGCGTCGGATGAGCAGGCTGGTTGTGCTTCCTCCCCCAATGCAGCCTACAGCTCCCAGACTGTGCTGTGGAAGGAAGGGGCGGGGCGTTCGCACAACGCTCGAGCGACCGGCAAACAGCTGCAGGAGGCAGAAGGGCTGCCGTGAGCAGCTTGTGCAAATGGCTGCTTGCGCGAGCACTGCCCCCCACCGCCGCGATGAAGGTAAGGTGCGAAAAGTGCCTTAATGTATTCTTTTTCCACCAGTCAAGTGGGATGGAGACACAGTTTTATTCCTACAATCACTTTTGTGACAATCACTCCTGAGATCAGCCTGTCAGCATGGTCACTGGGGATGGTAGTCCAAAAAGTAACTTTTCAGAGCCCTGCTTCAATGGTGCTGGTGGTAGCAGTTACAACTGCTGCTCTTGGAAAGTCCCATGGAGACCTTAGGGGAGAATTCTGTCCCACCAACAATGTTACTTAGCAAATAGGGGCCAGGTAACACTAGAGATTTCTATCCCTGAGAAAACAGGATGTTTTCTCACAGATTGTGCTGGCTTGGGGTTTTTTGGAAGTTATAGTCCCAACTTCTCCACATTCTGAAACATTTTATTCAGCAAGGCCAGTTGTTTGCTTCTGAGATTCCATCTGGCTTTACCCAAGACCATCTTTCTGTCTGCAGGGACTAGGAGCATGTTAATTTAAAAAATATATATATATGAAAACTGCAGTTTTCAAGAAACAAAATTTTACAATGAATAGATCTTTCTGTAGCTTTTATACCCTGACAGGGAACTGGGACAGTTCACACAGCCTTCACTGCATTCGGTGGGTGACCTGTGGCTTCCATGTCAGAGGCATACTTAATCCAATCTGTGTTTTATTCTGAACTTAAAATTAATATCCATAGTGTTGAATCTGTTTGGGAGATTGGCTTCAGGATCTTGGATATTTTCTTTAAAGGCTGGAGTAAAACTTAGTGCATTCACTATTCCACAGACATGGGCCGTTTCTGCACTAGACTGGTATAGTGCTATTATTCCACTTTCAACATCCTATGGAATCCTTAGGGAGGAGCCTCAAGGCCCCACTCTAAACTGCAAACCCCAGGATACCATAGGATGTTGAAAGTGGAACAATAGCACTATAACAGTGTAGCACAGAAATGGCAATGGAAGCCATTGGTTTCCACTTATAGTCACAACTACAGGTAGAATTGGAAACTTCATTGCACTGCTGTTGTGCATTCAGTTCAGAAATACCTAAATGTCATTTCTGATGCTTATTATATTACAATCCCCAGTGAAGACTGCTGTTCTTCAAGGTGTTGCAAATGTACGAGAGTGCCAGAGTCAAGAGGAGGTATTTCTGCTTGCCAGATTAAAGAAACTAATTAGTCTATGTGACTTCTGAGCTCTTTAAAACATAAGAAGTGTACAACGACTCCTAGTCAGGTTGTGAAACATTGGTTCTGTGACCTCTTTAATGCTTTCTTTCTCCACTTCCTGTATCAACAAGGGCTTCTATATTTCACAGGGACAATAGAACATGCCAAAGACAAAAGATGAAACCATGATTTTCCTGTACAGTGTTATCTTCTTGTCTTTGACAAAAGGAGTAATTATAATTAGCTCAAGAAGCTTCGTGAAAAGAATAGGAGCTCAGAGGAAAGGGAGAACAAGGATGCATCAGGATGGTTACTTACAATGCTTATCATGGATTTTCTTACCTCCTGCTGAGCTTGAGAATTCCAATATCACTTCCTTTCTTTGTTTCAGCCTCTTCTCAGGCAAAGAAGAAAGAAATGACTTCCTGTTGAATGGCTGTCCAGAGGCCCAACAGAATTATCTACCGATTGTGGCTTTCAGTGGAAAGTATTGTCTCTTCTCATGCATTTTCCAGCAATGATGCTTTCTGGCAGAATATGTCATGCCAGTACTTCATAGAATCATAGAGTTATAGAATTGGAAGAGACCACAGGGGCCGTCCAGTCCAACCCCCTGCCATGCAGGAACCCAAATCAAAGCACTCCCAACAGATGGTCATTCCGCCTCTGCTTAAAAACCTCCAAAGAAGAAGACTCCACCACACTCCAAGACAGCAGATTCCACTGCCGGACAGCTCTGACTATCAGGAAGTTCTTCCTGAGGTTCAAGTGGAATCTCCTTTTCTGAAGCTTGAATCCATTGCTCCTTGTCCTAGTCACTGGAGCAGTGGAAAACAAGCCCCCTTCCTCCTTGACATGACATCACTTCAAATATTTAAACATGACTATCATGTCCCCTATTAACCTTCTCTTCTGCAGACTAAACATAACCAGCTCTCTAAGCCACTCCTCATAAGGCATGGCTTCCAAGCCCTTCACCATTTTGGTCGCCTTCCTCTGGACATGGTCCAGCTTCTAAGTCCAAGCACTTTTACTTACATACTCTCCAACATTCCACAGGTGAGAATTGGGTCACATGGGCCCATGCAACATCAGAGTGTGGTCAGGATGGCAAAAGTTGTTAATGTGGAAGTATAGACCAAATAGGAGAGGCAGTAGTTTGCTTCTCCCTGAGTTTACAAGGAAGAGTGGAGAGAAGATTCATCAGAACAGTCTCTACCAAACTGGAACAGCTGAAGGCTATAGTTGTACAAATTATAGCTTCAGTCTATATTTGTTATTTGCTGTCAAGTCAACTTTGACTTATAGTTACCCTATGAATGAGAGACTTCCATGATCTCCAGTCAACAACTGCCCTGCTGAAGTCTTCTAAACTGAGTGCTGTGGCTTCTTTGACTGAGTCAATCCTCCTGTAATTCAGTTTGCCTCTTAAAATCTTCCACCTTTTCCAGCATTATCATCTTCTCCAGTGAATCACATCATCTTTTGTTATAACAGCCTCAGTTTAGTCATCTTCACTTTCAGTTCAAGCTTGATTTGCAGTAAGACCCATTCATTTGTCTTTTTAGCAGACCATCATATCCCTAAAACAATTTTCCAGCACATTTCAAATAGGTTGATCTTCTTCCTGTCAGTGTTCTTCACTGTCCAGCTTTCATAGCTATTCATAGAAGTCCAAAACATGATGGCATGGATGATTCTGACTTCGGTATTTAATCATATGTTGGTGAGACACCACATAGGTAAATCTAATTGATTCAATGACACTACTCTACTGTGGATGAATAATAAGATTTAGACTCATGTGAAATATACTGATGGAAGTCTCCTTATGCAGCCACAAACTGAATACGTAACTTGTAGTAACAGCAAAAAAATGTTTTCTGGCTAACAACCAGTGCAGCAGTGAAGAGTGACTCTTATCTTGACTGAGACAAAAAGTTTTGATCTGAGTATTCAAAATCTGGAAAACTCTGCTACAAGCCTCCATCAGAGGTGAGAGTATGTCCCTTCCCTTTATAAATGGATTACTGCCCAGTTTAGAGAGATGCCATTGGTCTAGAAGCAGAAGAAAGCGCCTTCCTTCATCCCAACTGCCACTGCCCTGGCCCCAGAGGGAAAGAAGAAGAGGCAGACATAGCTCCATCATGCCTAGGGCCAGTGGCAGATGGAAAGACCCTCTCTCCATCCTAGTTGTCATGTCCTGACCCCAGAGGGAGAGAAGAAGAGGCAGGCATGACTCCACCATGCCTAGGCCCAGAAGCAGAAGAGAGGCCTTCCCTCCATCCCAACTGGCCTCAGAGGGAGAGAAGAGGCAGCATCTGCTGAACATAATCCTCTCCCACATTCCATGTTACTCCATGTGATGTCTTAATTAGATTGTAAACCTGAGGGCAGGGAACTGTTCTTTTGTTCTTTTACTTGTAAAGCACTATGTACAGAGATGCCATTGTATAAATTTGTTGTTGTTGTTGTTTAGAACATGCAGTTCATTCCAGAAGAGGTCTCCTCCAACCCCCCAGATCCAATTCATAAAAATGTTTCCCAGGTTCTTTCCCATTTTCTTTTCAGAAGGGCTGATGAGGGCTTGGGGTCCATGTCAGATGGTGGACTTGTTTATCTTGAGTTCGGCAGATGCTCTGCGTGTATCTACATACACACACAAAAATGCAAGGCTCTTAATCCCAATGAAGCTGAAACTGTGAGAAAGAAGATCTCTCTGACCTCCTTGGAGAACAAGCAGCATGCCCTGCTGAGAAGCAGCAGAGGCAAAACAAAGCACATTGCCACAGAGTTGTTTATTGTCTTGGAGGATGACAAGTGCCTGAGAAATGGAATGGCCAAGGAGGAATAACGCCGCTACACCCTCCCGCTTCCATCTGTGTTAAGCACATAACAAATGAGGAATTGAAACCTCTACCGATAATAGTGTCAATGAGGGATCAGGATTATACATGATACTTCCTAAATTTGTTATGCCTCATTAGCGTCGTGGCTTATTACATAGTTCCCAGGCATTCCCTGACGGCCTGGCCTGATGGATAATGGAAATAAAGAGAGGAAAGGCACGGGTGACACTGTACTCCCATCGCATTTATCAGGGGCGTCGTTAGCTGCTTTAGGTGTGTGTGTCGCACATTGATCAGAATGAATAGCAGTGCACTTTTCCAGATGTGCAAGGAGAACCAGCGTTAGAATGAATAATACACAGCCTTGGACTATATAGCAACAAAATAGCTAATGCAAAAGACAAAGGGTACTCAAATGCTGATCTGTAGCAACTGTGGCCATGATTCTACACAGTGGTAACTTTATGCCTACCTAACTATGTAGTAGAGGTGCTATAGAACCCTCCTAGTGAATTGTGAAGATGCGTATCAAGGCAACAGCTAAAGCATCCCAATGAGCAGGGGACTCTACCCATGCACATTTGTATTTCTTCGCCTGTGTCCTGATGTACATCAAGCTCTACTGATGTACATTTGCATTCCCTAGCTGGTGTCCCAATGTACGTCAAGAGTGCCCAGAATACACTGGTCCCAATGTACAACTCTCACTTCTCTGGCTCTCTGTATAGTTACTTCTGTCATGCTACAGTCCCAGGGCCCAGGCAGGACTTTTCCCAACAGCCACAACACAGAAACATGAATGGGAAAATACTTACTGCAGCCAGCGTAGATGAAAAAGAGAGAATCCATGCGACTTGGAGCCTTTCTATAGTAAGGATGTATCAATTAGGCAAACAGCTGGGGGAGGCTGTCAGCCCAAAAAACAAGGAAAGAGATGGGAAGAAGCCATTGCAGTTAACTGACCTTATCAATGGAAGAAGCGCACCTCACTTTCAGATCTCTTGCTTGTGTTCCTGAAAACCTTGACCCTCAGCTTGTATACAGATCTCACTACTGGACTGTCGCTCTGAATCTACTGTGGACTCGGACCGCAAACACAATGACTGGTAACTGACTAACAAACTATTATGAACTTTGCTTGTGGCTGCTGATAAACAATTCTAATTGGAGACCTGTAAACCTTGGCTGACTGTCAGCCCAGGACAACTTCATGGCTACCATTTGCTGAATATGGACATTTTGAAACTCCTCCATTGTGTTTCCTGCAGATATACTTTCACCTACATAGGTGTATGACTCATACTGAATTCTAGCCACCGTTTTAAATTGAGTTCCTTGGAAGGAGTGATAGTAGTAAGTCCAAGACAGAGGAACCTCTGGATCCATTTTGATTAAGGTTGATGCTTCTCTGAAGTCCAAACTATGGCCTTTTCCTCACCTTAACGTTTTTCGGCGCTGGGGTGCGGGGATTGTGTGAGCAGCCTCCAGCGAGAGGCTCTCATGTCCCTGCTGCTTCAGCTCCACACAAGCTGCCTGCTGCCAAGCAGGCAGCATGGCAGCCCCGCCTCTTCCTTCTGCAGTGCAGCCTGGGAATTTCCAAGGCTGCACTGGAACAGGAAGTGCAACCGCCACAGCTCTGGAGGCTCCGCACGCATGGCAAGTGCATGTGCGGCCCTGCAGCAATGTGCAATTGTGCACCATTTTCAACTGAAAGCCAAAAATGAAAAAGTGCACGAGCAGCACCTTCCCTACCCTGGAGCATCACGCGATTGTGAGTGTGTCATGCAGATCGCTTCTTACAATCATGCAACGCTCCAGGCACCATTTCGCATGGCAAATGCCATATGAAAAGAGCCTATGTTCAGATCCATTTTAACCTGCAGTGATTCTCACGACCTCTCACCCTCTACCCTATGCCTTCAACATCCCAAAATATGAGGTAGAGCAACAGGCCATGGCTGTGGCTGAACACGGTAGCTGCTGCCTTTAGGGATACAAGGAAATGCTGCTTCACACTGTGCACAGTTAAATTGAGGAATCTACTGCAAGAAGATACAGCTACGGCTGCCAAATTTGGATGGTTTTAAGAGAAGACTGGATAAATTCCTGCAGGCCTGGGCCATCAATGTCTGCTGGTCAGGATGGCTATATATTATCTCCACTATCAGAGGCAGGATGCCTTTGTATATCAGATGCTGGGTGACATGAGAAGGAGGGTGCTTGTTGAGCTCATGACCTCTTGTATCACTTCCTGTAGGCAACTGCTTGGCCACTGTCTAAAAAGAATTTTGAACTAAAAAGGCCTTTAGTTTCACCCAGCATGGCCCTCTCTGTCTTCTTATGCTGTTAAGAACAGGAAATGTAGCCCCAGGAAGAAACCATGGGAAATGCAGCATGGTTGGTATTAAAACCACCTTACCTTTGGTCCTTGAGATAGCATGGAGCCATCATGACTAATTGTCATTGATGGCTTTGTCCTCCATGAATTAATCTAATCCCCTTTTAAAATGATCAAAGTGGGTGGCCTTTGTTTTGACTTCTGCTAGCTTGTTTTATTACTTAACTCTCCTCTCTCACGTATAGATAATGAAGGAGTTTGCATGGAAAGTACTTGCTCTGCCTCTGAATTATGGTTCTTCTACTAGTGGATGAGTGGCTTGATAGCTGACAAAACAACCTAGGCCATTTCTGCACTAGACTGTTACAGCGCTATTATTCCACATTCAACATCCTATGGAATCCTGGGGTTTGCAGTTTCAGGAGGGGCCAGCCGGAATGCACAAATATAGGATGGGTGATGCGTGGCTGGATAGCAGTACATGTGAAAGAGATCTAGGAGTCTTAGTAGATCACAAGCTGAACATGAGTCAGCAGTGTGATGCGGCAGCCAAGACAGCCAACGCGATTCTTGGTTGCATCAATAGGAGTATGGTATCTAGATAAAGGAAGGTAATGGTACCACTCTATTCTGCATTGGTTAGGCATCATTTGGAATACTATGGCCCATTCTGCACCGGGTTATTAAAACAGTGCAGAGCGACCTCTGACGGAGGTCTTCTGCACCGTGGAGTGGACTGGGTCAGACCAGTTTCCGTAGTTCCGCACTCGGTCCGCTCTGGAGCGACCGGAACTGGTTGTGCAGCGTGCTTTTTAAAAACCTCTTGTAAGAGGCTTTTCAAAAGCACGGAGCACTTGACCCCGTGTCGCTCTGTTGCTGCACTCCGGTGCAGACTTACAGGTGCGCACTAGTGCATGCCTGAAGATCTGCCGGGGGCGGGCTTTAGGCTGGCGAGCTTCTCCAGTTGGTGGAGAGCCTCCACCAACTGGAAGTCACCATTTTGGACACCAGAGCAGTACAGAGTGGCGAGCTCGCACTGCTCCTCGTCCGGATGGACTCAATTGGACAGAGAAGAAATCCAGTGAATCCCTTTTCTGCCCGATTCATGCCCCACGTGTGGAAAGGGCCTATGTCCAATTCTGGGCACCTCAATTCAAGAAGGATATCAACAAGCTGAAACATCTTCAGAGGAAGGCGACCAAAATGGTGAAGGGTCTGGAAGGGTCTGCCCTATGAGGAAAGGCTTAGGGAAGTGGGTGTGTTTAGTCTGCAGAAGAGAAAGTTAAGAGGGACATGATAGCCATGTTTAAATATTTGAAGTGATGTCATGTTGAGGAGGGAGCGGGCTTGTTTTCTGCTGCTCCAGAGACTAGGACAAGGAGCAATGGATTCAAGCTACAGGAAAGAAGAATCCACCTGAACCTCAGGAAGAACTTCCTGATGGTCAGAGCTGTCTGGCAGTGGAATATGCTGCCTCAATGGAGTGTGATGGAGTTTCCTTCTTTGGAGGTTTTTAAGCAGAGGCTGGATAGCTATCTGTTGGGAATGCTTTGATGTGTGTTCCTGCATGGCAGGGGGTTGGACAGAATGGCCCCTGTGGTCTCTTCCAACTCCATGATTCTATGATTCTAAGACTGGGGGTCACTATATAAAGAGCCCTGTTCAATTCTACCTGGTAGTAGTACAGTAAGGACATGGAGCAAAGTCACTTCTGCTTGTCCAAAAGGACATGGAGAAATGCATAGGACAAAATGGTTTTTGCATTCAATATGTGCTTTGAAGTAGACACCAGCCCTGAAGGACACATTTCAGCAGCCCTACCCACAATTCCTTACTGGTAACATAAGTGCATGCCACTCTGTATGCCATCACCATGACTTGTTTATTTAGGCCTGGGGTGTTGGTTTTGTTCCCCGGCCATGTAGGCTAATAGACTATGAACACATTTACTGGGGGAGAAGAGGGAGGAGGAGGAGGGAGAGGGAGCCATTCTATGCGTTGTGTCATTTCCTTTTTGGGTTTCTATGGTGGGCCTAGTAATTTATTAACAAAATATGACAGGAAAATTGAAATGCTAGCTAATATGTTTTGTTTTGTAAAGTTATGTGGCTGACTAACTTTTGGGTCATGTTTTTTATTACTAACACCCTGGGGTGATAAATTACCCACCCACCCTCCTTCGCATGACTAAATGTGCCATTTATTGCTTTATTTCACTATTTGGTTTGGCCAAATAATGGCTGGTTATTATGTATTCAGCTTTCTACAGCAATTAAAAATTTTCAGTAGACTCTTAGTGGAAAAGTGTGCAACTTGTATGAATCTCACCTACATCCATTACCATTATCTAATGTTCTGGTTTTTAAAACAGGAGTAAAAGAAGATGATCCATGGAGTTCTGTCTTAGTTCAGACCAAATCCATTGCCCCAACTAGAGCTTGAGAAAGTTACTTTTTTGGACTACAGCACTTGAAATCTTCCAGCCAGTCTGTAGCTAAGCGACGGACATGGTGGCTGGGTATTGTAGGAGCTGTTCTTCAAGAAATTCATCATTTGACCACAGCCAATGTCTTCCTTAACCCCTAAGTCCCTTATGACTCTGAATATCTCTACACCTTATACTTTGTAGCTATATGCCCAAGAGTGCAAATGGCTTTGGCAGCCTCTGGCTAGAAAATGCTGCTGCAGATCCATCTTTCTTACTATTTGTGCTACCAGAATAGTTTACAAGGGGAGGAATTGGCTGGCTTGAGTCTTGCAGCTCCACAACTCCATTTTCCTGTGGTAGTGACAGTGGTGGTGAGAAAAACTACTGCCAATTCATTGAGATGGGATTAGGTGACCTGGAGAGCCGATAGAGGTCTTTCTATATAAGGCCATTTCCACACTACACTGTTATAGTGCTATTATTCCACTTTCAACGTCCTGTGGAATTCTGGGGTTTGTAGTTTACTGAGGCCAAAGAGCTTTCTGGCTGAGAATTCTAAAGGTCCCTCCCTAAACTGCAAACCCCAGGATTCCATAAGATATTGAAAGTAGAATAATAGCACTATAGCAGTGTGGTGTGGAAAGGCCCATAGTGCTATGATTCCACTTTCAACATCTTATGGAATCCTGGGCCCTTTTCACACACAGTTTCTTTTGCGAGAGGGCCCTTTGAATGTCACATAAATGGGAGCGGCAGTCCGTACAACGCAGTCCCATTTACGCAACGCTCAAGAGCCTAAAGCGGGCCGCGCATGGATTTTTTTTATTTTCGGCTCTAACCCGAAAATGCTACTCGGTCGCACAATGCTCCCGGGGCCCCCATGCACTTACCTGCCCTGCGGTGCGTTGAGCGAGCTGGGCCGGTCGCGCTTCCTCCCCCAGCGCAGCCTACAGCTCCCAGCCTGCACTGCGGAAGGAAGGGGCAGGACGTTCGCGAGATGGCCGCGTGACCAGCAACCCAGCTGCGGGAGAATGGAGGAGCGATGCGAGTGCCTCGCGCAAGAGGCTGCTTGCGCGAACGGCACCCCCCCACCTCCATGAGCAGGTAATGTGGGGAAAGGGCCCTAGTGTTTGCAGTTTAGAGAGGGGTATTTAGAATGCTTAGCCAGAGAGGACTTTGGCCTCTGTAAACTACAAATCTTAGAATTCCACAGGATATTGGAAGTAGAATAATAGTGCTATAACAGTATACGTCAGAAATGGCCTAAGAATTCTTCTGTATTTGGCTGTTCAGTATGGATAGATCAACCATGGTGAAGATCTGTACATTTATCCAAAATCTCTTCAAATTAAGAATGGAAATCCCTAGTTTAGCAACATGGCTTCCCTTTATTTCTTATGTCAGTTCTAATGAAAAGACATTTGGTGTCCTGACTGTTCATAAGCATTCATCAAATGATGCATTATAACAAAATACTGGATCTTCTTTTAATTCAGTGTTGTAGCTAGTTTTGATTTTTAGAAGAAGATTGAAAGATTCTGTTCCTTTTTTGAATTGCTTCCTGTTCATTAAATCCAATAAAACTAATTTAAAACAAAACAAAACAAAAAACACATGCAACTGGACCAAAATAAACTTTGTTTGAGATCCTGAATGGGATAGCTATGACCCTTCTCTGGATGCAACACTCTAAAACCCATCTCAAAAGCCAGGCATCCCATGCCAGCTGAAGGACTTCTGTATCACCGGTGAGTGAGGCACTGTAAAGCCATTTCCGCACTACACTCTTACAGCGCAATTATTCCACTTTCAACATCCTATGGAATCCTGGCGTTGGCAGTTTAGGGAGGGACCGGCCGGAACTGCAAACCCCAGGATTCCATAGGATGTTGAAAGTGGAATAATCACACTATAAGAGTGTAGTGTGGAAATGGCCCAAGATGCTGCTTCTAACCCCCTTCCTCCAACAAGTTGTGCTGCAGAGGACACTGATAAGGACCTCCTGTGGGGCACTGTGATAACTGTGCTTTGCACTATGGCTTGCTGGTAGAATCGAGACTGGATGGATTATTCTGCAACACACCACTCACCAGGACCACAGAACTCTTTCATCTGGTGCAGCTCATAAATATACCAAACTTTATAAAGTCATAAGTCTAGTTTAAAATATCATAAACACTAAACAAGATGCCAGCTTTAATTTGCAATGCTTTTAATATGCATTATTATATATCTTTTACCCTAAATGTGCATATATTTCACTGTATCTTATTGTTAGTTCCAGCTACAGTAGATGCTTTGTATCAATTGTTGAATGGTAAGGCAGCACTTATGTAAATCTTATTGATCCAGTTAGTCTACTTTAATTGGGATTTCCAGTAGAATTCAGACCTTTGTGTGCATTTAAACCCAGAAGATCTACCTTCACGCATATTTTTATCTAAAGTATTTTTACATACATTCTGGTGTCAGTGGCGGAGCTTGGAGTGTGTGGAGGGTGGGGGAAGGGGGAAGGGCTATGGTGCATGAAGGCGCGGCTGCAATGCATGGGGGCATGACCATGGTGTGTGGGGAGTGGTTGCAGTGCCATAGCATGCAGGGACTTGACTACAAGCCAGGACACCCCAAAAACTTTGCTGCCCAGTGTGAAGGGCCTCCCCTCCCCATTCCTATGCAATTGTCTGGTGTCTTTCTGAACCAAGAACTCTATCCAAAAAGCCTGGACTGTGTGCAAAACCAGCAGAGTATGTCCCAGCCTGTATACCAATCCTGGAATGCAAATGATGATGGCATACCCTCCATCCCTTCATAGATGAAAACCTGGATGCATGCGGCTAAGAAACATCCAGAGTGTGGTCAAGGCAGCAAGAAGGCAAAAGTTATTAATAAGGAAGAACATACAAAAACAGAGCAGCCCTGGAATTTATGTACAGAGTTTCTCTCTCTGTTTCTCTCTTTCTCTCTCTCATTTTTTATTTTTGTCTGAATAGAGAGAAAAAAAAGATCCTACTGGGAAGTGCAAGATTCCTTCCCCTCCCTTCCCTCCTATAGAGTTAACTGGGCACAAACTACTTCTGCACTTTGAACTGGGTTTGCAGCAAGCTGAGGATAAAGGGGAAAGCAGAAGGTGGGGAGAGAAACAGGGACATTTTTAAAAGGGCTGAGAAAAATGGGAAGGGAGAGAATTAACTGGGACTGTTCCTGTTAACCAGGATAGCTGGAAAGTATGAGTTGGTTCTGTAGACTGCACTAAATTGGTAAATATCACTACTCATTCTGGGCAACTCTTGCTTGGGAGAGGGGGCAAAGTAGATTTATCTTGACTTCTCAGTGGCCAACTTGTAATGTGTGAAATGATCCTGTTTCAACAGGCTACTATGACTCACTGGAAGGAGTATCTAAAACTGAGACCATTTCCATACTGCACTGTTATAGTGCTATTATTCCATTTTCAACCTCCTATGGAATCCTGGGGTTTGCAGTTTAGGAAGAAGCATTTAGAATTTTCATCCAGAGAGCTCTTTGGCCTCAGTAAACTACAAGCCCCAGAATTCCAGAGGATGTTGAAAGTGGAACAGTAGCACTACTAACAGTATAGTGTGGAAATGGCTTGAGAATAATTGGGTGGATAAGCCTGGAATTCTCATTCAGGTTTACTTCCTGAAGTCAAAACAAATATTGCAGAGGATGAATAAGGAGATATTAATGATTTCATGAGTGTGTTTTAATTCTAACTCCAGCATCCTAATTAAAGTTGAAGGGAATTTCATAGGAGAAAAGCTTTATGGGTCAAAAAGTGCAATTTAAAAGTTATGAGTCAAAGTCAGAACAATTTCCAAATTTCTAACTTAACTCATTAGAGATGTGAAAATCTCATTCATGTTGAATTTCTTAATTTCCCTTTGTCCGTTGTCATTTCAGCCCATATCTTTCTTGGGTCGCACAAGTATGTGCATCTGTAGTGGTGCACATTTTTCAAAATTTACACATGGATTTGTGTACATTACCCCTCCCCTGCTGCAAGCTGAATAAGCATATGGACTTTTGAAGCAAAAGGCTTTCTGCTGGCAATCTGGATAATACTGATGTTTTCATATGAAAACACAAATCCAATTAATTTCCTTTCCCTACTCTTAAAACCTTATTAATGCATCCATGGTATAGTACTGTAATATAGCCCAAAGGGGAAGCAAATAAACTATATGTACCTCTGAGTATTCCTTGCCTAAGAAAACCCTATGAAATTCATGGGGGGGGTCATCATAAGTTGACAGGTGACTTGAAGACATATGTGCATATGCACACACATACACACACACAAAACCATCATGCACCCATTCTCCAGTCCAAAATCCAACATGTACTCTAATGTGCAGGTGGAACACTTGAACATGCAAGCTGCCTTGATTAATTTCATTTGGCCTGTTCCTATGCATAATTTCTTCCATCTCTGCTTTTTTTTTTTCTAAAACAAATCTCTCAAACTACTTGTTCAATTGAAATAACACATATTTAAATATGCATTTTAATATTTGTATTTGAACGAGAATTAAATGTAAAACTTTCCAGTTTTTGTGTCCTAGCAAAATTTGAAAGTAAACAAAAAGGGACTTAGGGACTGAAGGGCAGAACACTGTTGGGGATTTGACCCTGGTGGAAGTCTTCCTTGCTTTGGTGTAAGTCCTTTTTCTTTTCTTTTAACAGACATTGTAGCAGCAAAACCTGTCTGTTGTCAGGAGGTAAATCCAGCCTGACATCTCCTAAGCCATTCAGAAGCTTGTGGGGCAGATTTTGTTTTTGACACAAATGGCTTTCATTGTCATCCCCCTGTCTCTGCTACACCCACAACCCCATTTCCTCTGCAGCAGTGCCTCTTCTTCCTTAGAAAATGGGGAAATTGCAGCACAAAGGAGGCCTATGAGAGGGGGCTAGCTGCAGGATCTTTTCCCCTGTATATACCAGTACTAACTGTAGAGATGAAGGTTTAAACAAGGTGTTTTTATTGGAAAGCAACACACACACACACAAGAAATCAACCAGTCTCAGAAACCATACAAGGGTAGTGAAGAGCAAAGCAAGACTGATTGGAGAGCAAAAAAGAGAGAGAGATTTTGGGTGCAAAGGGTGATATTTACTGGTTTAGAAGAAGGTTGAAGTAGCATGGCTCAAACAAGAGTTTGAGGGTAGCACAAGGGAATGAGAGCTTGTGCGGCAACATGATGCCCAATGCACTAAATCCAAAGTACTACAAAGTACTACAAATTGCTGAGGTCAGAGCCAGGAATTTTCTGATATCTTTGTTCTTGAGTCTGGAAGCCTGCTGGATCAAGACAGCAGAGTTAGAAACCAATTCAATGTCATTTCCTTCAAGGATCAGTTCATCCTTCTGGGCTTGAGATACTGTACAATTGACACCTGGCCTCATGCATACCTGCCAGATAAACGTCTCTCCAAGAAAGTTACAGATTTCTGCAAATGAGCCATTTCCCCATATTACCACACTGGAAGAGAAGTGAGCATACACAGACCTCATCTTGTAATGAAAACCCAACGTGACACCATTGATCATGTTCTGAACATGACTGCAAATTGGGCAGACTGTCGCCAGCTCTTTTCTGTTACTCCGCCATTTGTCAACATGTAGCTTCCTGCATTTCTTTCCCAAAAGAGAGAGCTCCACATTGATATGGTTGCAGTCTTGTTGCAATGTTCCTTTGGATCCCTTGACAATAACTATCCACACCTTCAGGGCAATATATATTTTTTTAATCATTACAAGTAGTAACTTTTATTTAGAAGCTATACACTTCTAGGCCTTATGGCTCAGATCTATAAAAGAAACAAGACCACTCAAATGGTCAAATTTTTCTGCCTCTAATGTGAGCAGTATGACTGGCTGCCTCTATACATTTCCACTGACTACTTTCAGGCCATTTCTGCCCTACATTGTTATAGTGCTATTATTTCACGTTCAACTTCCTATGGAATCTGTGGTTTGTAGTTTAGTGAGGGGCATTTAGAATTCTCAGCCAGAGAGTTCTTTGACCTCAGTACGGTACAAACCCCATAATTCCACAGGATGTTGAAAGTGGAATAACAGCACTATAACAGTCTAGTGCGGAAATGGCATCAGTGCTACATAGTCAGGGAGCTTCAGCTAAACTATAAGGCCACTGAAGGTAAGTAAAGTCATTTGAAAAGGAGACAGGGAAAAGTTAATATCAATGACTACATGGACCTTTTCCCCAAGAAACATCCAAAGCAGTCACAAACAGGAGGCATTTTTAAATGTGAGTAGCCTCAGCTCAGCTGTCAATTGTTTCTTCCTTTTTTTCTTTTTCTTTTTTTCTTTTTTCTTTTTTTTTGGCAAATCACACAGATCCTTTTAAGAAAATAATACAAAGACCATGTAGGCAGCAGGAAAAATGGGAAGTCTCTGTTAGGAAAAAAAAAGAGGTAGGGGTGTGTGAGAGAGAGAGAGAAAGAGAGAGAGACAGAGAGCCCTGTGGGTGACTGGTTCTGAAGGATCTTTTGCCAGGGGTATCATGAACCAGAAACATTTCTTTCTTTTCTTCTGGGAGACAAAGGGACAACTTTTCAGGGTGTTAGGTCAGGAGGAGTTGGTCATACTGCTCCTATTAACTTTAATGAATGATGTGGGTGTAACTTCCTATGCATCACCAGAAAATATTTCCCTTAAGTGACTTGTTCCTGTGTGTATTTCTAAACACATTTCTGTTGTTTTTCTTTTCAAGCAATGTGCAACGTGAGTAGTCAGATTTAGTTACCCCAGAAAACAAAACACATAATCTAAAAGCAGGGATGCAGTTATGGAGGTGGGGGTGAGTGATGAAAGCATTGTGCCCTAAAAATAAGAATTCTGTCCCCAAAATAGAATTTTCTTCCACTCTCCAAATTTTTCAGCATTGAAAAGGCAGAGGCCCTTTCTGCACGATGATGCCATCCTATCATGGGTGGGCATTGCTGCCAGCCCTTGATGTATGCCATCACACGATGTTGCAGTGGTCATGCTCCTGTTGCATCCCCAACCATTGCGATCATGCAGTATACCATTAGGAAAACCAAAGAAATACCAATCTTTAAATATCTGGAGGTTTGCCATGTAGAAGATGGAAGATTCTTTTTACCCTCCCGCTCCAGAAGATAAAGCCCAAACTAATGAATTTGAATTACAAGAAAGGAGATTCCAACTAAACAATAAGGTTGTAAGAGCTAATTGATAGTAGAATAGGTTACTTCAGAAGGTGGAGAACTCTGCTTCATCAGAGGTTTTTAAGCAGATGTTAAATGTCCACCTTTCAAGGATGCTTTAGTGATGAATTCCTGCACTGGTGCGACTAGACATCCCTTGGAGTACCGTCCAACTCTATGGCCCTTTTCGCACTAGGCTTTTTACGCGAGCGGGGGCGGGTGGCTTGCGGGAAAAGCCTAGTTCGGGAGCCTGCCGGTTCCCCGCTGGTTCCTTCCGCAGCCGAAGGAACCAGCTGGGAAACGGCACCGTCCCGGAGGCGGCGGCGGCTCGCGACTCCATCCCCCCCCGCGCGCGCAAGAAAGGAGCCCGTCGCTCCTGGCGCGCGCGGGGGGCGGGCGCGACTGTCGCTCGCTCCTGGCGCGCGCGGGGGGGCTGCTCGCGACAGCCTCCCGATCGCGCGCGCGCGCACGGGGGGCGGGCGCGACTGTCCCTCGCTCCTGGCGCGAGCGACAGTTGCGCCCGCCCCCCGCGTGCGCCAGGAGTGAGCGACAGTCGTGCCTGCCGCCCGCGCGCGCGCGAGCGGGAGGCTGTCTCGAGCAGCCCCCCGCCCGTGCGAAGCAGGATGCTCTCGCATCCGCCGCGCTAGCTCCCCGCCCCGCCCCTTCCTTCCGCACGGGCGGAGGGAAGGAGGCGCGACCCGGCCGCCTCCCCGATGCACCGCACTACAGGTGAGTGCGTGTGGGCGCCGGGAGCGTAGCGCGAGCGCGGGGTGATTTTCGCTTGAAAGCGAAAATCAAAAACCCCGCGCCCGCGCCGCTGCAGCCCCGTGAGAGCGCCGGAAGTGGGAGTGCGTCGTGTGGAGCGACGCTCCCACTCCCGCACGGCTCACGGGGCTATTTCGCCTGGGAAAGCCCGTGCGAAAAGGGCCTATGAGTCCTGTGATACGGTCCATTGTAAAGACCTTCTAGGAAGTGACTTGAATGCTCTCCCCAAATAGTACTCTTTTAATCTTTGCTGAAATGTTCAAGAGTGCAGGTGGTGAAAAATGACTGAGAAAGGGATTATTTTTTCCAAGCTAAACAAAAAAAGGAAAATTTTAAAAGCAAGTAAATTGAACTCAGGCTAGTCTTAACAGTGCACCAGTGTGACATAAGCATGAAACACCTAGTCACTGGTTTTTGCTTGTTTGTGTTCTCTCCTACCAGGAGTGGAAAGAAATTATTCTTCTAAGTGAAGAGAAAAGCATTTTTGCCCATAGACAGCATATTTTTTATGATGTTGGTACTGTCAGGCCAGCATTTGTGCCTAAAAATGGGACATTTCTGGGCTTTAAATGGATACATTATGACATTGAATCTTGGAATTTTTGCTGAATGTCATTCCCACCAAACACATCTCAGGGGAAAAGGGGCATTTCATGAGCTGTGTCGTCTCAAATTGCTCCGGAACAGTGCCAGTCTGTCTTGGCATAGCTCTTCCAGAAAGACTGGAACAAAATGATCAGAAACAACACTTTTATTGTTAATAAATAATAACCACTCTGGTCTTGTGAAAATTAGATGGTAAAATCCAGCAAAGTCATCCATGGAAAAGTTACTTTTTGTTAGATTACAACTCCCAGAATCCCACAACCAGTGTGGCTACACACCATACAGCCCTGTGTGATCCTGGAAGCTTTGCAAATGTAGAGAAAGGTGTGAGGAAATCAACAAGATGGCAAAGGATAATAAGTCACACACACAAACAGCTCAGTGAGAACTGAGCGCACAGAATATGGAATGCCTGACAAGAGTAGATGGACAAGCAGAGACTAAGATGAAAATTGGAATAGAGTATATTCAAAGATTGTATCACTGACTGACAACCTAGAGCACTTCATAATTTAAAAAAATGCTGTGTGTTCCACCTGCAAATTTTATTAATAGTCATAACCATAGCTTGGTGATGGTTTAGCTTTTCTAAGGCCCTTTTCACATGCCATTTCCCATGTGAAATGGCCACAGGAGCGCCGCAGGACGTTCTCGTGATCATGTGGTGCTCCCGTAGTGATCCTGCGGCAATAGTGGATTACATTGCTGCAGGATCAGCAATGTAATCCAGTTCTTTACCAAAAATGACCTGTGATTGCACATTCTTCCTGCGTCCCTCCCACACTTACCTAGCGTGTGGAATCTCAGGAAGCGCAATGGTCGGACTTCCTCCCCCAGCGCAGCCTGGGAAAGTACCCGGCTGCCCTGCAGAAGGAAGAGGCAGAGCTATCATGCTTCCTTCCATCCATCCAGCATGGAGCTGGTACAGAGTGGAGCGCAGAGGACACGATTCCCTCCCGCAAGAGGCTTTTTGCACAGTCCCTGTGCGATGGCAGAGAGAAAAGGTAAGGTGCGAAAAGGGCCTAAGAGAAATATAACCAAAAATGTTGTGGTACCCAGAGCCAGTTGGTATAGTGGTTTGACCATTGCCAATGACCCTGCAGATCAGGTCCCATTCCCTGCTTGACCATGGAAACCCACTGGGTTACCTTGGGTGCATCACACACTCTCAGCCCTCAGAAAACCTGTGACAGATCTGTCTTAGGGTCACCTGAAGTTGGAAATGATTTGAAGGTACACAACAACTCCAACCTAGGCCATTTCCGCACCAGCCTGTCATAGCGCTATGATTCCACTTTCAACATCCTATGGAATCCTGGGGCTTGCAGTTTTGGGAGGGGGCAGATGGCCCCTCCCAAAACTGCAACCCCCAGGATTCCATAGGATGTTGAAAGTGGAATCATAATGCTATAACAGGTTAGTGCAGAAATGGCCCCAGACTTAACTATTTTTAAAAGCTGGCCTTATTTTGACATCATCAGCTTTCTTGAACTATAACCCACATTGTCAGATGCACGATGTGTAACTTTTTTGCACCTTACCCTTTCGCAGAGCTGGGGTGCGGGGCTCGCACGAGAAACCAGGGGAGGAAGGCTCTCGCGTCCCCGCTGCTTTGGCTCTGCAGCTGCTTCCTGATCACGTGAGTGCCCCCCTTTCCTTTCGCAGTGCAGCCTGGGACCTTTCCCAGGCTACACTGCATGGGAAGCGCAATTGGCCTGGCTCCTGAGGCTCTGCATGCCAGGTAAATGTGTGCAGGGCCCTGGAGCAATGTACGACCACGCAGCATTTTCAGTTTTAAACTGAAAATGAAATAATGTGTGCGTGGTCCGCGTCAGGCCCTTGAGCGTCGTGCAAATGTGAGTGCGTCGTGTGGACTGCTCCTCACATTTACACGACGCTCAAGGGGCCCTTTCGCATTGGAAATGCTGTGCGAAAAGGGCTGTGATCTAGAACCAGAACTTGGAAATGTTTTAATTTATGCATGTTTATATCGCTACCACTTTTAGAAACCCCTACCAGAATGGTCAGTGGGTTCTGGCAGCTTAGTCCAAAAAATTACTTGTCCAGTTTTTGTCTAGAATACATTAGAATAGAGCAGTAGGCGGCAAAACAGATCCGAACACTTATCACTTATCAAATAGAGATGTGTTGTGTGTTTATACAGGAAAATCATATAGTGCATCTAAAATCATAAAACTGAGAACAGTTAAAATAGGCTGGTCATAAACATTTATCATTCCCAAATAATCAATCACAGTGACTATGGTTAATAAATACAAATCAACTTAAACAAGTGTGTGTGTTTAACTTCTAGATGAACCTGCCAGAGCCCTAAGATCTGCAGAGAAAGACTTTGGTCATTTCTACACGAGGTAATAAAAACGGTGCAGTGCATCCTCCACGGAGGACGTCTGCACCTTGGAGTGGACTGGGTCCGGACTACTTACTGTAGATTCACACCTCAGTCCGCTCTGGAATGACCCCAAGTGATCCTCCAGCGTGCTTTCGAAAGACCTGATTTTTCCGGTCTTTCAAAAGCACAGAAAGTGCCACTGCGAGCCTGCGATCTGCCAAGGGCGGGCTTTAGGCTGCCGAGCTTCAGCAGTTGATCGAGACCCATGACCACCCGGAAGCCACCATTTTGGACGCCGCAGCAGAGCAGATCGACAACCATGCACTGCTCCGGAGCAGCCTGGACTGGACCAGGGAGCCAGAAGATCCAGTAAGTAGCAGTGTGGGGCGATTCCCTCACCCCATGCGGAAATGGCCTTTGTCTCCATCCCGCTCCCATCCCAGGCTCACCTAGTGGGGGCACGGAGAATACCTTCTCAGTGGCTGCTCCCACCCTGTGGAATTCACTTCTGCGGGGGGCTAGGCTGGCCCCCTCCCTGCTTTCCTTTCATAGGCAAAGAAAGACATTTCTTTTTAAGGAGGCCTTTAACAGGTGAGCAGGAGAGCATTTTACTTATTTATTAGCTATTTTTAAAAAATTATTAGTTGTATCATTTTATGTTTTTTTAAATGTTTTCATTGTTAAATGCTTTTAATGTTTTCTAACTTGTTGGAAGTTGCTTTGGGTCCCACTTTGGGAGAAAGGCGAGGTATAAATTCAATAGATAGATAGATAGATAGATAGATAGATAGATAGATAGATAGATAGGAAACTGTTTGCAGAAATCTTGGGGTTTGGAGTGCAGTGTTATCAATATGCTGATGAAAACAACATCTATCATTCCTTTTCATCACAGTGCTGAATGGCTGTTGAACTGCTGTATTGATGCTGGATCAAAGGACCAAATGGTTATGGTAGTTGAGGAGGAAGAGGAGGAGGAAGAAGAGAGGAATGGGAAGGGAAAAAAAGAGGAGAGCTTAGTTGAATGGCCAGGAAGTAAATGTTCACTCTTCCATGTACTCCCCTTGACAGTACAAATCTAGTCCCCTTAACCTCCAACGTTTCACAGATGAAAACTGGGATGTGTATGGCCAAGCAATATGAATGTGAGATGATGGAAGTGACTGAGGCCTTTTCCACCCGGGGTTTTTGAAACGGTGCAGTCTGTCCTCCAAGGAGGATGTCTACACCTCGGACCGGACTGGGTCAGACCTATTTAAGGTAGATCTGCACCTCAGTCCGGTCCGGAATGACCCCAAGTGGTCCTCCAGCGTACTTTTGAAAGACCTGTTTCTTTCGGTCTTTCAAAAGCACGCAGTGCACCACTGCAAGCCTGCTCCCTTATGCAGATTCGCACAAATGCGAGCCTGCGATCTGCCCGGGGGCGGGCTTTGGGCTGGCGAGCTTCAGCAGTTGGTCGAGACCCTCAACCAACAGGAAGCTGCCATTTGGGATGCTGGAGCAGTGCGTATTGATGAGCATGCACTGCTCCAGAGCACCGTGGACCGAACTGGGGAGCCAAAAGGTCCGGTGAGTAGCGGTGTGGGGCGATTCCTTTGCCCGGTGTGGAAAAGGCCTGAGAAAGAATACAGAAGCTAAGAGAGGCTGTAGCAGTTTGCTTTCATCTAAGCCTACTGGGAAGGGCAAGATTTTGTCCTCTCCTCTCCTTTCCACCCAGCTGAACTAATAGAGTCCAAACTATTTTTTGCATTTTGAACTCTGCAGCAACTGAAATAAGCTGGGGACAAAGGGAGAAAGAGGAGGAGGAGAGAGAAAGCGGTACATTTTAAAAAATCTGATGAGGTGACAGAGGATTAATTGGGTCTGTCCTTTCCAAATCGGGACTGTTGGATGGTATGAGTCTAAGGTACTCTAGGATTTAGCTTTCATCCCAAAACCATGAGTAGGAGTATAATCATCCTTCCACATTTGCTAGGGTCAGGGGCACAGGACCCCCATGAAAGTGGAAAAAACATGAATAACTTTAGGCCTTCCCAAATCATATTTAACACACAAAAAATTATGATCACCATATTCAACCGACTATGGATTTCTTTGAGGCAGCAGGGTTCCTTTATAAGGCAGAAGTGGGTAGCTGGTGGTGCTTAATGCCACCTCCACTGCTGCCCCGCACCATTTTTAATAGGGACTTACAAACCTTGTTCACAGTGTTACTCCAGTTATGATATGTTGGGTGAGAGCACTAGATATCCTTTTGATATCAAATAATTCGGCCTTTGCTTGACCTTTCTCTGCCACCCTACTCCACGTGTTTGCAGAGGTCCTTCGGACAAGCACGTCTGGGACGCGGCCGTTAATGGGTAAACATTCCAAACCTCTTTCAGGCAGACAACTTAAGCTTCTCCATTGCTTTAGGGAAAAACCTCACTGCAAACCGGCTCTGCTTGGTGCATATCCACACAAAGCCACACAGCCAAGAGCCAAGCCATTTCTTTATGTCAGGTCATCATCGTACTAGCCATGCTATTGTCATTAAGTGCTAAGCTAATCATGCAAAACTTGACCTTTTCCGAATCCTTTGTTCAGCTCCAAATTTCCTTTGTTCTCACTGAGCATAGCATAGCCTGTAGGTAAAATCCACCCTATAAAAAGTCCCCACTTTTGGGACCACCTCGGACTACTTTGGACTTCCATCCTACCTTGCTGCCGGTAGTCTGAAGGAACTCCCCTCAGCGAACGCCGTTGAACTTTCTCTCCCGGAACCCCGTCTTTCTCTCCAGGACTATGCGACCAGGTGTCGTATTACCCTTCCCGAAAAGCTCTCCGCTTCTATTTCTAAGTTAGTTAGTCTTTGTCGTGTCTTTCGTGTTGCTTGTTCTTAATAAAATCATTATTTGTTACTTTTAAAGCCTTGTCTAACCGCTCTCTGACCTGACGCTGTATACATTGGGTTAAAGATCCTTGCTAAAAGTTACCCTGCATCTCGTTTAGCTGAGAGAATGCTTGAGTTAAATTCCCCCAACTTGTGTTTTTATTTGGTTATTTGGGTGCCCCTCCCGGGACTCCCAACTTACAGGGTAACAACAGTTTCTCAGACTCACGAGGCTTGCAGTCCCTCTTAAAAATGGCATAGGGAGGCAGGAGAGGTGACCACAAATAATCTGTCTATAACCAAATCCACAAAAGTGAAACCCACAAATATGGAGGGTAGACTGTACTTTGGTCCAACCTAAGACGTTGTGTACCAGTTGTATCCATTCCCAGAAAGGGGAGGTCTGGCCATGGTGATAAATGCTTTTATAGCACCAGTACTGATTATCCTAGTGTTTAAGAAGAAGCCTCCAAACAATGTAAGCCTGTCATGAGCTGCTGCAGCAAAAACTTTGTGTCAAATCTATGTTTTGGATTCTAGATGGAGTCCTTCACTGACTAGTTGTGACTCTCCAGTACTTCACACAGTAGCAGCTCCTGCAAAAGATGGGCAAACAAGTTGATTGCAATGACAAAGAGGAGGCAAAAGTCCAGGAGTTCTTGTCAATGGGTCCCTGCTGAGATGTGGGCCCCTGGCAGGTGCCCAGCCATGCCTGCCCATTGCACCAGCCTCAGACACCAGCTTTTCACAACTGCACCTCAAGATGCTAAGTACTGAAACTGGGACTCCTGCATCCACTGTATGTGCTCTGCCACTGAGCTTATAGCCTTTAATATATCTGCACACGTGCATGTACCTTCCAGTTGCCTGTAGACTTATGGTTATGCCATGAATTTCATAGAGTTTTCTTAGGCAAGGAATATTCAGAGGTGTTTTTGCCAGTTACTTCCTCTGAAACATAGTCTACAGCATCTGGTGTTCCTTTGTGTTCTTCCATCCAAGTACTAAACAGGGCTGACCCTGTTTAGCTTCCAAGATCAAATGGGATCTGGTGATTTTAGGGTTATTAGGCCAATGCATTATGGTATTTGACTTTTAAAAAGAGCCTTTAAAAAAAACCATGAGAATATTGGTTACCACAAACTGCAACAAACAAATCAAACATTATTTAACTAGCTTTTGTCACAAATGAATATAGTGCCAGAGACATTTTGAGTGATATTGTCTGCTCAACGTTATCCATTAATATGCTTTTTCATTAACATGAGCAATTATTGAGCAATTTAAAGAGGAGAAAACAGTGGCTCAGCAATAATGAAACTAATGACTAATGCTGTCAAATTAATATTTATAATATGCCGCAACATTAACAGAAGAATTATCCCATTTTATATTTCTATCAGCTCTTGGGGAGCTTAAGAAAGACATGGTAATGCTATGCATAATGCCAATGCCGAGTCTATTATTTTCAAAATTATTTCTACCCTTAAGTTAAAGGCTGTTTTGGAAAGTGGTATGAATAACATCTTCCTCCCCCTAAAAATTATGCTGTAGCTGAATACTTTTGTGAATCTTCCTTATTTGAACAGAAGTTCTGTTCTGTGATATGGACAAAAGAACTTTTCACAAGTACCTAGAGAGAGACAGCAACTTCTTTGTCATGAAGCTTGTACCACTGTGGCTCAGACAGTACTGGCTAGTGATTTCCATGTCAGGGGGCAGTGAATCTGCTCCAGGTTTTAGTGCAAACCTTTAAGGACCTGTCCAAAGGGCTGAGTCCTGTGTCCAAAGGAGCTTGGGCTCCTTAGATGGTATTTAAAATTCAGACTAAAATCCAGCATAGATTCAGAGGGCTTTTCCACACTACACTGATATTGTGGTATCATTCCACTTTCAACCTCCTATGGAATCCTGGGGTTTGCAGTTGATGGAGGGGCATTCAGAATTCTCAGCCAGAGAGCTCTTTGGCCTCAGTAAACTACAAAGCCCAGAATTCCACAGGATGTTGAAAGTAGAATAATCGCACTATAACAGTATAATGAGGAAAAGTCCTCTGTCTCATAGATATGGAAGCCACCAGCTGCTGCTGAGTTCAGCTAGATGGTATGTTTATACCAGAGCTTAGAAAGTCCCCACCCCACCCCACCCCAGCTGCCAGTGTCCCACTGCCAGTATGTCCAAAAGGGGCTGAGGGACATTTGGAACTGCAAACCAAAATGGTGGTGGACTACAGGCTGCCTGTGAAAATCTGGGAGCTGGAGTCCAAAATAAAATTTTCTCCAGGTTCTACTTTAGTGCAGAAATGACTGAGTCTTTCCATTTCTCTGTGACCTGATTAGATTTCCATCATTCTGTCCCATTTCCATATCAGTTTGTGACCACTGATTTTAAAGTTTGCATTGGTCAGCTCTCTATTATGATCCCCAGACTACCTTTTTTTTTTCCTGACCAAAAAATCCACAGGAACAACAGTTCACTCTTTCAGGAGATCTCAGGACCCTCCTGCAATGTTCAACATCAAAAGCTACCTGTTTTTCAAAAAAACAGATGCACATTTCTGATTAAGAACTGTCCTCTTGGCAGTCCATGTTGACCCCAGAAGGCCCTGGGGCACAACTGTGGCCTCCAGAGCTGTTCATTTAGCCACCACTGTTGTAAAGGAACAAACAGTGAAATATATTGCTGCCGCATTTCAAGAGAAGTCACAATTAATCCATGGCTTATAGGGGTGCAGCTATTGGGACAGGAGGGCAAAATGGCCTCCCCATGTACAAACTCATGAAATTTTCCTTCACTCCTCAAACTTCTAGCATTTCAGTAACCTAAAATGTCAATCGAACACTTAGAAATAGAGTTTGGGCATCCAAAGAAAAGGGGCTGGCAAATTTATCAGGGAAACGCAAACTCAAGAAATATAGGGATCCCAGCCACCTGCAGGGCATATGTTCCAAGACCTCCTGTGGATACCTGAAACCATGGCCATTTCCACACTAGACTGTTATAGTGCTATTATTCCACTGTCAACATCCTATGAAATCCTTTGACTTTGAGGCCCCTCCCTAAACTGCAAACCCCAGGATTCCATAGGACGTTGAAAGTGGAATAATGGCACTATAACAGTCTAGTGCAGAAATGGCCTGTGATAAATCCAAATTCTACACTGTCACCAAAAGTAGCCCTATAGCTTTACAGGGACCATAGAGAAGCTTTGTACTATTGAAGAGTATGAAGTCTCTCTATTTTCCCTATGATGCTAGAGTACTGTCTCTGGTGATGCTACAGGCATTTCTTGTTCCAATATTGGCTGAAGGACAGTTAGAGTGGGAGGTAAGCAGGCAGACAACGTGTCGTAGGCCTTGTGGGTGCCGTTGGCCAGACACCAGGGGTTGGATTGGTGCGAAGGGTAGGAGGAAGGGAGTTGAGTCTGTAAGGGAAGAGGTTGACTGCGGGTGATTGAAACTATAGAAAGTGAGACCTCAGATAAGTGGAGGATCCCTGTATAAGAAGAAATCTAGGTGTGAATGATTTTTCACTATCTTGTCCTCTGCAATGCTAGAAATTTGGGAACTGAAGGAAAATTTCATCGAGAGGGCAAAATCCTTATCTGGGGAGGATAGTGCTTTGATTTTGACCCCCACCCCCAGGTACAACCCAATGGCTGATGATAAAACTGAGGGATCACAAATGTATGGACGACATTTAGAATGTAAATTTGATTGTCGATATTTATGTTATAAATTTAGGATTAAATTTTAGATTTTGCATTTTGATTTATTTGCACTACAGGTCTTTGTTTAGATTGGTTTTATTGGCTTTCTTCGATCATTTCCAGACTACACTGTTACATTGTTACAAATTCTGGGGTTTGTAGTTTACTGGGACCAAAGAGCTCTCTGGCTGAGACTTTTAAATGCCCTTCCTTAGACTACAAACCCCAAGATTTCATAGGAGGTTCAAAGTGGAATCATAGCACTATAAAAGTCTAGTGCAGAAATGGCCCTAGATTATTGTTATGTGGACTAAAGGAAAACAAATTTGTTTTTGTTTGTTTTGGGGTTTTTGTTTTTGGCAGGAATAGGGTGAACAACTCAATACACACCTCCATCTGGATGTTCATCCACACTAGCTGCACATGTGTCTCTACCTTTGTGGGCCAAGTGAGTTGCAAGACTTTTCTAGCCACATTTTTAGCCACATTTTAGATAACATGGTTTTTGATAGGATTGTTGTTTCCAGCCAAGTTTTTCTAGCCTGAGGCTGGTTCTCAGAGAGAACTGTTGAACAGCAGTGAGGGGCATAAGAAGAGATGCTTTCGCTTGAACTTTTTTTAAAAAAAAAAATGGGGAAAAAGATTTGATGGAGAGGTCTGGTAGCATTAATTTGTCTTACGGCGTATGCACAGAGGGGGCTCAAAACTTGGCAGAGGAAGCTATTGTGAGAGTTCAGCCAACCAGTCCTCTACGTTACAGTCCTTTTTGACCTGAGCCAATTATATTTTACTTGATCAACACCCCCAGCATTAAATGAAAGAATTGATTTTGTTTGGGAGCGCTTCTATCAAATGTCACAGACTGTGGAATATTTATCTCGCTTCTGTGATTTCCCGCTGTAGAAACATCTGTTTCTTTTCTTTTCGGTCTACATGAAACCTAAAGGGGGCTCTTGTTCAAACGTGATTATATTTTAGGCCACTGATGTGCACTTCCAAGAAGACACATTTAACTTGGGAATATTTGATCCTCGACCCCCCATTTATGTCGGACTCATTTTTAGACATCCAAGGAGAAGAAACTAGTGTGAAATGATAAAAGTTGTTGACTGTTCTATTGAGATTTAGGACTTCATCTCCACAGGAGACCCCCAGCTTTGTTAAACTGACACTCATCAGGTGCTTATTCGTACCAAACTGTATGGTGGTGTTTCTCTCCTATTAAGGAGATTGTCAGACACAATCTCATAAAATCATTTCTTTGTGCTCGCTATGTAGGAGGCCCTTCTGAAGTATTTCACACCCTCCTAGGAGGCATCTTCATTTTATTTTATTCTTTAAGGATAAGAGAAAGGGGCTTTTATTTCTGTCGTGAAAAAAATTACTTTTTAATTTGATTTTTGAAATATTTTAATAGTTGAAGACCTGTAGAGATGGAAGTATTTTTGCATTGTTTGTGTACAATGCTTATGTTCAACCTGCGGCGGTCCAACTTTCTTCTTCTGAATGGCAGTGAAGGCAGGTTTGGAATACAAAGCCCTTGCGTGGCACAGAGGGCTATTTCCTAGAGGACGGCAAGAAATGGATGGCCTGTACCTAAGATGTGGGAGAGATTAGTAGAAAGCTTCAAATGCAGAGCTGTATTAATGGCTCACCTCAGAAACTGTTGTTAGATGTACAAAGGAGGCTGTATCTGTTTGTTCTTCATGAAATGGACATGTGCAGTAGTTGCTTTGGAAACAGATAACAAGAATATATCTGAACGGAAGATACCACACAATTTCAGAAAGATAGCACAAATGATTTGCAGAGATGGAGAAGAATTTTGCTGAGCTCAAAATTCTCAACAAACGTATCAATTTTATGTATACATCCCTTGACGCAGCAATTGAGATGATCTGCATGTATTTGAAACTTGCAGTGAGATTTGCAATGTCCATAAATTTACTGGGTTGTTGTTAACTGCCATCAAGTTGGCTTTGGCTTATGGCAGCCCTATTAATGTAAGATGTCTAAGACACTGTAATTCAATCTTGTTAAGGTGTTGGAAACTCAGGGCTTTTGCTTCCCTGAGTCTATCTTCCTCTTTCTCCTCCTGCTTTCCACCTTACCTGTCATTATCTTCTTTTCTAATGAGTCATGTTGTCTCATGATATGTCCACAGCATATTAGCTGCAGTTTAAGTCATTTTATGTACACTTTTTTAAAAAATGGCAAAAAAGAGTACAATAGAAAAAATACACACAAGCATATTTCAACCATTTGGGGGAAATACATGCAAAATTATTATTTTGAAATGTGTACAGAATGCATACTTTGTAAAGGATGGGCAAACAATACAGACATATTCCTACATAAGAAGAAAAAAAAGTTTTGCAATCCAATATGAACCATGGGTTTGGTGACTGGAATCCTATTAATGGGAAGTACTGATGTATCCTGGGGCTTTGCCAGCATTTGTAAATTCAGGGCTGTTGCAAAAGGAAATATTCTAAACCTCCTTGGGAAATACTTGCCTTCTACAAGGAGGACAGCATCCATGATGTGAGAGTGTTTGCCCTTTCCGCTGCCCCTGGAGGTCATTGCAAGGCTGGGAGAAGGTGGAGAGCATCCAAGCAGTGTCCAGTTGCCATTTTGCAGCCGGGGGAGGAGAAGAGATGCTGCTTTCCAATATCTTCACCAAGTATGTGTGTAGTTGGCAGTAATCTGAGAGAATGACCCCTCATCTCATTTACTGATTACAAAACTATAGACAAATAGTGTTCAGGCACCCATTTATCCTCCCTGTACCACTAAACAGTGGTGGGAACTGTTGGGAGTAGCAACCTTTGCATCCCTAATTAACTGGCTAGTTTTGTTTGCATATTTATGGTAAGCATAAAGAGATAGCCTAGAGAGAAAACTTCCTGTTTGTTGGTTAAAACCTCTTCCCCCGGCACGTACACATTTCTTTGCTTTTAAAGGGTTCTCTTGCCATGTGCTCTCCCCGTTTTTTTGTCTTCGCCTTTTGACCTGAAAGCATGCTCTGAGATTTCCTAACAGGGATCATTAGCAGCAAGCATGTGAGTGCTTATTTTTTCTTCCTACCTTCCTCAAGAATTGAACCTGTGTAAACCATGCACAAGATTTTGTGAGTAAACTCTTTTATGTTTTTAACCAAACTGTTTTGTGTTTATTTTGAGCTAGATTAAGTGTGTTTTGGGTGGAGTTAAAGAAGTGGGACTGGTGATCTGTTCAGCTTCCGTTTTTTGTGCAATTACTCTGCTGATTGAGAGTTCTCATTACCAAAGTCTCTCAATGTCCCCAATAGGAACATGCTTCCATGCTGAAGAGACTGCCTGTCTTGAGACCAGAACACACCCAAGTTATACTGGCTTAGTGGAGTGTTATGCTCTGCTACCACCATGTGAGATCTTGGCCAATGAGTAAGCGTGTAGACTTCAGAGAATAAAAATGAGAATGAGAAATTTTTCACATGCCTAGAATTCTGAGGTTGCACTCAGTTTTGGCTTCCATGTCAATGAGGTGATAAATCCATGCCAAATTTGAGCCTGAACTGTAAATGAACTATTCAAGGTACTGAACCAATTTCAAGGATAAGGTCCAGCACCTTTGATTTCTTCTGTAAAGTTCAGACTAAAACGTGGAATGGATTCACTGTTCCACTGACGTGGGAGCCAATAGCTGCTAAAAATAGTCCCCTACCTGGCCTACAGCCATTTCCTTCCTCACTACGTGAAACTTGAACTCTGTATCAAAGCAGAGCAACTGCATCACTATTTTTCATATATTTATTTATGTTAACAGATTTATTCTGTAGTTCCTATTCTATGAGGTAGTTCAACAACAAGATTTTTTTTAAAGTTAAAAAAAAGATTTTTGAAAAGCATAGCATTTGTAAAAACAACTGCTGTCAAGAAACTCAATACAGCCAGATAAGGCATAGGGATAACACAGGAGCCATTTTCCCAGGTTATTATTCGTTAATATAGGCCTTTTTCACATGCGGGCGGGGAAACAGGCAGCTCCACGCGGAAACGGAGCTTACCTTTATTCCGTCGCCGCGTGGAGCTGCCCGTTTCGCCGCTCCACACTCCGTGGCATCTGCGGCATCCGCTGCGTCCGGCAGCACCCAAAATGGCGGCTTCTGACTGACAGAGGCTCTCCACCAGTAGGAGAAGCTCGCCAGCCAGAAATCCCACCCCCCGTGTGATCTGCAGGCACGCTCTTGCGCACGCCTGCAGATCTATACCGGCACTGAGATGAGGCTGGACGGGGCTGCACACCCCACGCCTTTTAAAACCCAAAAAGCAAGTGGTTTTACAAAAGCGCGGGCGGCGCCTCTTCCGGTCACCCCTACATGGATTGGGGTGTGGATTTACCCTAAAGTAATCCGCCCCAATCCACGTTATGGTGTAGACGACCTCCGCGGAGGTTGCTCTACACCGTTTTTTAAGCCCCATGTGAAAAGGGCCATAGTGTTGTGAATGTGCATTAATTTTTAGGAACTACAGAAGCATAGATCCATGTTCTGAATACCTTACATCTAAAAATTTTAAAATAGGCCCACCAACTGAGGATTAATCTGGGAGACAAGAGTAGACCCAAAGGGAAAGAGCACTAATTACGATTATGATTGTTATGATATGATTATTATCTTAGAACTGAATCCTAAAATAATCCAAGGACCCCAAACAATGGCATTTAAGGCCGTGGTTCCAGCTGGAATTGCCAATGTTGACAGTTTTCAGTTGATGCTTTGCCTGGAAGAAGGAAGGGCTCTCTTTTGCCAGATTGTCACATATGGCATCATTCACTGATTTTACTTTTATTGGCTCAATCAGCATCTGTAGTTCACTGGTTAACAGAAATGGCTTAAAACTTCACCACCATCTGATGAATCTTTGGTGAATTATGCTCATTGTTCAATTAATCAGCTTTCAAAGTTCACTTGCTATTGTTTGCATCACAGTTGGTGTTAAAACTAACTGTCATTTTGATGGTAGTCTTGCCCAAAAAAGAACAACACTGAACACATATGGAGATTGAACCCCTAAGATCTGAGGATGGCACACTTCCACATCAGTGGCTAGGAACTTTGGTAGGGCACCGTGGGGGAGCTGGCTTCCCTCACCATGCATATCGTCAACTTATACCTTGTGCCAACAGTTTTAACTAGTCACCTCCTTGGGTTGCAGTAGCAACAGGCAGGCTCAACAGAAGCCAGCCAACATAAAATCAGTTCTTCAGATCATCTCAGCTGCAGGTTGAGCTTCAATTTAGCAACCCTTTTCAATCTGCCGTTTTGGTGCTATGTATACTGCACTGTATCTATACTGGCAGGGATTAAGATTTTCTTCATGTCCCCCCCTTTTCCCAACTATAGTATCCAATTGTGTCATGCTGTCAGTTGTGTGACAGCAAATAAGTATAAGAATGGAAAGAATATTCAAAAATATTTCAAAGGTGGTTGAAAATGTATTTCTTGAATCTCCAGAAACTGAGGAGCAGAGAAAAATGAAAAGTATAGATAGAAGATGGGGGACACTTGACTTGACCACAGTACATGTGAAAAGGATTCATGAGTCTTAATAGACCACAAGCGTAACATGAGTCAGCATTGTGATGTGGTAGCTAAGAAAGCCAAAGAGATTCTGGGCTGCATCAATAGGAATGCAATGTCTAGGTCAAAGGAAGTGATAGTACCACTCTATTTTGCTTTGGTTTGACCTCACCTGGAATACTATGTCCAGCTCTGGGCACACAATTCAAGAAGGATATTAAGAAGCTGGAATATGTTCAGAAGAAGGCAACCAAAATGGTACAAGGGCTGGAAACCATGTGCTTTGAGGAGTGGCTTAGGGAGCTGGGTATGTTTAGCCTGGAGAAGAGAAAGTTAAGAGGGGACATGATAGCTATGTTTAAATATTTGAAGGGATGTTAAATGGAAGATGGAGCAAACCTGTTTTCTGCTGCTCCACAGACTAGGACACAGAGCAATGGCTTCAAACATCAAACAAAGAGATTCCACTTAAAATTTAGGATGAACTTCTTGATGGTAAGAACAGTCTGACAGGTGCCTCAGAGTGTGGTGGAGTCTCCTTCTTTGGAGGTTTTTAAACAGAGGCTGGATGGCCATCTGTAGCGAATGCTTTGTGTATTCCGGCAGCAGGTTAGACCTAATGGTTCTTGTAGTCAATTCCAACTCTATGATTTTATGAATCTAAACTTTCAGGAATCTTTATAATTTAGGACTTTTTTTCTTTTTTCTTTTTTACAAATTTCACACTTTTTTGATAGGAAAGACCATTTTCCACACAGTAAACGGCAGCTTCTTTGCAGAAAGTGTTTGTTTGTTTTCCTAGCTTTCTCCAAGCATGAGATTCAAGGAAGCAGTATTTCTGCACAGAAAGTCTTCAAAAAAGTTGCACATTTTTTCATACAGTAAATCCACAACAACACTTTCTGCAAACGAAACACCATTTTCTGTGCAGGAAATAATATTTCTGCACCAAAAATGTTGCTTTCTGAGCAAAGAGACAACATATTGATCTATGCAGGGGGTTTGCCATTGCCTTCCTCTGAGGCTGAGAGAGCGACATGTCCAAAGTCACTCAGTGGGTTTCCATGCCTGAGCAGGGATTTCAGCTTTGGTCTCCCAGAGTCCTAGGCCATTTCAGCATGATGAGGCTCCAACAAGTCCTTCAGTTGCAGCCCTGCAGGGAGGGGAGCATGCCAGGAATGCTCTCCTCAACACCTCAGCAGGTCGCTGCAGAGGGGAATGTGTTGGCCCTGCCTCTTCCCTTCCACAGTGCAGCCAAGCACTTGCCATTGCTGCACTGGGGAAGGAAGCACCAACAACACTCTTCTGCCCTTCTGCATGGCCAGGAAGGGTGGTAGCACTGCATGATGGTAGGTGTAAAATGGATTTTTTCCATTTTGCAAATACCCCATGGATGCACCACTTGGGGGCAAGATGGTAGCGAGCTGTCAATGACATCATGCAGAAGCACTACCAACTGACTACTGCCATCCTGGCTCCACAGTGGTACAGACCCCTCATGCTGAAAGCACCTTAGACCATTTCCACACTACACTCTTATAGCGCGATTATTCCACTTTCAACATCCTATGGAATCCGAGGATTTGCAGTTTTGGGAGGGGCCGGCTGGCCCCTCCTGAAACTGCAAACCCCAGGATTCCATAGGATGTTGAAAGTGGAATAATCGCATTATAAGAGTGTAGTGTGGAAATGGTGTTAGCCTGCTTACTGGGGGTCCCGGGAGGGACACCTAAATAACCAAACAACAACACACTTTGGGGAAAATAAGGTTAGAGCACTGCTGGCAATACGAGAGGCAGGGTAACGCAGCAGGATCTTGTAATCCAATGTTTACGGGGTCAGGCCAAGTCAAGAAGCAAACTGTGTTGGAAATTAATGAATGATCTTTATTAAATACAGGCACACAATGTAAGCAACACATGCACACAGATAACTAAGGAAAATAAATGTTTGAGTTGGATAGCGGGATTTTTTAGAGGGATAGTTGATTCGGGTGATATGGAAACTGCTCCTGGAATCTGGAAAGAAGATAGAGAGTGATGCTGGGGTGTGATATAGCTCAGCATATGGGGCTGAGGGGAAGCTTGCCAGGCAAAGCAGCAGCAAGACAGTCTGGAACTCAGGAGTGATCCAAGGAAGGTCCCGGAATTAGGGGTTTTTATAGGGAAAAATGTGATTGCAGGCTATGCAGTACTTGGGGAAAACAATGCGATTTAGGAGCGGGACAAAGTTTGGAAAGGTCAGAATTTAGCATGATTGAGTTAAGTCCAAATTGACAAAGAGTTAGACAGTATGCAATTGAGTGCTTGGCAGTTGAGTATTCAGCTTACCAGGTTGCCTGCTTGGGACAGGGAGTCCTTTGTAAACAACGTGCATACATAATGAGGGTGTTTGCAGAGAGGTCACCTAAAGCAAGAATCTGGCTATTTCTGGCCTGCCTGGGTGGAGAATGGAATGTCCAGCAATTAGTGGCTGCGCCTAGTTCTGTGCTTGTCTGGGAGCCTCACAAACACATGGAGAGAGGTGGTAGAATAGAGCCAAATTATTGATATCAAAATGATATCTGGAGGTATCTCCAAGGAGGTCTAACCTGCAGTAACAATAGCCTTAGTCTAACACTCAAACCACTACCTCACACTGGCTCTCTAAAATCTTAAATCTTTCAAGATCATAAATCCAGTTTATGATCTTGTAAATGCTGAACAGAGTGCCAGACATTGTCTTTTGGTTCCTGGTTTGGCATTGGCATATGACCTGGTTAGCTGGGTTTTATACAAACCCTCAAACCTCTTTCCACAACCAGCTGTCCTCAGTTAATTCTAGCCTGGCTCCCAACTTTACCTCTGACAGCATAAGGACTCACCACTTTGATATCACTGGGATTCATCTCCTGATCTCAGGTTTTGGCCATGAAATTTCAGGGAATGGCCTGCTGACCTGGCAACAGAGAGAGGAGTGGGGAAGAGATTGGGAGAGAGAGAGAGAGAGAGAGACTAATTTTTGGAACAGGAGCTCTTTTTCTCCCTCATCCTCCCCTTGCAGAGAAGAAGGGAGAGTGGGATTTGCTCATGTCTGTGCGAGATCCAAAAAGGTAGCTCTCATTCCTTGGGTTTATAAAACTTCCTTTCCTCTTGGCTGCAAAGTCTCTCAACTAGCCCCATGCCAAATATTCAAAGATTGGATTATGGCCTGTCGTACTTGATTATTTTTGTCAGCATACTGACCCAGGGTGCCCTTTTCTTGTGTTGTTCCTTCTGTTTCCATTTTTCATGTCATCCAGCTTTTCATCTTGTCAATCAGCCTTTGACTTCCTGATTAAAGTGTCTGTCACAGGAGCAGTCTGGTCTCTCCAGTCACTTGTTTAATTTGTTCCTCATGGCATCCAATTGAGTTATTCATCAGGGCCAGCTGTTCCCAAGTGCTTCCAGCATCACTTTCCCTCCCATGTGTTTGGGGTTAGCCTCTGTATCTACGTACAAGGGTGTGAACTGCTCCATTCACCCTCGTAGCTGCTATTCGTGACTTTGCCTCTCACCTAATGCTTGAACCTTGCTACCAATGCTCATCACAGCTACTGAGCCAAGGGCAACATGGCATTTCAGCTTGGTTCTACAAGGACAACTAAGCAGGCAAGTTTCCGTATTTGTAACAGCTTATTCATTTAACAGTGGGACTTTTAACGTGAGGCATGTGTAGAATCTCAGGCCCTTTCTGCACAGTATTTGCTATGCAAAAGGGTGCCTGGAGCGACGCACAATTGTGAGAAACAATATGCATGATGCACTCACAATTGTGCAATGCTCCAGGGGCCAGCAGGCGCTGATCGTGCACCCTTTCATTTTCAGCTGGAAGCCAAAAATGGTGCACGATCGCACTTTGCTCCTGGGCCCCACGCACGGTTACCTGGTGTGCGGAGCCTCCAGAGCCACACCAGTCATGCTTCCTGCCCAGGCTGCACTGCGGAAGGAAGAGGTGGAGCTCTCGTGAGAGCAGGCAGCTCATGTGGAGCTGAAGCAGCAGGGATGTGAGAGCCTCTCGCCGGAGGCTGCTCACGCAATCCCTGCACCCCAGTGCCAGAAAAAGGTAAGTTGCAGAAAGTGACACAGTCCTGAAAAGTTTCTCAATCCTCATAGGCCAACAGTGGGCAACTGCATGGGGGAAAAGCCCAGAACCACAACTCCATACAGGACACAATGGTATTCCTAGTGTGACTAGAAATGAAAAAAACATTACTTCTAGTTTTGATTCCTGCCCCCAAGTAGTATTTTTCCTGGTTTGGAGGATGAATGTCAAGGGGAGCAAGAGGACCCAGATAGCCTAATTGTTTGGTTGGGGAAATAATTGGGCCAAAAAAATAATGGCCACTGTTTTTAATATTGGGGTTTGGGGATAACCTGGCACACTATAATGGCCTAGGAATAACTTCTTGATGGTAAGAGCAGTTCAAATACAATAGAATACACTGCCTGGGAGTGTGTTGGAATCATTTTCTTTGGAGGTTTCTAAACAGAGCTGGATAGCCATCTATCAAGAGTGTTTTGATTGTGTATTCTTTTGTTGCAAGGGATTAGTGTGGATGACCCTTGTGGTTTCTTCCAGCTCCTATAATCCTATGTTTCTAACTATGGTGAGAAGGCCGTGTCATCATAGTTGCATTAATGATGCATGAACTTGGTCAGCGTACTTTGTACAGAGATGCACTTGTCTGCTTGTGAACATCCGCATTCTCACCCTTAAGGTCCACTTTCTGTCCTCTGCACACACGTGGACTGGCATCCTGTTGGTAAATAGCAATGGCATAAGTGAGAGTTGTGCTGTGGCAATTCACTTGTTTTTGGTCATTGACTAGCAACCAAAATCCCTTCCAAAACCCACCTTGTAATCAGCGCAACCTCTACCAAAGCCATTTTTATGTTATCAGACAGCAAGGGGGTGGTCAGGGATGTGCCCATCTATCCTGCTGTAGCTGGATACACTGGGACAAGTGCCCAACAATGCTGAAGAAGTGCTATCATGTGTCCCCATAGTCTTCTCTTCACCAGGCTGCATATGTCCAACTCCCTCAGCTTCTCCTAAGGTCTAGTTTAAAGATAAAGCGATATAAAGAAGAACAGGAAGCGCAGTGCAATTTGCCCATCAATAATACCTGAGCAGGAAACAGGAGAATCCTGAACAAGAGGGAACTAAGTCCCTGTGCAGACATCCATGTCGCATAGGCCATTTCCACACTACACTGTTATAGTGCTATTATTCCACTTTCAACATCCTGTGGAATTCTGGAGTTTTTTACTAAGGCCAAAGAGCTCTCTGATTGAGAATTCTAAATCTCTCTCTCTAAACTGCAAACCCCAGGATTCCACTGGATGTTGAAAGTGGAATAATAGAACCATAACAGAAATGGCCATAGTTACAGTTTTCTCCACTATACTAAGATGTAATCCTATTGCTATTTAAATAATAGTAACCAGTTCCAAATCTACATTCTTATCAAACCTTGGAAGACTGGATTTTGTAGAGATTCAGAAACATAGTAATCTGCCAGGTACTGAGATAGACCAGTAGTCCCTCTAGCCTTATAGTGGACACTATGTTGGGGCAGAAATGACTTTTCAGAGTTCCAAGCAGGATTCTTTCTTAACCCCACCAGAAGACTACTAGTATTCCCTGGTAGTCCACTATCCAAGTACAAATTAGGTCCAAACCTCCTCAGCTTCCAATATTGAGCAAGACTTGGTGCCTTCAGGTTGGTATAGTGATCGTTGGCCATGATTGTTGGGCCATGCTGTCTGAGGGGTTTTGGAACCTGTAGTTCAAAAAAATAGCTTCTCTAAGCTTTGATCTCAATACATTAATTAGCAAATCTGTACCCTCCCTTATACTCTTTCTGAGGGCTATATTTTTTCTTCTTCGACAATGCGTCCATCTCAAATATTCTCTTTAATTCTCAGAGAAAAGGACAGAAATGTCAACTTGTAAAGAACCGGAATGCTGTAAAATATGTTACGTTGCTCTTGTTGTTCTTATTTTCAGTCTTTGTAAGAACTATCTTATTCCACAAGTTCTCTGGGCAGGTTAGAATATACAGAAAAGCTTTAAAAACCCACCAATGATAGAAAAAGTGATACAATAGCACTTGGGGTTCATTGAAACAAACTTCAGTATAGGCTCAAAACCAAGAAGCAGAGCATGAAATGTAAATGCTGCAGCAAGATTTTAAAACTATGAGAAATTTGGCCAAGGTCCAATAGGACTGATGGAAGAACATGAGTCTTTGCCAGCATACTGGTGCAGTTCCTGATGGGGGTCAAAGTTGTTACTTCCTCTGGATGCACAAGGGTGCCACAGCCTCCCTGGAAGCAGCTGTGGCCCCACTTCCTGGCCACTACTGGGGTGCACCCAGGTGACATTCAGCTGCCATTGTATAATCAGAGGAGAAGAAACAGCTTTCAACCTCTGAACATGAATGAAGCCCAATTCTTTCTCAGGCACAGAGAGGCTACCAGAAGGAACTCAAATACACCCTCTCATCCAATCAGTGACCAAGAAGGGAAGGCCACACCTGGAACTTTTTGACTGCCCCTACACAGCACAGGGCAAAGGCACTGTGCAAAAAGGTACTGGATGCCACTTTGCAGAATGTCTTTGGCAGTATTTATATTGGCCTGACCAGGGTTTATGCTAATAGAAGCTACCAGCAACACTGTGGTCATTTCTGCACTAACCTGTTATAGCATGATGATTCCACTTTCAACATCCTCTGAAATCCTGGGGTTTGCAGTTTCGGGAGGGGCTGCCTGGCCCCTCCCGAAACTGCAAACCCCAGGGTTCCAGAGGATGTTGAAAGTGGAATCATCGCGCTATAACAGGCTAATGCAGAAATGGCCTGTGTCCTATGAATGGTGATTTTTCTTGTTACTACTACAAACACCTCTACTACTATTACATGACCAACTGTGATCTCACTTTGACATTCTCTGAATTTTCCTTTTTTTAAAGCCATCTATCCGTCTTTGGCTTCCTTTCTCACTGGAAGCACAAATACCATCTATTTCTCCATTAAAATATTCAATTCTCCAAGAGCTATCAAAGAAAATAAAATGTTTACAGGAGAGGGAAGAACACAAGCAAACATCTTGGGAAAGTGTATTCCACAGTTTTGAGGTCACCAGAAAGAAGGCCCGGTTCTTATTAAATAACACTCTTACTTCTCAAAGAATGGAGTGGGGCAAGAGAATTATGTGGGCACTTTCTGAAAAACTGCACAAGTAGTGTAAAGTTTTAAATCTCAAAGTCTATACCTTCAATGGCCTCAGAAACAAAACTAATAACAAAAGTAGTCATTTCCAAACAGGTGTTTTGTCCTTGACACATCAGCTGGAATCTTTTTAGTGTCTTAGGTTCTGCATAACTTCCCCTACAGAAACAGTTGGATATGTTTGTCCAGTGCGGAACATATGCATACTTTTCAAGGTTCCAGACATGAGGCTTATGTACATGCTGATCAGGTACCCTTTATTATAAGGGATGTTTAAACCTGGGAAGCTTGTCCCTTATCAAACTGGCAGGCATCCCTTATTATAAGCTGTCTCCCTGTCTGAGCATTAAACATCTTTTCCTTTTGCATAAATTGAACAAGATGCCCCCAACATCCCATATTGCAGGCCCTCATAAAGACAGAAATGTGTGCATCATATAATTTATGAATGTGGACAATATGTTAATTTTACAAAGAAACACATGACTAAGTTAACTGAAATCATTCCTTTCACTTAACATTTAGGTAGAGGACAAACTTGTTCATAGCTATTTATTGACTTTCATGAATTTTGACTGTTGTTTGTTGCTATTTTGAAAACCTGACAACACTAATGAAGACAGATATATGGATGTGTAATATATATGAGCATTTGATTGCACATTTAAGTGTGCATTCCACTGCACTATGTTTCTATACAACACAAGAGTTGCATATCACAAAAAAAGTGTAACTCCAGATTCAGAGATGTATGTAGGATCTTGGTCATATTCTCACCTACTGAGATTCGTCCGTGGACAGACATTCACATTCTGAGCCAGCTTCAAACCACCACCTCACCTTACCCTTCCATAATAGAGGATATAACAATAGTCCAGTCTGGGTGACACAAAGACATAGATGACAGCAGTTTTAGGCAAATACCAGAAGCAATCTATGGGTATGCAGAATTTCTCAAAGAATTTTGACTTTTCCCTGGACTGTTCTAATACCTAACTTCAAAATTCTCAGATTACTTTGTCTGAGGGTACATCCTAAATTTTCTTTCAATAAAGAGGAAATTTCGGTGGCATCATTAGCTTGGGGTTGCCTGTCTGGTATTTTCCCTTCACCTTTGCACTAGCCTCATATCTGCCAATCAGCAAGTGGTACCCTCAAGCTCCCACTAGGGTCTCTGTGCTCTGGAGAACTGTGAAAAAAAACAAAATGGTAGCAATCAGAAGTTGTTTCTCAGGAGTTTTACTGGTTAAAAAGAAGGAGGAAAAGACACTCTGCCATGCTGTGTCTCTCTCTCTCTCACACACACACACCACTACTATCACCATTAAGTTTAAGGAATTAGACCATGAAGGATACTTTATAGGGGTAGACCTGAATAGACCTAAAAGTATCAACACTGCCCCTTGAAATTCTCGTTATGGAAGATCCACCCTGTCATTGTGGACTCACATAAGCTTTTATTCTACTAGGAATAGAGGGTGAGGGAGAATGGTATGATGGCCACACTAGCCATGCTCTCTCTTTGAATCTCTCCATTATCCACAAACACCTATGTATAGAAAAAAAGATTTATGTAGGACTAATCTGTGGAAATTCTTCTTTTGTTTTAACCTACAGATCTTGGGACCCTTTGGGACCATATTCTCCAGAATCCCTCTACTACCACCATGTCGTTGGAGGAGAACTCTGAAAGTAACTTTCTGTACATTTGGATTTAGAATCCTAGTGGTTCTAAATGATTCTAAATGAATGGTGTTTCCAAATCATAAGGAGAGACACCATGAATCAGTGGTGATATTGTCATCCAAAAGTTGCCCTTTTTATGTAGAGGACAAGAATGACAACAACAACAAAGGCAATGAGGATGAAAGAGCTAGGATAGAACATTCATCTCCACTTCTGTAGGTCTCATGCTTACTTTAACCTTATTTAAAATACCTGAATTGGCATAGTCAAATGTGCCTACATCAAATACTCTCTTCTTCATGAAGCACACATCTTGGATGAACTAGATCTCATCAGCATACCATGAGGTCTTAAAGACAAGCGGGGGGCTTCATTATTTCATCTCTCATATCTTTTTATGCCTTCAGGGGAAAGGTGGTGATATCAATAAGGATTATTGCACAGAGAAAAGAAGCTCTGTTCCCTGTGGCAAGGCAACCCTAGGGTAAATTGAGGTGTTCAAAAGGCAGTGCTCCTAGACAAGAGAAAGATGAGGTGGATGAACACTAAAATATGTAACACTTGGACAGGGAGGGAGGGAGAAATCCGGATAGATAGATAGATAGATAGATAGATAGATAGATAGATAGATAGATAGATATGACAGACAGACTGGCAGACACATTCAACATGCACTGCATCCTGGCTTTGCTTATGATCTGCTAATATCTCTTGCAATTAAACAATGCCAGGATCTCATTACATTATGCTCTTAATGGTTCTGAAGGCTAGTAGTTAACCCCTAAAATACTCCTGGGCATCCAGCTCATCCGAGATCAGGGAGCCACCAAAACCATCTCTTCGCTTCTTTTGCTGGATCACACCAGGATGTTCGAAAATGAGATGATACTGGTGGCTGTCCCTCTTCCCCGCAGAAACCTCTGGTGTATGTTTGCGTGTGTGGGAATGAAGAGCTAGAAACATTCAACAGACTAATGGGTTATGTTGCAGAAGCACCTTTGAAGCTGATATGTCTTATGAGGGGTAGCCTAGAGCAGCCAGTTTTCACTGTAGTTAATTTTTAAAATGTGAAGTAGGCTTTAAAGTTCACATCTCCCGAGAAGAAATATCCTCCAAACCACACCCTGAAAGGACTGGGGAGTATTCTCAGAAATATAGCCATGAGCCTGAATCATTTTGGTTGGTCTCATGTAAGGTGGTCCCATTGAATGGTGAGGGAACACAGAAGTAAATCCCATTGATTAAGTGGGATTTGCTTTACTCTGGACTAACAAAAGTATTTTTCACTCCATTTTCTCTCCATCCCTCAGTGCTGTGTGGCTAGGTTTCATGATCTCAAAGCTATGCTGGACACACACACCCCTCACACAACAGCCCATGTTAAAGTAAATCAGTCTTAAAGGTACCACTACCTTTCCTCCCACTTCCCTTTTCATACTGAAACAATCAAACATGTTTAAGAACATACACAAACCTGTATTCATTTAAACAAATGGTGTCTTTTTCAGTGCACTTGGGATCCTCTTTCAGTTTAATATTTAATTTCATAGAATCATAGAGTTGGAAGAGACCACAACAGCCATCGAGTCCAACCCCCTGCCATGCAGGAACACACTCAAAGCACCCCCAGCAAATGGTCATCCAGACTCTGCTTAGAAACCTCCAAAAAAGGTGACTCCACCACACTCTGAGTCAGCAGATTCCACTGTCGAATGGCTCTTACTATCAGGAAGTTCTTCTTGATGTTTATTTTGAATTGAATCCATTGTTCTGTGTCCTAAGTCTCTGGAGCAGCAGAAAATAAGCTTGTTCCATCTTCAGCATGACATTCCTTGAAATATTTAAACATGGCTATCATGTTACCTCTTCACCTTCTTTTCCTCAGACTAAACATATTCAACTCTGTTAGCCACTCCCCATAGGGCATGGTTTCCAGACCCTTCACCATTTTGGTTGTCCTCCTCTGGACACTTTCCAGCTTGTCAATATCCTTCTTGAAATGAGGTGCCCAGAACTGGACACAGTATTCCAGGTGAGGTCTAACCAAAGTAGAATAGAGTGGAGGAGAGGGGACTCTACTCTCCCCCACTCCACAATTTAATACCATAAAAATATGTTTCAAGGCCTTTAAAAAATACTCCTCAAAGCTCACATCCCACCCCCAATTCTAAGGCTCACTCGTACAATACTATAAATACTCATCACTTAGGAATAGCTCTCTCTCTCCTTCTATATTCTTTTTTTCCTGCAGCAGCATTCCATTGCCCAGAAACAGAGTACAGGCAGGTCCCCTCAGGGCCATTTATTTAAACCAGCCAGGATTAGATTGGGCGGCAGTCACCCAGAGGACTTTTTTTGTTGGCCTCCCCTAGACCATGGAATGACCTGCTAGAAGAGATTCAATAGCTGAATATGGTGTCTTAAGTGAAAACAGCATTAAAGACCACAGTTTCTTCTTCTGGCAGGCCTATCCAGACGACTTTAAACTATGAATTGTAAATTGGTATGTTTTGAATGGTCTTATGTGTTTTTAGTTGTATTTTAATCTATTTTAATCTATGCTGTACCCTATCTCAAGCCTTGTGGAATAAATAAAGTGTTGTTGTTATTGTTGTTGTTGTTGTTACTATTATTATTAGGTGGCTATCTTGTCAGTAGGGTAGTGAATTGACACCAGGTTTTATTTTTAACTATTTGGCGGATAATAACACCTTGGATAGCTTGGTTAAAATCAATGTTAAAATTTGGAGCAGATTTGCCACTCAGCTGACATGGAAGTACCAGGTGCCATTGCTTTTCAGTGGTATAGGCTTAATTTTTAGACTCATCTTGTCTGGAAGGTTTTGAGTTGCCTTAGAATCCCCTCCTTTTTGTTTTCTCCTTTGGGGTGAACATGACAGCACCCATAAAAATGCAGAAGAATGTCAGGATGGTGGTGATGATGATGATGATGATTAATTAAAGAAAATTATTTTATACTAATCCAGCAAACAATAAACAACAACATCACACCTCAAATAAAACTGAGCTAAATTAAACAAAACAACAAAGGCAGAAACAAAAACATAAACAAAAAGCACAAAAACCCAAAAACATTGGCCATTTCCACACGGGGTTTTTAAAATGGGGCAGAGTGTCCTCCAGGGAGGACGTCTGCACCTGGGAGTGGACTGGGTCAGACCTACTTAACGTAGATCCACACCTCAGCCCGCTCCAGAACGACCCCAAGTGGTCGTCCAGCGTGCTTTTGAAAGACCGCTAAAAACAGGTCTTTCAAAAGCACGGAGCACGTCACTGTGAGCCTGCTCCCTTCTGCAGATTTGCAGGCTCGCCCCACTGTGAGTCTGTGATCTGCTGGGGGTGGGCTTTAGGCTGGCGAGCTTCGAGACCCTCGACCAACCGGAAGCCGCCATTTGTGATGCCGGAGCAGCGCATATCGATGAGCACGCACTGCTCTGGAGCAGCGTGGACCAGACCAGGGAGCCAAGAAGTCCGGTGAGTAGCGTCACAGGACGATTACCTCGCCCCATACAGAAATGGCCATTGTGGCATTACTTCTCTGTATCTGCATCAAATACTGTGTAACATTCATTACAGCATACCAATCTTCTGCTTTTTCAAATCATATTTCTCCTCTAGAACTTGGTCTCATTACAGTTAGATCTGTTTCAAAAAATATCTTGTCACAAATGAGTGACTTGATGTGGTGGCCCTACTATTTCTATGTTTGTATTTGTATGCTGAATAAATGGATACTATGTTGTCCAAATATTTATCAACCTTCTTATTTTCTTTTTTTGATTTAACAATATACATTTTCACAGAGGCACTGGCATTGTAGTTAGACCCCTGAGTCACCCATCTTTTGGGGTAACTAAGGTTGTAGAAGGAGAGTTTACACATGTAGTGCTAAAGTGGAGGTCTTTCAACAGAGTTTGGAGGGCAATCTTTCATTAATGCTTTAATTGAGTATTGCTACATGGCAAGGGGTTGGATTAGATGGCCTTCATGGTCTCTTCCAGCTGTGTGATTATATACTTCTACAAAGAGATTTTATGGACATTAATGCAAAGATATACACTCTGTAATCCAGTATAGGATCTTGACCATTATATGTGAATCAGAATGCAATCATCATTCAGATATTGTACAATTTTTGAATGCACGTCTTGGTTCAAAATGTATAGGAATGTGTTTAAAAATATAAACTTAAGGATAAAATATTGTTTTGAAATACATACATTTTTATGAAATACATTTATAAAAGTGTATCTTATGAAAACACATTTAAAAATATATCTTTCACGATCCGGGTGTTGCCATCTCCTTTGCCAAGTGTACTGCTTCCTCTGAAAAATTGATAGCAAAAGTTTGGTTAGCAAGGGAAGCAACAGTAAGACTGCTTTCCCAAAATATGGTATCCGTTCATATCTCGTGTTTTGTGCATAGCATTGGACCAAGGCCCACTGTTAACACATAGGTTATTTTGGCACAGTATCTTATAAAATCAGAAAAGTGTTAAATATAAAGAGTATGATCAATTAATTTGGTTGAATGAAGCACTAGTCCTCTAAACATCTGATAATGTTGTAACATGATTTCTTACCAATAAAAACAAGTAAAAATCATTTTTTTAAAAAAATCAAAAGTACATTTATAAATATTAATTTTCATATGAATTTCACTCTTGCACACACTTAAAATGACAAATTAATGCAGTAAAAGGACCTGACAGGCTTATGATTGAACACATGGACTATAAGCAGACTGGACTATCTAACCCCGTTGTTCTTTTTTTTCTTGTCATCGTGTGCCTTCAAGTCATTTCCAACTTATGGTGACCCTAAGGTGAAACTATCATGGGGTTTTCTGGGGCTGAGAGTGTGTGATACACCCAAGGTAATCCAATGGGTTTCTATGGCTGAGTGAGGAATCAAACCTTGGTCTCCAGAGTTATAGTCCAACACTCAAACCACTCTCTGGCCTACAAAGTGGTTGGAGTGCTGCAAACATTTCCAAAATAAGGTCCCTTTTTTGCACATGTTTGCACTATTCCATGAGTGATGGTACAAAGGTTAATTAATTTAAACAAATCAGATATTTCACCTAAATAGACAGCCAAGAGCAGTTAAATCTGTATGAACTCACATCAAGACTTATAGCCAGTTTCCTAGTCTCTTTACTTTGTTACTCAAATAACACACAAAGGCTTGCATCCTGTTAGTGGCATAAGCAAATGTAAGTTTCTCTTACATCTGTGTATCTCCTTTTTTGGGCACTGCAAATCTTGGTACCCTCCGCACAGTCATTCCTTGCATCGTCGGGTACAGGCAGCACTGGGGAAGCATCTGTCTATGACCCTTTCCACACATTACCAGCATCCCATGGTAGAGTCTCTCCTGGCAGGGGAGTGCAACAGGAACACTCCCCTCATCACCGGCTGCCTGTGGGAATGGAAGAGGTTCAATGGCCACACCTCTTCCTTCCACAGCACAGCCAGGCACTGTTCCAGGCTGCACTGGGGCAGGAAGCTTGGCCATCATGCTTCCTGACCCTCTGCAGCTCAGATAAGTAAGCAGCTCAGGAAAGTGCAGGAGGGTGGTGGGAGGGCTGTGCAATTAGGTAAAACACATCAATGATTTGTGGTGCAACCATAGGACATGGATGATATTGTGCATAAGTATCATCCGGGTCCCGTCCTTCTCCTGTCCCCAAAGTGGAACGACATCCTGTGGAAAGGGCCTATAGCTACTTATCAAATTATGTCCCTATAGCTAGTTATCAAATTATGACAACACTTCTGTGCCTATAGGAACAGAGCCAAACAGTTCTCCAATCTTGCCTGCACTTCACAAGGCTTGGAATTACCACATGGGGGGCTTCAGAGGCTGTACTGTAAGACCCTCTTCACACCTTATCTTTTTGCTGTGCTCAGGTGTGGGGCTCACATGAGCAGCCTCCAAAGAGAGGGTCTCGCTTCCCTGCTTCTTCAGCTCTGCATGAACTTCCTGCTCGTGCGAGAGCCCCACCTCTTCCTTTCGCAGTGCAGCCTGGGACCTCCCAGGCTGCACTGAGACAGGAAGCGTGACCAGCCCGGCTTCCGAGGCTCCGCACGCAAAGTAAGTGCACGCGGAGCCCTGGAGCGATGCGCAACTGCTCAGCATTTTCGGATTCAAGCCGGAAATGAAACAATGTGTGTGCGGTCCGCGTCAGGCCCTTGAGTGTCATGCAAATGTGAGTGCATCGTGTGGATCGCTCCTCACATGTGCGCGCCGCTCAAGGGGCGCTTTCGCATTGGAAATGTCGTGCAAAAAGGGCCCAAGTCTTAGGAGGGTTGTATATTATTCAGCCTAGAATAGGTCCAGATGCAGAACTATTATGCTATCCTGAATCACACAGGTTTGAAGCTGTTGTTGTGTGCCTTCAAGTCATTTCCAACTTAGGGTGACCCTATTACAAGGGCTTCTTGGCAAGATTTTGCCTTCTTCCGAGATTGAGAGAATGTGATTTTCCCAAGGTGACTTAATGGGTTTCCATGGTCAAGTGAGGCTTTCAATTGTGGTTGCAATCCAAAGCTCAAACCACTACACTACACTGGCTTTCTCACAGGATTGCAACCACTATACTGATGACAGTGGAAAAGCAACTGGAGTGAGTAAGGAAGAAGAGTTATGTAGCTCCACCTTTTTCCTTCAGCACTAGGACAGTTAGGGCCTTTCCACCCTACACTGTTATAGTGCTATTATTCCAGTTCCAACATCCTATGGAATCCTGGGGTTTCAGTTTAGGAAGAGGTATTTGGAATTCTCAGCCAGAGAGGTCTTTGGCCTCAGGAAACTACAAACCCCAGAATTCCACAGGATGTTGAAAGGGGAATAATAGCACTATAACAGTGTAGTGTGGAAAGACCCACAGTCTATGAGGGCAACTGCTATATCATTGAAAATTCCTTCCCTGCTGGCCTACCTACATCCATTCAAGCTTAGTAGGCTTTTCAAACTCGAATAATTTTAGGGAAAGAGCACCGCCTGCAGGCCCAATTCCCTTGGTAGCAACATTGATAAACAACTCCTTGCTCTCCTTTGGGCCCCTGCTCACTCAGGGATTATCATAAATGCACATTTGCTTAAAGAAAAAAAAAAGAAGTAGGAATCTTTCCTACCCCTTCAATGAATTTTCATCTCTTATATTTACTTACCAAAACCACTCACCCATGTTTCTCTTCTCCAATGACTGCTTAACAAGGCTGCAATGGTTATCGCCGAACTGGATGGTCTTGAATGTACTCCAGTTCCCACTTAAAATTCGTCTAGAGAGCGATGAAATACCCATCCCTTTTTGTGTGTGTGAATAGAGTCCATAGTGCTCAGGTTTATATAAATGATGTTTTCTTTGGCTGGCTGACAAAGGCTTCACAGAACTTGTACTATGGTCTTCTTTAGAGGAGAAAACCAAACAGTTTTTCACCGAGGTATTTGGAAACAGGTGTGCTGAACAATTACAGAGCGCTTTGCACTCCCAAGGGCAATTTTCCAAGAATTTTCTCTTTTAAAGAAATGAATGTGTTGTATATCAGGGGTACCTAAGACAAGGCTGAAAAGGAGTCTCTGTACTACAGTGGCATGGAGGCGCTAGCATGGCAGCCTTAAGTGGCCATAGGTAGCTGCTATTCTCTTAACCCTAGCCTTTCCCTGATCTAAAACAGTTGTTACAGAATGCTTGTAAGATTTCCCTGTAAATTAGCCTTGTAAATGTGCCATTTTAATCAGAAGGAGCAGAACTTGTTGCGTCATCCCCATCACTCACATGGAAACATTGATGGAAAGAGTGGAAGGACTTCTACTCTGCAAAGACACCAGGGCCTGAATGCTCTCAGGTGGAATAGATTCACTGAATCAATAACTGAATAGTGCATCAACACATAGAAGAACACCATTGACTCAGTGGGAGTCTACTTTAGCTGGAACTAAAAATGAAATATCAGTCCTAGGATGTACCTGTTCCATGTGACTATAGCAGTATGATACCCTTTCCATTGTCTTATTATTCTAAGAGGTAGGGGATATTGGGGTCCACCTGCAATGTCAGTGTCTCCTTAGAATTTGGGGGATTATAGTGCAAAGAAACATACAAGAAACATCTTAAGAAACAAGCAAGGCTATCAGCAAGTGAGGTGTGAAAGGCTGGATAGAGAGAGATTGTGGGTGGAAAGGGTGATAGTTACCAGTCTTGAAGGAGGAGGTTGAAGGGAAGGAGCTCAGACAGTGTCTGATGGTAGCATGGGGAACAGGCATACTACATACTGCATGCTACAATTTGCTGGGGTTGAGGCTAGGATTTTTATACCATATTTCATACCTGAAGGGGGGGTGCATTGACAAAGCCATGATGGCTTTCCCATGGGATTAACAAAGGAGTCCAAAATGGGCTGATTGCTTAACTCTGGAGTGATACACATTGATGGGAGTCATAACAATCTCTTAATGTATGATAATGATAAGATTGAGGCATGGTCTCTGATTGCCTTAGCTCAGCAGTTTGCCCTCCATTGTATTCAAAAATGCAAAGAACTTGCAGTGGTGATAGGATTATCATAAACCCATTAGTACTGGGTTTTTCTGCCTAATCCTCATTGGATTTATGAACCTGAGCATGTCTCTAGCCAGCATGATCCTGATCATGTTTTCTAGTCATTAATATGTCCAAATTTATGGAAATAACATACCTTGTAGGAGTGTTGGTAGGGTATGGTAACAGTCATGGCTCCTGTGATTTGTAGTTTATTTGGGGAAGTTAGAATTTTCTGCTAGAGAGCACTGTCCTACACTCTGACACCCTCTGACACCCAGAAGAAACTGCTGCAGTTGTGCCTGAATTGCAGAAGCAACTGCAGTACTGATTCCTAAGGCTGACACTTTTCTGCAGTGATAGAAACTGATAGATTACCATGGTGGTGGACAAGGCAGGCCCTCAACCCCTGGAAGTTACCTAGGACTGTCCTAGAGAGACCTGAAGATGTTCCAAAGAGGCTTCATACTTTGCATAGCCGAAGGCCACTGGCATAGGTAAAAGACTCAAACCTACCTCATCTCTAAAGTGAGCACTGTGTATTCTTGGTAAAAAAAAAATAGGTGCTGGCTGTGTGAATTGTGTCCTGACTTGGCCTTTATCAGTAGGAAGAAATCTCAAGGTCAACTGATTCACACAGTCATTGATATGTAACTACTTCCTGTACCTGATGTCCAAGAGTCATCCAAGGTACTGAATCTTACCCTCCAAATAGGTTCAGGACTTTGGATAACACCTTCAACATATTGCAACATGTTTTCTTTTTCTCAACATGTTTGAGAAAGGCTACAATGATATCCAGCCAAACTTATGTGCTGCCGATTTCACTAGGAATTAAATATGCTTAAATTCCACTAGATTGTATCTTGAATTTGAACTGTCATCCTACCCACAGCATGGGCCTGGTTGCATATGACCGCCACAGGCACAGAGCTACTGCCTAAGGGAATTTGAAGTTCTAGTCTTCACCTACTTGGCTTCTTATACGAGGCGCAATACTGGACAATTGTGAAGTTTCCTCCTTTACCTTTTAGTGGTGTTCTTATACTGCTGCTTAAGCATCTGTATATCTACAAATGTAATTAATGGTGATTGAATTATTCTTTTCTTTTCTTAAAACTCCACTGCGAAGTTTGACTCCCTGACCTTTCATTCAACCCTCTGACCTCCCATGGCAGCTGATTCCTGAGACAATTCACTCTCTTTCCTGAGAAGGAAAAAGACATTTTTTAATGCTGCAAGATGAAATACATTATCCTTTCTTTGAAGTTAAGAGAGAGACCTTGAGGCCTCTTTTTCTTTTTGCGTATTACATGGTACAACACACTCCCGTAACCTTCTGCAGAACTGGCAAGTCTTCTTCAAGGTCAGCTCAGCTGCTAAAACTACATGTCCAGCAGAAGCCTTACTTCTATCTGCTTTTGTTTCTCCAGGTCTGCATCTCTTCATCACATGGTGGGTTAATCAAAACTCAGTGGAAAGAAATATATAATAAACATTTAAGTCTATGAGCATGCAACAATATCAGCTGTTTGAATAATATGAAAATTTTCTATGTATCCAGAGGAACAAACTTGGAGAAAAGAACCCCCAGCCTGTGCAAGATGGTGACCGGACATTGTCCCCATGACCACTAGATAAAACCAAAGGCTGTGTGGAAGATGGATATGCTTATCCCAGAGATGTGAATATTAACCTAAGAGCTTGGAAAAGTTATTTCCAAGATCTCAGCCTGAATGGCTGCTACCCAGAAAGGTAACTTTTCCAAGGTCCAGTTAAAAGACTTTATGGTAACCATAGAGAGCCAATATAGTGTAGTGGTTTGAGCGTTAGACTATGACTCCAGAAGATAAAAGTTCAAATCCCTATTGAGCCACAGAAATCCACATCATACTGTCTCAGCTTTTGAAGAAGGCAATGGTAAAGCTGCTCTGAATAAATATTAGCAAGAAAACCTCATGATAGGCACATTTAAAAAAATCAGCAAATGGGAGCCATCATCAAATTTGTTTTTCATGGTTTCAAAGGTTAGGACTTGAACTAATCAGTTCAAATTACAATTAAGAGGATATTGATAAACAGTTAGGAAGGACTTCCTCATGGTACAAATAGTTTGTTTACTTGGAAAGTGGTGGATTATCATTCACTGGAAGAGTTCAAACAGCAACTCCTCACTTAATTCTCAGCTCAGTGGTGGCTTCTTCCCATACATCACCATGATATGTAGCTATTGTGATTCATTTGGCCCAAGTTCCTCTGTCTTTGGAAACTTACCAGATTAAAACATCGAAGAAGTGCAGCAATCCAATCTCTTCCTGGTGAGCACAGTACCCAGTATGCATGGATACTTCCCTCACATGACATTCATTTCCTAGCATGAGTACAGAAAAAATATGACACAGGGTGAGACTTTTCAGTATCTCTGCATATTATCCCTAAAGCATATTATCCCTGTTTAGGTAAGTGCAGCAAGATCTGTGCATGGAAATACATGCACATTCTCTAATCTGAAATCCAGAAATGGCCTCTGAGTCTGATCTTCAGCATGTAAGAACTACAAGACTTAACACAATTGGCGGGAACCAAAGGAGCCACCAATATTTCCCAATGGCCTCTGGTGGATTCTATTTTGGTGGAGAGAGTGCACTCATTCCAGGTTTTACTCAGAGCTTTAAAGGAGGTGCCCAAGGTGCTGAACCTATTTGGGGGATAGGATTCAGTGTCTTGAATAGCTCCTTTAAAGTTCAGACTAAAGCCTAAGAGCAGACTCAATACCCTACTAGTTCATCAACTGAGCTTTTGAGTAGGAGAAACTGGAGAAGAATGAGTATTTTATCTGAGGGATAGTTCATGTATTCTAGAACAGCGGTGTCATAAACAGAGGTGTTGCCTCATTGACAGTATATGGCAACATTGGCAGGGCCAGCTTTACCAGTAAGCAGCATGAGACAACCAAACAGTAGATAAGAAGGGGACAAAAGGAGCAGCCCTTCCTGAACCCCTTGGCCATTTCTTTTGGAGGGCCAAACAGGATAAACCACACAATTTGTCCTTCATCTCCTAACCTGGCTTGCCTGTGCCTCCCCCAGATGTACTGAGGACCTAGTCCCATTGCCAGTGTCAAAGCAAGTTAACACTGTCCATCCAGTAAACATACTCTGCCAAACCTTTTACCACATCATTCTCCCTCAGTCGTCCCCTTCCCTGGTAGTGGGTCTCCTTTTTCAGCTCCATCACTAAAAAAATGTGTTCTTCTTATATTCCTCTGTTATTAAAGTGGTACAGAATATTCTGGCAGTGGAATCTGCTGCCTTAGAGTGTGGTGAGTCCCTTTCTTTGGAGGTTTTTTAAACAGAGACTGGATGGGCATCTGTTGGGAGTGCTTTGATGTGTGTTCCTGCATGGCAGGAGATTGGACTGGATGCCCCCTGGGGCCTCTTCCAACTCTATGATTCTATGATCCTACCTGAGCTCACATGGTGTAGTGACCTGAGCATTGGACAAGTACTCAGCGAAACCAGGGTTTGAATTCCTGCTCAGCAATCGAAACCTATTGGGTGACCTTGGGCAAGTTATACTCTCTCAGCCTCAGAGGAAAACAAAGGCAACCCCCTCCCCCCACAAATCTTGCCAAGAAAACTCTGTCAAGCCAGAAACAACTTGGAGGCACATGACAATGATTCTACAGACTCATATGTTACTTCTTCCCCATAAGGCTGATGAGTTAATTTAATTACACCCAAAGCTATCACCCCACATTTTCAGTCACTTGTTGTTGTGTGCCTTCAAGTCATTTCCAACTTATGGCACCCCTAAGGCAAATCTATCATGAGATTTTCTGAGGCTGAGAGAGTGTTATATACCCAAGGTCCCCAAGGGTGTTTTCTATGGCCAAGCGGGGAATCGAACCCTGGTCTACAGAGTCATAGTCCAACTCTCAAACCACTACACTAAGACCCTTTCTGCACTAGGCTGTTATAGGGCTATGACTCCACTTTCAACATCCTATGGAATCCTGGGGTTTGAGTTTGGCCCCTCGCGAAACTGCAAACCCCAGGATTCCATAGGATGTTGAAAGTGGAGTGATATCGCTGTAACAGCCTCGTGCGGAAAGGTCCTAAGTGTAATTCACTACACCACGTGGGCTTTCCATCACTTACCAACTGTTATTCATGCTTCCTTTTTCAATGTCTCTCTTCTTTGTCAAAAACCAAACAACAGTCATTCTTTCTGTCTTGTTAGGCCCTCCCCATGCTTAATTGTATTCATAATTACTAAGTGTTGGGAATTCAGCAAATATATTTAAATGAGATGAAATTAAGAGGGCTGAGACCATTGAAGTCTCTTCTGTAGTGTGAAGAGAATGATTTAAAAGAATAAGGGTGTCATAATAGTGACTGAAAGCTGTAAAGAAGAAAGACTGTTTTTCAAATGAATGAAACAGCAGTATTTGGGATTTATTTTCCTAATTAGTCCGACTGTTAGAGATTTGCTAAATGAACGGCTTAGAAAGAACTTAAAGAAAATGTAAATATAACCAAAGAATAATGTAGCAAATACAATAGCTCTTCTCAAGATAATTTCATTAGCACAGGCATAGCTGCCCCTGGACTGGCAGGGGCATTGCTCCCGGGACGCTATCCAAAGAGAACTGTCCTGCCTGCTGCCAAATATTGCTTTGTCTTACCTTCCTAAGGAATCCAGGAAAAACCTAGACATCCTTGAGCATAAAGGAGCAGCCAAATATGAGATACTTCTGAAGACTGGTAGTGAGGGACTGCCCCTATATGCCCCTCCAACATGACACCCACACAGAATCCATGAAGCTCTGGGATGGCTACCATTAGGGCCAACTGGAGCCTCCATTGTATCTTTTTCCTCTTTCTCTTTTTGCCTGGAGCTCTTCTTCTCCCAGGCTTTCTAAGACTCTTTGTCATAACTCACCCCTTGGAGGACTCAGATGACAAGATGGGAGATGGCCAAGAAACTGTAGCTCCCTCTGAGTCTGAGAAGATGGGGTTGGAGGCAGTAGAAGATCCTGTTCCCCAGCAGGATGTGGCAGAGGCTACAGAGACAGAAGACAGCATGCCCCAGTCCTTCATTGCCGAGCTCTCCACTATTTAAATAATCAATGCTGACCCAATTAGCACTAATGAGATGCCTGCAACCTTGAAGGAGCGGCTCATAAATATTGTGGCAGTTGCCTTCCCACCTTAGTGCTGACAACTGTCCTACCTGGTTGCCTAGCAGTACTTGTCTCTCTGCATTCCTGTTTTGTCTTGACTTTGGACTGACTACATTTTGGACTATTCTGCTTACTCTTTATTGGCACATGTACATGTTGATACAAATTTGGACTGCTAAAGATCACCTTCGTGCTTCTCCCTACATCTTAGCTATCCTGTGATGGACCTGGACTGGACTGAATACTTGACCACTTCTACACCCCAGCCTGCTGCAATGGGCACTTGCTGGCTTGTGTTCTGGACACCTCTATAAAATAGGAATGGGCAAAGTGCAGCCCACAACCCTTGCAGTGTGGCCCTTGGCAGCCCCTGATGCCTCCCAGTAGTTCCCAGACCTCTTTTTCAGACTGATTTTGGGGTGTTTATTTTATTTTATGGGCATAGTTGCCCATCCATGCACTGCAGTTTCCTTTCCTTCTTTTTATCTACTGCCTCTTGCCTTCTTCCTCTCCTTACTGCTGTGTGATGGAGTCTCCGTCTTTGGGGGTTTTTAAACAGAATTTGGATGGCCATTTGTGAGGAGTGCTTTGATTGTGTCGTCCCTTATGGCAGGGGGGTTGGACTCAATGGCTGTTGTGGTCTCTTCCAACTCTATGATTCTATAATTTTCCCTTAGATTCACCACACATACACACATTTCCTGGAACATCCTTTCTCCAACCAAAAGAGAAGATGAATTTTCTCTTCTGAAATATTTCAGGAACAACAACTCACCTTTTAGAGTAGGTTACAGTCCTCCTGCCCCACAATTCAATATCAAAAAGTAGACTTATGTATTCATAAATCTGGAAGTGGCAACAAAGGCCATCTAGTCTAGGAGACAATAAAGCACCGGGGAATGCTGGCCCTCCAACCTCTGTTTAAAGACCACCGAAGATGGAGAGTTCACAACCTTCTGAGGTAGTTTGTTTCTCAACTGAAAAGTTCTTACCATCAGGAAATTCTCCCCCATTTCCCTGTTTTTCACTAACAGAACTGAACTTCTGGCCAACACCAGTTTTATGGGTTTTGAGGGACATTTTTGGCAGTTCGGGAAGCCCTTGGAGGATCTCATGGGCAGAAAATAGTCCCTAGACCTGCTTCAGTTGCCCATGCACTTGAGTAAGGAATATATAAAATTAGTAATTTACAAGCAAAGCTCTCATTGCCCTCTAATCATAGAGCTGGAAAAGACTACAGTCGAGTCTAACTCCCTGTCATGCAAGATAACACCATCAAACCCCCTGCCCCACCCCCCGCTAATTCTGAGTATGTTTCTTTATCACAATGATATCTCTTCCTTCCTCAAAATTAGTTCAGAGTGGTATATCCCATTATACTATAATATCCTTAGAATAATTCAGGCAGCACACTGTCTAACATTTGACAAATGAAAACTGTGTGTGTTTAGTGAAGATGGGAAAAGTCATTAATGAAGACAAACACACAAACTAGGAAAGGATGCAGCACTTTACTTATGCCTGAGTCTACTGGGAAGGGTAAGATTCTGTCCCCTTCTCTCCTCTCCCTCCTGCTGAGCTAATGGAGTTTGCAGCAATTGAAGTGAGCCTAAGGCAAAGGGGGAAAGTAGGAAGAGGAGACAAAAACTGGAACATTTGAAAAGCAGCTGAAAAATGGGATAACAAAGGATTAATCGGGACTGTTCTTGTCAAACTGGGACAACTGGAGGGTATGTAGGTTAGTGTGAGCCACAACACAAAGTCCAGGGTGACCTAGGGCTGAGTAAGGATTCAGACCAAGGTCTGTGATCCAAGTTTGAGTTATCTAGCCAAAATGCTCTACCATCTACTCACTCATCGGACCATCATATGACAGCTACTTGCAGCTCAACATTGCCTCCCTGCCACTATTCAAGGCCTTTTATTATTGGTTTTTTCTTTGCGGATCTGCGGTGAGAAAAGACAGTGTCACAGTAAGAAGCAATGAGAGCCGCCCAATGGTTGAAATGAAGAGGCCGAAAAAGAAAAAGAAAAAAACACAAAATGCTGTGGAAAACATTGAAGAGCAAAAGGGTAATAGGCCTGAAGCATGAAACAGGCTACAAAGGTAGCAAACTTCAAAGTGCTTCCAGAACAACAAAGAAGTATGTGTTTGGGTGGGTGTGCATGTGAAGAACCAAACAGAGGACTGAACAGAGATTATTGAATCAGGAAGACTATTGTAAAACAGCCTATTAGCATCTCACAGATCAAAAGAACAAACACCTCCGATAACTCTGTGACACTGACACCAGTGGCTCTAGTCACAAACTTCTTCCCCTCATTTTTAGCTTAACTTTTGCACAGAGCTTTTGCCGTAGCGAAAGCTAAGTCACTGAAGCAAATTAACTTTGAGTAACTACAAGGGCGGCTCTAAATATCCGGCAATTACAGTGGAGAAGATTAAAGAAATGACAAAGGGGGTGGAAGGAGAAAACTAGGAATTAGAAAGGCTCCATAAAAGAGGGAAAAGACATCAGCGAAGGGAAAAGAGCTGCTGTCTGATTGTGTGTGTGTGAGAGCGTGTGAGGGGAAGAGAGAGCAGAATATTTCTTGTTTTCCCTTAAGAGCCACGATGTAGGCCCTCAGAGTGAGATAGGACTTGATTTGCATTTCTACATCGGCAAGCCTAGAGGCTCCCTGCTGGCTGCCCAGTTTCTAAGAAAAACAAAAAGAAAAGAAAAGAGAGGAAGCCATCTTGTCAGGGTACCTCCAGAGGCAAGCAAGCAATTGTACTGTGGGAACAACATGCCTGTTCCTCATCTTGAACTGGATGATGTCAACCACAATACAATTGTCATCATTTATTTTTGCTTCTTTAAAAAATTGCATTCAAGATGGTGTTGATGGCATTCAAAGCCCTAAAGAGTTTGGAATCTTGATACTTGAAGGAACGCTTCTCCCTATAGATATGTGCCTGAGAACTGAGGCATGCTGGAGGGTCCCTCCTTTGTGCCCCACTAGTGAAGGCAGCGTACTGTGGGAGGACATGGGTGAGGTCCTTCTCTGCTGTGGCACGCCAGTTGTGAATTGTCCTCTTCTTAGAAGCCTGACATTGGTGTCATTCTCGCACCAAGTAAAAACATGGCCTTTGTTAAAGCCTTTTGGTGACTGATTCATTTCTGCCAAACTATACTCATGTGTGGTTTTAAACCGTTTTAATGTATTAAGCCAGTGGTTCTTAACCTGGGGCCCAGGGATCCTGGGGGTCTGCAGAGCCCTCACAGGGGGTTCACAAAGACCTGCTGCTGGACGCCAATAGCAGCAGCAGCAAAGAGAACATGGCAGCAGGGTAGGGTTGTGGGTGCTGAAACTGTTCCCTCATTTGCAAACTATGACTCTGGAGACCACGGTTTGAATCTCCAGCCAGCCATGGAAACTCACTGGGTTATCTCAGCCAAGTCACATTCTCTCAGTCTCTGAGAAAGACAAAGGCAACAAATCTTGCCAAGAAAACCCTCACGATAGGTTCACCTTAGAGTTACCATAGGTCAGTTTTCAAAGAGGGATACAAAATCATTAGAAAGAAGTCCCCCCTATCAGCAGCACTTTGTTGTTCTGTGCCCTCAAATCACTTCTGATTATGGCAACCCTAAAGTGAACCTATCATGGGGGGGGGAGTGACAGGATTTGTTCAGAGGGAGGATGTGACTAACCCAAGGTCACCCACTGTCTTAGTAGGGATTTGAATCTCAGCCTTCAGAAGCCTTTAATTTGGAAATCCAAATAAATATTTGAATATTTAAACCTAAACCTAAATATTTAAATTGTGAGTTAAGTCTTGGGGATCCCTGGCAAAAAATTATATTTGCCAGGAGGTCCCTGGTAAAGAAAAGGTTAAGAATCTCTGCATTAAACTGTTTTAACTTGTTGCATGGTTTAATAGACTTCATCCATTTAAATTGCTTTTGTTGTTTGAAATTTGAATTGTTTTAAACTGCTCACATTGATTTGACTTGCATGCTGCCTCAAGATCCCATGCTAAACAGTAGAGTATAAATATTTAAATAAATAAATAGATACCCTGCTTTACTGTTTTATGATACAAGGGGATGAACCTGAAAATTGCCTACAACTTTACCCACCTGAACTGTGTTACAATCTGCTTGGATTTCTTTCAACAGAAGTCTCAGACCACATTTCATATTTCACTTGGCTGGTTTCATGGGTCGGGAACGAGAATTTCAGACAGATTTTTCAACATGCCTAACTAGTAGATAAGTAAACCAATAATAGCATTAATAATAGAAAGTTTGCCTGTAATAGGTGTTTAGAATTATGGTGGAATTTTTTTTTAAGGGATAGTTTTTAATAGAACTCTCCAGCTGGGAAATGAAAGATAATTTCCAAACCATTCAGTCTCTTTTGGGCTGGTGGCCAGGCAATGCTAACATGGAGATGTCTGCACTGTGTGAGATTGTCATGACTGGAATGATCGCAAGAGTCTTTTTTCCATGCTGTTGCAACTGGGTAAATCACAGTGTTTGAGGTGTTAAGTCCATATGGAGCCACCAGTTCTAACAAATGGTTTTCCTTGTGAGCACTGTCTGGGTGTGAGCTCAGCAACAGCTCACATACCCTTTGAGAATCATAGAATCATATAGGTGGGAGATATACCAAGAGCCATCTGGTCCAACCTCCTGCCAGAGCAGGAATTCTCCGCTAAACATCCCTGGTAGATGGCCATCTAGTATCTGTTTTAAAACATCCAAGGAAGGAGAGTCCACCACCTATTCTATCCTGCTGTTAAACAGCTCTAACCATCTGGAAATTCTTCCTAATATCTAATCAGAATTCCTATCATTTAAATCCTTTGGTTAAGAAGTGCTCTGAAGCAGCAGAAAACAAGCTTGTTTCATATTGCATGTGGCAATCCTTCAAGTGTTTGAAAGTAGCTGTCATACCACCTCTGTTGGATTTCTGCATGTTGCTGTTAACTGCCATCAAGCCGACTTCAACTTGATGGCAACCCTATAAGTGAAAGATTTCCAAGTCACCATCCATCCATCTGTAAAGTGGTCATCTTCTTCTCCTACTGCCTTCTACCTTACCAAGCCTTATTGTCTTTTTGAATGAGCCACGATATGTCCAAATTATAACAGTCTTAGTTTAGTTATCTTGGCTTCTAGGGAGAGTTCATCCTTGATTTGGTCTAGGACTCATTTCTTTGTCTTTTTAGCAGTCGACAGTATCCATAGAACTCATATCTGGAACCACATTTCAAAGGAGTTGATTTTGTTCTTACCAGTTTTCTTCACCATTCAGCTTTCACAACTATACATAGAAACTGGAAATGCAATGGCATGGACCATCCCAACTTTAGTTTGCTGTTGTGTGCCTTCAAGTCATTTCTGACTTATGGTGACCCTAAGGTGAACCTAACACAGGGTTTTCTGGATCTGAGAGTGTGTGATGCACCCATGGTATGAGTTTCGATGGCTGAGAAGAGAATTGAACCCTGGTCTCAAGGGTTGTAGTCCAATGCACTATGCTGGCTCTCTTCCTAAGTTTAGTATTCAATTATACGTCATTGCACTTCAAGATCAGTTGTCATTTCACTCATATCTGTTCTTCCAAGTCCTGACCTCCTTTTGATTCCTTGACTGCAGTCTCCATTCTGATTAGTGACAGAGCCAAGGTATGGAAAATCTTGAACTATTTCAATGTCTTCATTGTCTACTTTAAATTTATGTACATCATCTGTGGTCATTATTTTCCCTTTCTTAATGTTCAGCTGTAAACTTGCCTTTACACTTTTTCCCTTGACTTTTTTAGTAATCATTCCAAGTCTTTGCTATTTTCTGCTAGCAATATGGTGTGATTTGCCTATCTAAAACTGTTGATATTCCTTCCTCAAATTTTGATAGCTCCTTCCTCCAAGTCTAATTCTGCTTTACATATGATATGTTCAGTATACAGGTTAAACAGATAGAGTGATAAAATGCAGCCTTATCTGATCTCCTTGCCAATTGGAAAACACCTTGTTTCTCCATATTCTGTTATGATCATAGAAGCATAGAATCACAGAGTTGGAAGAGACCATAGGGGCCATCTAGTCCAACCCTCTGCCATGCAAGAATACACATCAAAGCACTCCCTACAGATGGCCATCCAGCCTCTGCTTCAAAACCTCCAAAGAAGGAGACTCCACCACACTCCGAGGCAGCATATTCCACTGCCGTAGAACTCTGACCATCAGGAAGTTCTTCCTAAGGTTCAGGTGGGATCTCCTTTCCTGCAGCTTGAATCCATTGCTCTTTGAATCCATTCCTCCATGATGGTAGCCTCTTAGGTCCTGAGTACAGATTAAATAGCAGGACAATCTAATGTTGTGACATATCCATTTCTTTAAGACCAACCCATAGCTTTTCATGACCTAAACAATCTATAATCTATAAAGCACAGGCTGATTTTCTTCTAAACTTCTTTAGTGTGCCATTACCAACAAATGTGTGCAATATGAACCCTAGTGCCTCTTTCTTTCTAGGACATCTAGCATTTCCCAATCTCTGTTTCTCTGCATTGATTACTATAGTAGTTTTCCTTGTCCCTGCACACAAGTCATTCCATAACTGGCAATTTCCTATAGGGGACATCTCAAAGGCCCCTCGCTAAACTGCAAACTCCAGGATTCCATAAAATGTTGAAAGTGAAATAATAGCACTATAACAGTCTTGTGCGGAAATGGCGCTAGTGTAAAAAGAGAAGTAAAAATGGAAGAGTAAAGGGAAGAAAGTGCAAGGGACAAGAGGAGAGAAAACAGGAAGGAGGAAATGGGCAATAGAAAGATGTTAATAATGGTGATAGTGATTGTCGTGATTATCAACATCTTACTTATTTATATCCAACCTTTTCACAATACAGGACTCAAGAATGTTTACAAAAATTAAAACAGATGCAACTAAAAAACGCATTATGCAAAAGTTAAAAAATACAATTAATCTAACAATAGTATCTAAAGTAGTTAAAACATGACCATTAAAATGAAAACAGTAACTGAACATTATAGCATATTTTGAAAAGCTCTTTCCTCCTGAGCAATCAGCCCTCAAAGGTCCTACTGGAACAAAAGGGCCTTCACTCACCTATGGGAAGATAGCAAGGAGGGTGCCAACCCAATCTCTCCAAGAAGGGAGTTCCACCAAGAAGACCCTCTCCTATATTCCCACTATCCCTGCTATTCCCCACAAAACATGCCTTTCCCATGACGGTGAGGAAAGGCATGTTTGTAGAGCAAGCTGGCAGCTTTGTTAAATAGTGTTGCCCTCTGAAGTATCAGAACGTCTGGAGCAGCACATTTTATTCCTGGAAAGCAATCACACTCAGATTCATCACTTAGGAAAATGAAAAACCTAGGACTGATGAAAATGTATGGTTACAGGAAAGATGATAGCCATTCTTTTCCTCACTAATGATGGCAGGGAATCCATGCTTCCCCAGTCTCTTATGAATGAAGGGAAGATGCCCTCTCTTCTGGGATAAAACTGAGAGTGTGGACGAAAAGAGGGAAGTGATATCAGCCCTAAGATTTCTCAGTATAAGATTAGAAAGGTTAGCATAGATCAGAAGAGCCAAAGGGCAGACTTAGGCTCTATCATACTACATTGTTCCAGCACTATTATTCCATTTTAATTGACATGCCGACATCCTGTGGAATTCTGGGGTTTGTCGTTTACTGAGGCCAAAGAGCTCTCTGGTTGAGACTTCTAAACGCTCCTCCCTAAACTGCAAATCCTAGGATTCCATAGGATGAAGCCATGGCAGTTAAAGTGGAATCATAGTACTGTTTAACAATGTAGCGTGATAGTGTCCTAGGAAAATCTCTCCTTCCTTCCACACTAGTTGAGTTGCATCAAAACACTCCCAACAAAGTAGAGGGATGAAGAAAAGCATACATCTACCCTGTGAGGCAGTTTGGTCTGAGACAGAGAGTGACTGACCCAGGCTACCATCCAGTTAGGGACTAAATCACGCTACGCACGCAAAGCCAAAAAGTTGCAATTGCGCAATGGATATATTCTGCTGATACCATGTTCCCCGTGCCTTGTTTTGCAAGTGGTAATTGTGCTTTCTATGCTGCAGCTGAACATTGTGTATTGCAGATGTGCATCCCATATTGTGCATTTCACCTTGCACAATATCACCTAATAACTTACCTGCATTGCACAATATTGCTAATCTGCATGGGCATTGCATAGTGTTCATGTAGCATATCTCTGCATGCAGATATTTATGCTGTGCTGAAGGGATGTTGGATTGCAACTCCAAAGTCACCAAGGGAGCTTTCATGGCTAAATATGGACTAGATTTTTCCAGTCTCAGCCCAACAATTTAACTTGGACTAGCTTTCCTTCACAGTGGAGTTCCCCACAACCTCACGTGTGCCCCACATGCCTAAAATTATAACTCTGTCAGAAAAGACTTGAACCCCCTTTCTTAACTCCTACTACTTATTCTGATATCACAATGTCTTAAGCAAACCAGCTATCAGAGAAACAAGAATATTGGTCCAACTGGAGACAACTTTTAAGAAATATATTAAGAAAAATCAAAAGACTATGAAAAAAGAAAGAGAAGAGCACAGCATCGACTCTGTTAGGAGAATATTTTTATTTTTATTTTTAAAAAGAGCCATCTGGCTGTATCCCAATAGGAAAAAAAGGCATAGAAATGCTGAGAAACCCCCCCCCCACTATAGAGACACTGTAAATCAAACAGCATTGAGTTTAGAACTTCAAAAACGCAGAAATTTTCATCTATTATTAATTATGATAAAAAATTCTATCTCAGAATATTTTACACCCCAGCTGTTGCTGAGAGAAAGAGAGAACCTGCAATGTAAATGTACTGAAAAACAAAAGAATCGGAACCAAATCTTTGACCTCTAAACAGGGACTGCAGAAATATAGTAAACTACTTCATTTCCTTTTCTCACTTGAAAGAGGAAAATATAGCTATAGCAATATAAAATCTGTAATTGTATTCTAATTGTAGGAAATTAATTGTACCATTCTAATGTATAAACCTGAGGGTTTCCTCCCCAAAAAAAATGGATTAAAAAAATTCTTTAGGATTTTCTGACCGCATTAAGAAGTGATCGGTCCTCATTTTCCTATTTTTCTACTAAAAGAAGAACCACTGTCTCTTCAATAATACCCGAGAGATGGAAAGCAAATGAGGTTACATGTTAAAAATACCACGAATGCTGCAGAAATACTCAGTTCTTTGAAAGAGTTTATGAGTTAATCTGATTCAGCCAGTCTGAAGGTTTGCAAATAGAACCAACGGAAAGAAGGGCTCCTTCATGTCAATGCCTTCCTCCACTTCCCCTTTTCTCTGCTACAAGGGTCTGGTTACTCATTTAAAGGTGGAAAGAAGACAATGATGACAGTTCTTCCACAAGTGGGTGCTTCAGAACTCTAGCAGGGCAATTTTTCCTGCTGAGAGTACAAGTGTCAGCTTTCCCTAGTGAGAAAAACAACTGTAAAGGAGTTCCCCTGACTGTTAATATGCTTCCAGTCTGAACTCAGAGTGCTGGTGATAAAGAGCTTGAGACATTGATATCTGAGGGAGGACTTCTTTTTTATATATGCCTGCAAAAGGACTGAGCTCTGCTGGAGGCACTCCTCCCCCTCCCCACTGCATATCCCATCAGTGGAAATAATACAGTGTGGGAGGTTGTGTGAGAGGCCTCCCAGGCCCTTTTCACATGCTTTTTTGCTTGCGCGAGCGCCCTTTGAGCATCATGCGAATGGGAGCATCGCTCCGTACGACACACTCCCACTCACGCGACGCTCACGAGGCTAAAGCAGGGCGCACGCACACTTTTTGATTTTCAGCTTTAAGCCGAAAATACTCTGCGCTCGCGCAATGCTCGCAGCGCCCTTGCACACTTACCTGTGTGCGGTGTGTTGGCAAGCCGGCCCAGTCGCGCTTCCTTCCCCCAGCGCAGCCTACAACTCCCAGACTGCGCTGTGGAAGGAAGGAAGGAAGGGGCGCTAGCGTGACGGTCGCGTTAACAGGAAGCCATGCGGGAGGAAGAAGGGCTGTCTTGAGCTGCTTGCGCGAGTGGCTGCTCGTGTGAGTGCCGCTCCCCATTGCCGCGACAAGGTACGGTGCGAAAACGGCCCCAGTTATGAAACACCCTCCCTTTAGAGACCTGATTGGCATAAGCATTGATGTCATTCCAGCACCAAGGAAAACATGGCAGCTCCTTCTCTTTCTTCCTCTTCTTCTTGCCTTTGGGTCCTAACTTATTAAGGTCCTTTTTGCACGGCATTTGCCATGTGAAAGGGCGCCTGGAGCATTGCACAATTGTGAGGAGCAAGCTGCATGATGCACTCATAATAGCACGACGCTCCAGGGTATAGCAGGCACTGCTTGCGCACGTTTTCATTTTTGGCTTTCAGCTGAAAATGATGCATGATCGTGCATTGCTCCAGGACCCCATGCACACTTGCCGTGTGTGCGGAGCCTCCAGAGCCGCGGCAGTTGCACTTTTTGTCCCAGTGCAGCCTGGGAAACTCCCAGGCTGCGCTGCGGAAAGAAGAGGTGGGGCTCTCACGCTGCCTGCTTGGGAGCAGGCAGCTTGTGCAGAGCTGAAGCAGCGGGGACACAAGAGCCTCTTGCTGGAGGCTGCTCACGCGATCCCCACACCCCAGCACCAAAAAAAGGTAAACTGGAAAGGACCTAAGATCAATACCTATGCTTGGTTTTAAAATATCTTGTTTTAACTTATCAAACTTATTTAATGTGGTTTTTGCCTTTTAAAATCATTTTTACTGTTCTAAATTGGTTACATTGATCTTATTGTATGCTGTCTTGAAGTCCCCTGTTATAAAGCAGGATTTAACTATGTTTAACAAAGGGGAAAAAATACAAATAGCATAGTTTTTCTGCCTAGTGGTGCTGGTCGCTTCCATGCAAGGATGGAAAAACATATTCAAAAAATTTTTAAAAAATGATTTAATTTGTGTGTGCGTGTGTGTGTATTTATGTGTGTGTGTGTCAAGAAAGCTTTACAAGAAAAATTCACAAGTAATGATAATCTTTGTAGTTAGAGACTTGTTTCTATGAAAAACGCACATAACTTGTTTTGTGCAGAAAACAGCCTTACCTGCACAGAAAAAAATCTATCTAGAAATATTATTTTCTGCACAGATAAGATTGTTTTCTGTGAAGAAAATGCTTTTTCCCCCCTACATAAATCAACCACAGGCAAATTTTGCACGGCAGTTTAGGGAGGGGCATGTAGAATTCTCAGCCAGAGAGTTCTTTGACCTCAATGAACTACAAACCACAGAATTCCACAGGATGTTGGAAGTGAAATAATAGCACTGTAGCAGCGTAGTGTGGAAATGGCCTTAGTCTCCAATTTCTGCGTTTTGTATGCAGCAAATGATATTTCTACACGGCTGTGTCCTCAGCAGCAAAATGCTGTAGTTGGAGATTTATTCTCTGCAAAATGTGTATGGATGCAGGAAACAGCTTTTTCTGTGCAATATTTTCAACACAGAAAATTCTGCTTCCTGTGTAGAAAATGTTGTTTTCTCGTCCAAACAAGCGTGTACAAATTTTGTGTAGAATAAGTCCTGAATTGCGAATAGGCTTCAAAAACTGTATGGTTTTCAAAGACATTCTTGTAGCAAGAAGAAGATTGCTAAAATGACTCATTGCTTCCTTCAGGGGGAAAAATAGTGAAGAATTGCATTCCTACTTCCATGTCATCAAGGTAATGAACCTGTTCTGGATCTGAAATGGAACCTTCAAGATGTTTAACCATTCTAGGGATATAGCTCAGCACCTTGGATTGCTTCATTAAAGTTCAGATTAACATTCAGAAAACATTCACAAGCCCACCAACATGGAAACTACCAACCTCCATTGTTCCTACCTGAATTTGTGAGGTTACTATTGGCAAGTAATTAGTTGCAAAGATAGTCCCCCCCACCCACCTCCAGAGTTGCGGTGTCTCTCTCTATTTTTTTCTTCATGAGTCTAAACATCCCCAGCTCTTTTAACAGTTCTTCAATGCTCACTGGTGTTTTTTTTTTTTATGGCCATATTATAGTATACACAAAAACAGACCCACTGCTAGTGATTCTATGAAGGTTTGATTGTTCTCCAGGGGTTTGATTGATCTCCAGGGGTTTGATTGACAAGAAGCTATAGGTAAATCCCCTTTGTGGTCTGCTTTTCAGTCATAGCCTGTCTAGCCTTTACACTGACCTGGGTCAGTGCTTAAATAGTTTAACCTAATACATCTGATGTATTATATTAGTCCATGAAAGCTTATGCTACAATAAACTAGTTGGTCTCAAAGGTGCCTCTGGATTCTTTTATGCCTTTTAGTGCTTAAATCAGTATTACCTGTAAAGCTCCTCTCCATTCACTCTGTGAGTTTCAATATCTAAGAAGTAGCTCACATAATTCAGGACACAGCTTTCCAGAGTGTGTTTGTTTGTTAAGCTTTCATCAGGTGAGACAATTTTATTGATTAACAGGATATAAGCCAAATGATAGGAACTTTTGGCCCTCCAGCTCTTTTGGACTTTACCTCCAAAAGTCCCTTCTACAGTGTCAATCTGTAAAGGATGTTGAGAGTTGTAGTTCTCACAGCTGGTTGGCCCAGAGTTCTCAGTCCTAGTGTATCAATGCATGCCCTCCAACATTTCATAGATAAAAACTGGGCCATGTGTGGCAAAGCAACATCAGAGTTTGATCAAGATAGTAAACTTATAAGTGAGGAAGAACACACAAGATTGGAGAGACTGCAGCAGTTTGCTTTTGTCCACAGCAACTACAAAGGGCAAGATTTCACCCTCTCCTCTCTCCCTGCTAAGTTAAATGAGTGCAAAAAGCTTTTGAACTTTGAACTCAGGCCATTTCTGCACTAGCCTGTTATAGTTCTGTTATTCCACTTGCAACATCCTATGGAATCCTGGGGTTTGCAGTTTAGGGAGGGACCTTTGAGGGGCCTGCAAACCCCAGGATTCCATAGGATGTTGCAAGTAGAATAATAGCATTATAACAGCCTAGACCATTTCTGCACGGGGTGAGGGAACCACCCCGTGTCACTACTTACCAGGTCTTATGGCTCCCCAGCCCGGTCCAGGCTGCTCTGGAGCAGTGTGTGCTCGTTGTTCCACACTGCTCCGGCATCAAAAATGGCGGCTTCTGGTTGGTTGAGGGTCTCGACCAACCGCTGATGCTCGCCAGCCTAAAGCCCACCCCTGGCAGATCACAGGCTCGCATTGGTGCGAGCCTGCAAATCTGCACAAGGGAACAGGCTTGCACTGGTGTGCTCCGTGCTTTTGAAAAACCAAAAGAAACAGGTTTTTCAAAAGCATGCTGGACGACCACTTGGGGTTGTTCCGGAGCTGGCTGAGGTGTGGATCTATGTTAAATAGTCCATACCCAGTCTGCTCCCAGGTGCGGACATCCTCCCTGGAGGACGGACTGCACCTTTTCTAATACCCTGTGCAGAAATGGCCCTAGTGTGGAAATGGCCTTAATACTAGGTACATGTGCAGATCCAGATGAAATCAATTAGGCCCTGGTGGCATTCATTAAAAAAATATTTTGTCCCATAATGAAACCAGCATGAGTGGCAACTAGGCCTCTAAGAGTGCCATGACACAGAAGTCCTTCTCCCATATCATTCCACAGTGCATCTCCCACACTGAAGGCACACAGAAGAGGATATCTCCAGGAAACCTCAGTGCTTGGACTGTGGTACACTGTTAGAGGTGGTCTTTCATGTATGGACATCCCAAGCTCTTTAGAGCAAGGGTTTACTTTCCAGCATTCAGAGCCACCATGATGTAGTGGTTCTACAACCCTGGATACCAGGGTTTGATTCCTTGCTCAGCCTTGGAAACCCATTTGGTAACCTTGGGTCACATACTCTCAGCTCCAGAAAATCCTTTGATAGGTTTGCCTTAGATTCGCCATAAGTCAGAAACTACTTGAAAGCACATAAGAACAGCAACTTTCAGAAGCGAAAAAGAAGACTCTTCAGTGTAGTCACCTTCACATTAATGAAAATTTAGATCATAAAGAAGCTGAAATGTTCACCAACTTGATTTTTAACGTCCTCTGCCTTATGTTTAAAGTGTCCTGTGACATCTTAAAGACTACAAAACTTGTTACAGCATGAGCTTTCATGCACTTTTGTGGATGACAAAGCACTGAAAAAAATATTTTTTTTGACCTCAGGGACCATGCTAGCTCCAGTATTCAGTTAATCATAACCCAAAAAAAGTCACATTCCCAAGCTCTAGTACACCATTCATTCATGGAAGGCCAGAAGCTTGTTAGAATGTGGAAGGAAATTCCAGGACTGCTACAGCAGGCTCTTATACTCTAATCGGTGGGTGGTGCTGGTAGTAGTGGTAGTGATTCCTGCCACATGGCAGTGCCTAGAGACCTAATCTGTGCCAAACTCCATCCAGTGGAGTTAATCAGTTCATTCCAGATTATCAGCCATCACATAATAATAGTGAGAGAAATAGGTAACATTTCAGTAGAGGAAATTTTTCCTCCCATTGAAGAAGATATTTTCTTTAAAGCCCTGTGCTCAAGAGAATGCATTGGAATCTCTATAGCAATTTCAGGTACAGTCTTCAATAACGTCTAGTTGACTATATTCACAGGAGGTGGAAGTGATGATATTGTAATAATATTCTCCGGCACCTGTATTGGATTTTCCTTAAACTGGCAATTACTATTGAGTTTTATCCAACTGCTGTTGGTGAATGATGCTGAGTTGTTTTGACTAGGTGCTTTAGCAGTATTCACATGAAGCACATGTGGAAAAATGCAGGGAAGTAAAACAGCAGACACAAGATGCCATCTTATGGCCTAGGTTGTGAGACATTTCCCTAAACTGCACGGAGAATTCTCCAACTATGATGGACAAGATCTGACCTTTGGGGTTTCATCATGCAGATCTTTGCATGTGGGGCTACGTATTAATTGTGCTACACAACCATTGTGTTTAATGCCAACATTGCAAAACTGAATCAAGACAAAAAATATACAACTGAATACAAAACTAAATACACAGTGCATGCCTATCATGTGCACAGTAGCACCTCCAAAACCTTGCATGCACAACTCCACTTCTACAACCTTGAGCTGAATGTAGAAGTTCCACATTGGAAACAATTGTACAACAACTTCCTTTAGGGGAATGTGCATGTGCACAAGGCATCAGTAGGATTCCGGCCGTTTCATTAGGAAGTCCTTTCCTACTCAAAATGGTGGTCAGTGGACTGGTTCTAGTCTGCAAGACATAAGCTGCCACTCCCCAGCAAGTTACCAGGAAACTGAAAAAATAATAATAATATGACACCAATATGATACAAGTCCCTGGCACATTGGGAGGAAAATGCCAACCTGATGTATCAGACAGCCTTAGAAGCACTACTCTAAAGCAAGTAGGGTGGTCAATACATATTTTTACTGGAGATCATTGGGGGATAGACTGCCTCATCAATTTCGTACAAAAACTCAGTTTGAAACCAAAGATAATGAGAAACTGAAGGATATCATTCTCAAGAACTATTGAATATTGTTTATTGAGGACTATATTCAGAGTACCTACTGCCACTGATTGTGTGGCCAGTTCCATGTTACTCCTTAAGTAGCCACTTCTGTGCCTAGGACAGTCAACTACAGCAGATCTCCATCAATGGTTCTCTTTAGTCAGACACTTGCTTTAGTCTCTCTTCTGTTCTTCTTTGCTTTTAGTCTTTCATCACCTCTTTCTCCTGCTTTTTGCCCTTTTCTCTGTTGCCTCCAAACGGTTCCTTTTAACTGACATACTGCTTCTCTTTTCCTTCCAATCCCACAACCCTCCCCTTGTTGCTACTCAGACTTCTTGACCTATAGGATCCAGCATTATGTTATCACTATTCTGAAACCATACCAGTGTTAGAAAAAGTGAATTCAGCAGTAGAAACAATGGATCCCCCACCACAACCAGGTCTACGTAATACTTTGTGAACTGAGTTTAGTCTAGGGTATGGCTCAGATTCGGGTGGGCAATTGTCCGGGATTGGAGGCAGCAGGACAGGCATTTATGTAGACAAAACAATTGTCTGATGTTTTTTATTTCAAAATAGAATAATTGAAAATAGAATAATAGAATAATACGATCACAGAATCATAGTGTTGGAAGAGACCACAAGGGCCATCAAGTCCAATCCCCTACCATGCAGGAACAAACACTCAGAGTACCCCCAGCAAATGGCTATCCAGCCTCTGTTTAAAAACCTCCAAAGAAGGTGACTCCACCACACTCCCAGATGGCATATTCCACTGTTGAATGGCTGTCAGGAAGTTCTTCCTGACATTTAGATGAAATCTCTTTTCCTGTAGTTTTAAATCCATTGCTCCGTGTCCTAGCCTCTGGAGCAGCTGAAAACAAGCTTGTTCCATCTTCAACATGACTCCCTTCAAATATTTAAACATGGCTATCATGTCACCTGTTAACCTTCTTTTCATCCCACTAAACATATCTAGCTCCCTAAGTCGCTCCTCATAGTGCATGGTTTCCAGAACCTTCACTATTTTGGTCGCCCTCCTATGGACACGTAACAGCTTGACAATATCATTCTTGAATTGTAGTGACCAGAACTTGACATAGTATTCCAGGTGAGATCTAACCAAAGCAGAATAGAGTGGTATTATTACTTACCTTGATCTCAACACTATATTCCTATTGATGCAGCCTAGAACTGCATTGGCTTTTTTAGTTGCTGTATCACGCTGTTGACTCATGTTCAGCTTGTGGTCCACTAAGACTCCTAGATTCCTTTCACATATACTGTTGCCAGCTGCCACTATCTTATCCAGAAGCATTCATCCTTGTTTCACATATATAATTTCTATTTTCAGATACTAGAATATTTATAGCATTCTATTGTACAATGAGGTTGTTAAGTGAATATATACATACTGTCCAGTTGCTTCTGGTACCTATGCTACAAGTTGCTAATAACACTTGTACAGAATTTCCAAAAATCATACTGTCGTGAAAGACCCGAGAGACCATCTAGTCCCACACCTTGTCACTGCGGGAATCCACTGCTGAAGTACCCTTGAAATATCCAACCTTTGTCTTAAGACCTTCAGTGTCGAGAGTCTAGCACCTTCTGAGTTCACCTATTCCACTGCTGAACAGCTCTTTCTCTTGAAGAGTAGTGGTTGTAGCAGATAAAGAATGAATTATGGAATGGAAGAGGGGAATAATGATGTTCAGAAACCCCATCTTTCTCTTGTGATGTTTCATTAGCATTATTGGCATGGAAAAGGACATAGACCTTCAGATGTTATTTCTCATCCCTCACCATTTGTGATGCTTGCTAGCACTGGTGAGAGCTGAAGTCAAACAGCACCTGGAGACCACAAGTTCCCACTATGTGCCGTATTTGAGGAGTTACTGGCTTCTCTCAAAATTATCTGGATAGTTCACCTGAGAATGACACCTCTCCAAATAAATTTACTTTGAAGTTCCTTTTAATTGATTGTTCAGTTCTAGCTCTGTTATTGGGGGTGAGGAACTTTTGGTCCATCAGATTTTTTGGGTTATAATTCCCATAATGCTATCCCATTAGTTGTATTAACTGAGGCTTCTGGGAGATGAAGTACAAAAGAACTGAAGGGCCCTTCTGATTGAGTCTTATAGGAGATGCAGCCCCAAATATCTACAATAAGAGGAAGAGTATTCTTAACATAACATTATTGGGTATCTCCAAGACTGGTGTTGTGTATTGGGTCATAAAATCAGACCATAAAGTGGAAATTGTAAACACAGAGTTCTGCATACCATGATTTTTTGTATGTGTGCTAAATGTTTAACACAAATACCACAAAGCAACAAGCAGATGAAACTCAAATATTCCTGGCTGGTTTCTTTCCCCCCTTTATTTCTAAACTGTTACTGCTCAAGGATAACTGTAGTTAGATTGCCAATTTTCACCTCCAGTGTGCAATTAATAATTTCATTGGCTAGATGTCCAATGAGGAATTTGCACCTTTAATGACGTGTGAGTTTTGTCAGTTTCATTGTTCAGCTTCTGGGCATTTCAGTAAAATCCATATATATTTTTGGCCATATTATTATGCACTCTATGAAAGTAGCATTGCCAGTGGGGGAATCCCCTACCCCCACCATACGTAACTTCTTCATTTGAAAAATAATTCTTTCTATAAAATAATTCTGGCAGAAATAGTGGGAAATTGGGGCTTATAATCATGAGGTCAATTAGAATGGCCATGCTGTTTTGTTTTCTCCTGATGTATAATACAAAATAAAAATAAGAACAGAACACTATGTAACACTACGGTTTCCTCTAATAATCCCAAGTGATCACAGAACAAAAGAGTCCTGATGGATTAAACCAACTGTTCATCAAGTCCAGCCCTCTCATTCCAACATTGGTGAGCAAAGAATGGAGGATGTACTCTTGGGGGTGACAGCTTCTCAGATTCCCAAGCCAGCACAGTCAGTTCCTTTTTTGGACTACAACTCCCAGAATCACCCCCATGTTAGCTGAATGACTCTGGAAATTGTATCCCAAAAACGAGCTTTTCCAAGCTTCAGTGGCAAGCCAAACAGTTTGTAAAAAAGCACCAGTAGAGGAGAAGGGTAGCAGTAACCCCTTCCAGGATTGACCCAAAGTATTTTCTGGTGCTTACCAACAACTCATGTAGAGATGCTGACTGGCAGTTGAAGATACTTCTCCAACATGTTGAGGGGACAAGGACCTCCTCTACATCTGTGGGTACTGAGCTAGGTTATGAAAAATGCAAAGGAATCTACTAGGACACACAATCCCTCCTCCAACATCTCACCACGTTTGAGTGTCTCCTGCCCAAGGCAGCCATCTCACTCTGTCTAATGGTAGGGTCTTGCCTGACTCTTGATATTTTCCTCCTAGAAACTGGTGTGCAAACATATACAGGCTACAAAGTAAACATGAAGGCTCTATTAATACACCCTGGCTTAAAACAGACACAGAATTCTCATTCACAATATCCTTTTGAGGCCATCTAAGCAGCACCCTATCTCATCTGATCTTGGAAGCTAAGCAGCATCAGCTTACTTGAATGAGAGACCAGCAACAGATACCATGTGCTGTTGGCTATATTTCAGAGGAAGGAACTGGCAAAACCATTTCTGAAGCCCTTTCCACAACTTACTTTTCTTGGCACTGAGGTGTGGGGATCATGCAAGCAGCCTCTTGCAAGAGGCTCTCGTGTCCCCACTGCTTCAGCTCTGCAGTTGCTGCCTGCCTGCTGGCAGGTAATATAAGGATTCCGCCTGTTCCTTCCGCAGCACAGTCGGGCATTTTCCCAGGCCGTGCTGGGGAAGGAAGCGTGAGCACCGTGGCTCCAGAGGCTCCGCATGCACGGTAAGTGCATGCGGGGCCCTGGAGTAATGCACAATCGTGCACCATTTTCGGCTACAAGCCAAAAATGAAATAGTGAGCAATTGGCACCAGCAGCGTCACGCGATTGTGGAGATGTCGTCTGAAACACTCCTTGCAATTGCAGAACGCTCCGGAGGCCCTTTCGCATGGCAAATACCATGAGAAAAAGGTCTGAGTATTCCCTCCCTAAGAAAACTGTGAAATTCAAGGGGCCACCATAAGTCAACAGGCAGCTTGAAGGCACATATGCACACAAGCCAATGACCACAAGTTATGGTAGCATGATTTAATAATGATTTCTGTGCTTGTCTTTTTTCTGTCCCCAATCTGTTGCTAATCAATTTTAATTAATAATTTCAACTTTGAGCACTGTAAGAGCTGAAGACAAGAAACATCTCTACCCACTTTCTCCACAGCATATATTGCTGTTTGATCCTCTCCTCCCTAGAGCCATATGTGGCCCCCAAAATAGCTTTCTGGAAAGTCAAGAGGTCTTCCTGAAGACTGTGATATAATGTGTGTATCTGCTCTGAAGGGACAGGGTTTCTTCTAAACCAACATATGTTAAACTATTTTAGGCTCCACATCCTACCAGTAGACAATAAATGGTACAGCAAGATATAAGAAGTCCATCTCTCTCCCTCCCCACAAGCTCATACACAACAGGAAAATAACTTACATTCCCCTAGTTTGTCAACTACAGCAATTTACAGAATTATTTTTTTATGCTGGGCATTAATTAGAAACTGTAATGCAGCATCAAACACACACATACACACCCCTAATGTAAATCTAGATTGAAATTCCAGCCCTGGATAAGGATAGAATCCAGATCAAAGGAAGTAACAGTATACTTTATCTGATTTTGGGCAGATCTTACCAGGTAGCCTTTCACACTAATTAAGTATAGTAATATGATTCCACTTTAACTGCCATGGCAACATCCTTTGGGATTCTGGAAATTGCAGTTCAAGGGGGAGCACTTAGAATTCTCAGTCAGAGGGGCTCGACTGTGGCCCTTTTTGCACTGTACCTTTTTGCGCGAGGGGGAGGGCCTCTCAAGCGAGAAGCCTCCTCCGGGACACCGCTGCTTCCCCCTCGTTCCTTCCGCAGGCGCTTCCTGCTGGTGCGTCCTTCGCACTAGCGCCCCTCCCCTTCCTTCCGCAGGGCACCATGGGAGCTGTAGGCTCCGTGGGGGAAGGAAGCGTGACCCGGCCGCCTCGCGATGCTCCACACAGCAGGTAAGTGCGCGTGGGCGCTGTGAGTGTTGTGCGAGCGTGGGTGATTTTCGGCTTCAAGTCAAAAATCAAAAAATACGCCCGGGCACCGTGTCAGCCTCGTGAGCACCGCGCAAGTGGGGGTGCGTCATGTGGTGCGACGCTCCCATTTGCATGGTGCTCAAGGGGCGCTCGCGCGAGAAAAAATGAATGTGAAAAGGGTCTGCCTCACCTAACTACAAATCCCAGGATTCCACAGGATGCAGCTAAAGTGTAGTTACAGCGTTGTAACTTTGTAAATGTGAAAGGACCCAAAGGTTTCCATTGTCATGAAGTGGAACCATAATACTATAATTTGGTGATGTGAAAGGGTTCCTGCAATACTGTCTCCAGGTCTGGGTACCACAGTTTGAGAAGACTATCAATGAGCTAGTACAGTGATTCCCAACCTCTAGTCCTCCAGGTGTTTTGGACTTCATCACCCAGAAGTCTGAGCTATCTTGGCCAATGTTCAGGGATTCTGGGAGCTGAAGTCAAAAACACCTGGAAGAACAGAGTTTGGTAAATACTGAGCTAGAACATATCCATGGGAAGACAGAAAGATGGTAATGGGCCTGGAAACTAAGGTTTATAAGGAAAGGCTCAGGGAACTGGGTGTGTTTATCACGGTGAAGAAAGGAAAGAGAGGTGATATGATAGCCATCTTAAACGATTTAAAGGGCTGTCACTTAGAAGATGGAGTGAGCTTGTTTTCTGCTGCTCTAGAAAGCAGGTACCAAACTAACAAATCCAAATTACAAGAAAGGAGTTTGACTAAACATTAGGAAGAACTTGCTGACAGTAAGAGCTCTTTGACTGAGGGCCTTTCTGCACTACACTGTTATAGTGCTATTATTCCACTTTCAACATTCTGTGGGAATTCTGGGGTTTGTTGTTTACTGAGGCCAAAGAGCTCTCTGGGTGAGAATTCTAAATGCCCCTCCTTAAGCTGCAAACCCCAGGATTCCATAGGATATTGAAAGTGGAATAATAGCATTATAGCAGTGCAGTGCAGAAAGGCCCTGACTTGAAGGTAGTGTACACACCAATTGGATGGCCCTCTGTCAGGGATGCTTTAGGTGTGGATGTTCTGCATTGTCTTTGGGTTGAACAAGATGACCTTGGGGATCCTTTCCAATTCTGTGCTTCTGTGAGCCTATGTGAACATCCATTGATTTCTCCCATCTGGCTATAGCAGTTCTTGCTGCTACCACAAGTAAATATCACAAAAAGTATTTTCCCGATTTAGACAATAATTTGTTGTTACTCCCACAAAAGAAGCCTGTCTGCATGCTGGACATAAACCAAATGTTAGAAAACAAACCTAACAGAAACAGAATGGGACAGAATAGAACATATATGGCTGAAGAATGACATTTCACCAGATGCAGACTAGAGGGAAAACTTTGATGGACAAAGATATAGAACTGCACCAACACCAAACTGAAAAAAAAAGCCATGTAAAATCAATACACAGAAGCAATTAAATAAGCCAGACAGGGAACCTGCCTCACCCTTCCTGACTGGCAAAACTCACCCACGCCCCATCAACAGGATTGCTTTTTTTTTCTGAACAAAGCAAGGGAAAATTAATTTTACATCTGAACACAGTCTATGAGATTACAATAGGCTAATATTTTTAACAGTAAGGCATCCAGCAATGGCTGATTCTAAAAGCCCGGAGGGAGAGAAGTTTTAGGAACATTCTCTAAAAGCTGGCAGGCTGAACTCATCAAAAATTCTGCAAAGGACATCCACCCTTTCCCTAAAGAGAAACAAAACTACACAGTGGCTTCATCATACCCTCCATGTCTTCTCAAGAGTGATGTTGATACCCAACTTTCCCTCCTGATGCATCATTTCCATCACACATCAAGAGAAGTAGGGAGGGAATGACTGAAGTCTCATGCCTTTGCAATGTCCCAATGACCAGATCTGAAGCTGACACACCCAGAAACACAAAACTCCTTGAATCTGTTCTGCCATTTCAATCTATGGCTCTTGAACTGGACCATTGTGACAACTCTTGTGTTCTTGGGGCCTTTCCGCACTACACTGTTCTAGTGCTATTATTCCGTCTTTAACCGCCTGGGATTTGCAGTTTATAGAGGGGCATTTAGAATTCTTAACCACAGAACTCTTGGGCCTACAAACCCCAGAATTCCATGGGAGGCTGAGGGTGGAATAGTGACACTATAACAGTGTAGTGTGGAAAGGCCCTTAGGGTGACAAGAGCATAACAAAAGGATATTTTTTTCATCAGAAAGTTTTTACTTCTGCCCAGAGTCTGTCTGAAAGATCATAAGAAGAATACTTTATTGATGCCCCTTGTGGCATGTCCCTTATCAGGCTTATTTGCCTGAGACTAGGACAAGGAGCAATGGATTCAAGTTGCAGGGAAAGGAGATTCCACTTGAACCTCAGGAAGAACTTTTTGACAGTTAGAGCTGTCCGGCAGTGGAAGATGCTGCCTCGGAGTGTGGTTGAGTCTCCTTCTTTGGAGGTTTTTAAGCAGAGGCTGGATGGCCATCTGTTGGGAAAGCTTTGATGGCTTGGGGCCAGCCTACCTGCGGGATCGCCTTCTCCCATATAATCCGCCCCGCGCACTAAGGTCCTCTGGGAGGAATTTACTGCAGCCAATCAGAACTAGGTTGGCTGCGGTTACCCAGAGGACCTTTTCTTCTGTCGCTCCCAAGTTATGGAATGGCCTGCCAGAGGAGACCCGGCACATTACCAGTCTTGACTGCTTTAAAAAAGCAGTCAAGACCGTTCTCTTCCGACAGGCCTTCCCAGATTAGTGTTCCACCGCCTCTCATCATTGTCTTTTGTGTTAATCTTGTTTTTAATTTGTTTTAATTAACTAATATGTTTTAGGGGGATAGAAGGGTTGGAGGGTAGGGAGGATAGGGTGCATTTTAATGTTTTAATGTTTTTATATATTTTTAATGCCGCCTCGATCCATTGGGAGAGGCGGGATAGAAATAAATTTTATTATTATTATTATTATTATTATTATTATTATTATTATTATTATTGCTCATCACTCATTTTCTTCCCAAACTCCATATACAGTACTTGCATTTACATCTTCCAATATACAACATGGTAGCAAATCTGGACTTGCTATTCCATGAGAAGGATCTCATATCTCTGTGTAACTCTGCATATGCAGTTCTGGAGTTTGGATGGCCATCCGTCAGAAATGCTTTGATGGTGTATTTCTGCATGGGTGGGCATTGGACTTAATGGCCCTTGTGGTCTCTTCCAACTCTATGATTCGATGATTCTGCCTCTGTATAGCACCCAGGAGCTGTCAAGCCCTAGGAAGGGCTTACGCTGCTGTTGCTTACCAATGGGGAGGGGAAAAGGAGGAAGGAACGAGGGAGGGAGGGAAGAAGGAGGAAGAGGAGGAGGAGGAGGTGATTCAGACCATAGAGAAACAGTTGGTCCAAGGGAAGAACAAAAGAAAGTGCTCTCAAACTAAGTGCCCATTTTCCTTCCCCTAGGAGCCCAGAACAGCCAGGTCTTCATAGCCTAAATCAGTGGTTCTTAACCTCAGATCCACGGATCTCTGGGGATCCATGAAGCCCTCACAGGGGGTCTGTGTAGGGTTGCCATTTATCCCAGAAAACAGGGAAAACCCCAGATTTAAGGCATTGAAAAATGTCCTAGCCGGTTGTGGTTGGTTGATGCAGAAATCATCAGGATTAACACCCCAGTAGCTTCCTGCCCCCCATCATGGGTTTCCCATTGGGAAGCCAGTGAGGTATTGTATTTTCCATAAACAGAAAAGCCATTCACAGCAGCCCCAGACATGCCAACAGTAACTCTGAATACATCTTTTTCTCCCCACTTTCTTGAGGCCTTTTCACCCTACACAGTGCTGTGATTCCATTTTAACACACTCTCCAACATTTTACATATGAAAAATGGAATATATGTGGAATATATGTGGCCAGACAACATCAGAATGTAGTCAAGATTGCAAAAGTTATTAATGAGGAAGAAGAAACAAGCTAGAAGAGGCTGCAGCAGTTTGCTTTTGCCTGAGCCCCCGGGAAGAGGGCTCTCCTCTCTACTCCCCCCTCCACTGCTGAGTTAACCAGGTACAAATTAATTTTGGACTTTGGACTGAGTTTCCGGTAACTGACGTAACTAGAGGGAAAATGAGAGGAACAGAGAGAAACTGGGATATTTTAAAAGCAGATGAAAAAGTGGGATGGCAGAAGATTTAATCAGGACTGTCCCTGCCAAATTGGGACACTTGGAGAGTATGTTTTAACAACCATTGTTCCATCTTATAGAATCCTGAGATTTATAGTTTAGGGAGGAGAAATTAGAATTCTCAACCAGAGAGCTATAGTGCCTGAACAAACTACAAGCCCCAGGGTTCCACAGGATGCTGTCACAGCAGGTAAAGTGGAATCATAACTCTATACTTGTATAGTGTGAAAGAGCCCATGAAAGAGTGGAACACTACTGTGGAACAGAAGAAAGCTTTTGAAAGGAAACACTGCTAATGCTGCTATTGCTGCAACCACTACAAAAGACTCTTAGATATTAGTCTACTTGAAATATTTCCCATGTTTTTTAGGGAAAAAAATCTTTGGAGAGGAATGTCAACAGTCACAAAGACAGATCTAAACAAACTTCATATGAAACTGGGCACCCATAATATTTTCAAACAACAGCAAAGGCAAGAATTGAGTATGGGGGCCTCTGTGTGATCAGTTGGCTCTATTAGCTTGTGAGATTTCCTCGGTGCCCTTCATGGCGAATGATCACAAGGAACTTCACTGAAACTAAACTCCAGCACTTACCAAACGACAACAGAAAGAGGGAAGCCGAGAATAAAACAAATTAGTTTTTCAAGGCTGGGACTGGAGAAAACACCAAGGGCCCTATTAACTACAGAATCTTAGTGGGTCTTTGCATGTGCGAGCAAATTTGTCAGAATGCGTAGGGAAACGTCTCTATATTTGTTTCTTTCTTCCTTACAAGTTCATGCACTGAATAAAGATTTCACTGGAGTTGGGGAGGGAGGAATAAATAAAAATTAGCAATTCATGCTGTATCACAGAGATTGCGCTTTCTGTTTTCAAGTCTTGGGGTTGTGGGTGAGGGGAGATGCTTGAACTGCAAATGACCTACATTTCAGCAAATGTTAAGATGAATGTATGGATTTGATGAGGGCAGGTGACTGACAGACTGCAAATTAACAGCTAGAAAGGGTTGGGAGGAAGGGATCCATCTACAACCAGAAGCTAGTTGGAGCTGATCAAATCTAATGGCTCCAAGCACAGAGAATCAGACTTACTATCTTCCAAGAACTTTTCCATTCTGAGTTTGCTGAGGAGCCACACTTTCTTGTAGGTCAGGCATAGGCAAAAGTGTGGGCTGTAGATCATGTGCACCACCCCAGGGCTGTTTAGAAGGCATCAGGCTCCCCAAGATCTCTCTTTGAAAAAGAATTGTCCTCGAGTACATGAAGGCAAAATATTTTTAAATAATTGTACCCTCCAACTGTCCCAGTTTGGCAGGGAAAGTCCTGATTAATCCTTTGTCATCCCACTTTTTCAGCTGCTTTTAAAATGTTCCATTTTTTCTCTCCTTTTCCCACATTCTCCCTTTGTCCCCAACTGATTTATAAAATAAGCAACTCAGTTTGCTTATTTCAATTGCTACAAACTGATTTCAAAGTCTAAAAGTAGTATACACTCATTTAACTCAAGAGCAGACAGAGGAGGTAGAACCTTGTCCTTCCCAGTAGGCTCAGGCAAAAGCAAACTGTTGCTGCCTCTCCTACTTTATGTGTTCTTCTTCATTAATAACTTTTGCCATTTTGATCACACTCAGATATGTCTTGGCACACAAGTCCTAGCTTTCATCTGTGAAATGTTGGAAGTTATGAGGGTTGCAGCAAAGAAGTGCTCCACCAACCGGAGAAGCTCGCCAGCCTAAAGCCCGCCCCCGGCAGATCTGCAGGCATGCACTAGTGCGCGCCTGCAAATCTGAACTGGAGAGCGGCAACAGAGCGACATGGGGTCGTGCACTCCGTGCTTTTTAAAAACCTCTTAAAAGAGGTTTTTAAAAAGCACGCTGTGTGACCAGTTCTGGTCGCTCCGAACCGAACTGAGGTGCGGAACTACAAAAAGTAGTCTGCCCCAGTCCACTTCACAGTGCAGAAGACCTCCATCAGAGGTTGCTCTGCGCCGTTTTAATAGCCCGGTGCGGAAAGGGCCATAGTGTTGGAAAGGTCCTCATGGGCCATTGAATCCAACTCCCTGCTGAATGCAGGATCTCCAGCTAAAGCATCTCCAGCAAGTAGCTATCTAGACTCTTTTTGAAGATGTCCAAAGAAGGAGACCCCATCCCCTCTCTAGGCAATTGGTTCCATTGCCAAACCACTCTTACTGTCAAAAAAATTCTTTCTAATGTTCAATCAAAATCTATTCTCCAGTAACTTCAAACCATTAGAGCTAGTCCTTCCCTCTGGGGCAGCAAAGAATAGGCCTGCCCCCACTCTCTGTGACAGTCCATGAGTTATTTAAATAATGGTATCATGTCACCCGCTCAATCTGCTCTTCACCAAGCTGAGCATGCCCAGCTCCTTCAGCTTCCCCTCATATCTATTCATCTCCATACCTCTTATAATCCTTGTTGCCCATCTCTGAACCTACTCCAGCCTTTTTATATATTTCTTAAAATGAGGCACTTCTTAAAAGGATATGTTTCACTTAAAATGGCATTGAAACTGGCAGGGGAAAGTTAAAAAAAAATTGATCCTATTTTGAGCCAAACTGAACCCAAAGTGATCTACGCCCAAGTCAAATTGTAGTCACACCTTTTCAAAGATGGAGGCATATATTCTAAACATATACAAACTCCCACCAGAAATTTGTCCATTCAATATATTGTTAGGGAGGGATAATCTCTGTTACTGTTCCACTTTTTTAAAAACATCATATTCTTCACACCCCACATTAATTAAAAAAACCAGCAAAATTTTGGTAAATTCGTCAAAAATGAAGTGAAACATTTTTCCTTCCTCACCTGCACAGACTAAATTCAACAGAAACACATATTCCCAGCACATAGTGGGCTGTCTGAAGTGTTGTCTGCTATTTATTAACTGCTGTCAATTGACCATGGCTCATGGTGATCCTATGGTTGGGAGATGTCCAACTCACACTACCCTCAACCACCCTGCTCAGGTCTTCCAGATTCAAGGACATATTTTTCCTGATTGAGTCTATTCATCTGTAAGGCTGCCTTCCTCTTTTCCTACTGTCTTCTACCTTACCAAGCATTATAGTCTCTTCTCGTGAATCATGTCTTCTCATGATATGGCCAAAGTACGATAGACTCACTTTATTTATCTTGGTTTCTAGGGAGAGTTCAGACTTGATTTGCTCTAGGGCCCATTCATTCGTCTTTTTAGTAGTCCAGGATATCTATAGAAATCTTCTCCAGCACCACATTTTGAATAAGTTGATTTTATTCCTATCAGCTTTCTTCACTGTCCAGCTTTCACAATTATATATAAAAATAGGAAATACGATGGCATGGACTATCCTATCTTTTGTATTCAGTGATATATCTTTACACTTGAGGATCTTGTCTCGTTCCTTCATAGCAGGCTTTCCAAGTCCTAGCCTTCTTCTGGTTTCTTGACTGCAGTCTCCATTCTGATTAATGACTAAGCCAAGGCATGGAAAATCTTGAACTATTTCAATGTCTTCATCATCTACGTTAATGTTATTTGAATCATCTGCAGTCATTATTTTTGTTTTCTTAATGTTCAGTCTGAAACCTGCCTTATACCAGTGTTAACTATGAGGAGACTGTGGGAAAAGAAGAGATAGAGCCTAATTTAGTTGTATGCATAAGGACTTAAAACCAGACTTTTAAGACTTAGGCCCTTTCCACATGCAGGCAAAGAAACAGCTGGAAACACACTGAAACGAAGCTTACCTTAAACCGGGTAAGTCCGTTGCCAGTGGAGCAGCGTGTTTTTGCTGCTCCACACTCTTCGGCATCCCATGGCGTCCTGCAGCACCCAAAATGGTGGCTTATGACTGGCGGACACTCTCCACCAACCGTAGAACCTCGCCAGCCGGAAATGCCGCCCCCGGCAGATCTGCAGGCACGCCCTTGCGCACGCCTGCAAATCCACACCGGGCACTGCGACGCGGCTGCATGGGGCTGCACGCCCCATGCCTTTTAAAAACCAGATAAAAAGTGGTTTTTAAAAAGCATGCAGCGCCGCCACTTCCAGTTGCCCTAGCACGGATTCCGGTATGGAACTATGCAAAAGTAGTCCGCCCCAATCCACTTTACGGTGTAGATGACCTCCAACAGAGGTCACTCTACACTGTTTTTTAACCCCTGTGTGGAAAAGGCCTTAAGCATGCAAGAGCTCTGGGCCTGGATGATCAAATTTGTCTGTGTCAGGTTCATATTTAAAAAAAAAAAATTTGAAAAAAATCTCATAATAATATTAAAATTATTTTTAAAAACTCAATTCTCTTCCTTTGCAGACTTGAAGAAATTTGTTCAATTTGTTCATTTTTGATCAAAAACAAATCAGAAATAAAATTTGCATCCATCCATCCATTTTAGGGAATGGACCACCAGAATAATGGAAGCACGGTAGTCTGTTTTGAGAGGCAGAATTTTCGTATTTCAAAGAAACCCAATAGGTGGAGGGCTGCCTCTAATTTCTTTTGTCAATAAGCTGAAATGCCTCTCGTCGTTGTATTCTAAATGAAGAGAATGCGTACACAGTTTCTGTCACCCTCCTGCCAAAGGAACAGCATTTGGAAGAAAATGTTCACTTCCTAATTATTTAACATGAGAAATGTGTAAAATCTCCTCACTTCGTAGCTATACACTTGACAATTGTTTTCTCACTTCGGCAGCCAAACAAGCAGGCCCAGTGATGTAATCCCTTTAACAGGGTGTCTACGGTTTTCTGTTCAGCAGAAGGAACGTACAGTACTTTTTAACCAGCGCTGAAGCCACAAAAACAAAGCCAGGGAGGTTGTTAAAATAATGAACAGTTGAAGAACAAATTTAATTCCTTTGCAAAAACAACGGCTGCCAAAGTCATAGAAATCAACTGCCAACGTCTTGTGGCTGCAACCAGCTGGGCAAAGGAAAAGAACATGGCCTTCTCCCCCAGAGTGAAATTTGGTTAGCGTTACACCCATCGCAACATCTAGTGGTGAACTCAAGCATATAAATAGATCAGGCAACGTCAGCTCCTCTCATCCCACTCTGATTGTGACTTCATGAGAAAAATCTGTTGTGTGCTCAAGAATGGAGTGTGAAGGCTAAGGCCATTTCTGCACTACACTGCTATAGTGCTATTATTCTGGTTTCAACATTCTATGGAATCCTGGAATCTGCAGTTTAGGGAGGAGCCTCTAGAATTCTCAGCCAGAGAGCCTTTTGGCCTCAGTAAACTACAAACCCCAGAAGTCCACAGGATGTTGAAAGTGGAATAGTAGCACTATAACAGTGTAGTGCGGAAATGGCCTAAGCCTGGTACATATGAAGTGTTCTTGAACAGGGGTCTCCTACTTATTGGACAGCTTAGGTACCAGAGTGGAGTCTAAAACTAGAAATAGTTGAAAAGAAGAATCTAGTAAATAATGCACTGTGCATCACTTGTGAATGCATTGTTCTTCTTGTTGTTGTGTGCTTTCAAGTTGTTTACAATGATCCTAAAGTGAACCTATCATGGGATTTTCTGGAGAGTGTGTGACATGCCCCAGATCACTCAGTGGGTTTCTGTGGCCAAGCAAGGAATTGAACCCTGGGCCATTTCCATACTACCCTGCTATAGTACTATTATTCCACTGTCAACAGCCTGTGGAATCCTGGGGTTTGCAGTTTAGGGAGGGGCATTTAGAATTCTCAGCCAGAGAGCTCTTGGGCCTCAGTCAACTACAAACCCCAGAATTCCACAGGATGCTAAAAGTGGAATAATACCACTATAACAGTGTAGGGCTGAAATGATCCTGGTCTCCAGCATTGTAGTCTAATGCTCAAACCACTATGCCATGCTGATGTAGTGGTTTGCAAAAATTAATAACACACTGTGATTTATTTATACGTGGGTGTGTATATACAAAAGTACATAAGAACAAAATAAACAAAAGCTTACCTTTAAATATACAAAAGTACCATACAGTAAAATAGAAAAAAAATATTGACTGCATTATAAGCACAACTTCTAAGAGATGTATTGCGAATCGACTCAGCACCAGCTTTTTGTGCAGTCTGTACACAGACTGAACAAAAAAAAAATGGTGCCAAACTGTTTGAGAGAAAATGCAGCACATGGTTGCTTTTTGACAATTTATTCTTTTGAACCTTTACAATTACCACTAGAACCCATATATTCAACACGTGGTCAAAAGAGCAGACCACATGTCAAATATATGGGTTCGGGTTGTAACTGAAAAGAGTTGAAAGAGTGGCTCAATGAAAAGTGGACCATCAACAAGCAGGGGACCTCTACATTCAGTAAGACTTTTGTTCTATGTAATACGGTCTAACTCAGTAGTTCTTTTAATCTATGGGCTGTGGAACCCCAGGGCCACGATGTCTTCACAGGGTGTCCACAAAGTCTTGAAGTAATACTATTAGCTATTACAGCTAAAAGAGGAAGGAAGGAAGGCAAGCAAGCGAATAGGTATGGAATCTTTCCTACAAAAATAAGTGTGTGTGTGGATTTACTTATTTCTCTTATCTCTCCAAAGTCGAAGATCCTTGCTTTGAATAAATATTTGATACAATTGAATTTAATCTTCTTGATCTGTGGCAACAAAAGTTCTTTAAAAGGGGTCTGTTGTAAATAAAGGGTTAAGAATGGTTTGTCTAGCTATTTCAAGCAGCTGAGGGCAAAAAGCAATTCTGAGGCTGCATGTCTTTCACAAGGTGTGTTTTGGTTTTTCAGCCTTCAAAGCCTCCTGATTCCTCTTCTTCTGGCCAAAGAATCAAACAAAAAAGGATGAAGTGAGTCTTCTGGAAGTCTCTAAGAAAGGCAGCAGGCAAGGGGGGGGGATGACTAAATAAGAGCATTGTCACTCTGGGTAAGAATTCTGCCTCCCCAATGAAATTTTCCTTCTGTCTCAAGTTTCTAGCATTGCTAGAATGCCAGAACTTTAGTTGAGCATTAAGAAAACAACTTCAGCAACCAAAGAAAAGGAGCAGAGATAGTTATCAAAGGTATGCAAACATAGAAAAAATTATAGTAACTTTGAGACTAACTCAGAGAAAGAATCTGGTAGCACAAGCTTTCACTTCTTTGAGAGCCATCATGGTGTAGTGATCGGAGTATTTGACTATGACCTGGGTCTGAATTCCTGCTTGGTCATGGAAACTCATGGGTGACCTTGGGCAAGTCACACACTCTGAGCCTTAGATCAGAGCAAAGGCAAACCCCTCTGCACAAACCTTGCCAAGAAAACCCTATGATAGGTTGTCAAGTCAGCTGCACTCTCCCTGCCATGGGAACAGCCATACTTTAGTGCTTAGGTACTTTGCTCTGTAGAGGTGATGGATGGAAACCTGGCAATGTTTGGGTAATGATCTGTACTGTGAATGAAGAGATGAGGCTGCAAGGTCATGCTGTTGGCAGCTGGAACTAGGACATGGGAGGATTGGGTGGGGATGTCCAAGCTTGGTATGGGCTGGCAGCCAGGAGAAGCTGATAAGAAACACAGGTCAGAAACTCAGCAGTAAGTGGTCAGTTTACTTAAGCAAGGAAACAGCTTTGCAAATGAGAAGCAATAATGGTCCCAAGAATGTCTATAAATCAGAGGCAGGCAATACAAACAAAAGTCAAAGGCAGAAACAACAAGGCAAGGGCAGCGAATGGGAGCACAGGAGAAGCGGTCAGTTAACTACCAACAAAAGCTAGAGGGGGAAAGGCTCAATTCTGATAGGTTCCAAGATCAGCACAGTCAGTGTTTGATTAATTGCTATTTGGCATAAATTTGCTGGGAGCAATGCAGGAGACCCTTTTGGTGTCTACGCTGGGTGAAAGTAGGTATGGATAGGTCACTCTCCATGTCAGAACGAGCAGGGATCCCTGCTGGGGCTGACACAGCCCTCTACTCTGTCTCTGGGGTGCGTAGTGGTACTGTTTCCTCTGCAAGTGCTGCTGTAACAGTCTCCGTGCCAGGACTCAGAGCAGGTTCTGCTCTCTCAGACTCTGAATCTGAGTCCATGTCCTGGAAGTCCATGACAGGGGAGACTAGGAAAAGTGTTGTTTTGATTTGTTAACAAGTGGGATAGCAGCACAAGCTAGTTTTGAAATGTAATGTCTTACATAAGGCTGCAAATCCAATGTTACGTTAGTCTTTGCAATTGCCAAGGCATGATGTTGTTTCTTTAGTGTTCTGAATAAAGCTTTTGAAACCTCTAAGTTTATTATCTGAACATGGAGCTAGTCTGTACATCACACACATTGACCTTAGGATCACCATAAGTTGGAATGACTTGAAGGCACACAACAGCAACAACTTCCTTCTGTCAGTCTCAAAGCCGCTACAAGATCCCTTCACATACTGATCCAGAGGGCAGTAAGTAGCTTCCCTGGCTGTTTTCAGCACCATGGTTGGCTATAAGTCTTCTCTTCCATACCAGAGGCCATAAGTCTTTTCTTCCGTACCACAGGCCAAGTCGGTCCCCCTTTCCTAGCCAGGCCCCAATTGAGATCTGAGTCTCACGGCAAATCAATTGGGGACTTAATAGTTTTCCAGGTTACTTGATTTTGAGCAGTTCTACAGGTATCCTAGAGTTGAAGGGCCCAACCAGCTCAATGCAGGAACTCTAGCAAGAGCATCAGAGCAGAAAACAGACTGGCTTCCTATGGGTTTTGCGAGGGTGAATCCAGCTACAACTTGCCTCCACTGACCTCTCGTTCTCTCCGCAGCTGCATGAGTATGCTTGAGTCCAGGGCTTCCCATACCCCAATACCACATTCCCCCCGCAAGCTGTTCTGTGTGAGATCAACAGTCTGCCTGGCCCTGGTCACCTCTCCAGCCTTTAAGCTCCAGGACTAGGGGTCTGCAGAATACTCCACCTGGACAGAGAGCTACTGGAAGGAGTTGCATGCCCACATCTTCCTGATGGTCAGCAAATAGCTGGAGGTAAGATGCTTCAACACGCTTGAGTGGGCTGGCAAAGGGCTCGTTTTGGTCAGAATTTGGATCCAGAGAGACGTGAGGATCTGTGAAATGGCAAGAATCCATGCATAGTGCTCAGCACGAATCCATGCCTCCTACCCTTTCACAGATCCTTACATCTCTCTCCGGCCTCCTGTCCTGTTCATTCACTACTTGTGTTGTATATGAGACATGAGGCTGCAAAGAGACTGAGGATCTGAGAGACTGTGAAGATATAAAGGATCTGATATCTGTATTTAGGAAAAAGAAGGAGTACAGTACTGTATAGGAGATCTTCAGGGAGTCCACTTCTGCCTTCGAGACATCAGCTGGGGAGCTTCTGTTTGTAAGTTCATGGGCTTCCCAGTGATCTTCTGTACGGTACTGTAGTTTATGCATATGCAAAAACAAGTATTCTGAGATCTGAAAAAATATAAAACACTTCTGTCTCCGGGCATTTCAGACAATTCTCAACTTGCATTTTAAGAAAGTCACCCCCAATTTCAAAGCTGCTTTTCTTCCCAAGAATGCATGGTTTTTCCAAGTGGTCCTGCTCCAATCACCAACTCCCCCCCATTAGTTTTTCCTAATGGCCACTCCCTTTTTACCTTTCCAATCCTCTCCCCAGATCATCACCCTTGTTGTGGGGATCACTATCCTCATTGTCTCTTCTGTACTACCTACTTTATCAATGCCAAAGCAGACATGCTCTTCAGCAACGCAGGGGACTCCTCAGGGTCTTTGGCCTATTGAAACCCAGTTTGGGAAATTGTGGGCCACAGGGACTGCACACAAACGAGTGAAAACAGACTTGAAATTGCTGATAGAACAACACTGGGATTCCTTTCCCGGTTGAGACAGACCATGGAACAGAAAGAAACCACCTCCCCCTATCCCACCCCACAGAAAATCTTGCCCAGAAAAAAAGATGCTGGTGACATTTTTGTACATATTCTATAAACAGCTTGGTTTAATTAAAAAAAATATTTACAAATTAAAATCCACAGACGCTATTGGATTATTTTTATTTCATGTGTGAGAGTGTAAATGACTTGGATGATGGAAGACTGTCTCCCCACCTGGAATATCGTGTCCAGTTCTGGGCACCACAATACAAGAAGGATATGGACAAGCTGGAATGTGTCCTGAGGAGGGTGATCAAAATGGTGAAGGGTCTGGAAGCCATGAAGAAGCAGCTTAGGGAGCTGGGTGTGTTTAGCCTGGAAAAAATAAAGCTCAGAGGATACATGATAGCCATGTTTAAATATTTGAAGGGATGTCATAGGGAAGCTGGGGCAACCATCTCAATTTCAGCAACCAGTCTTTATCTATTGGAATTACATTTTTTTCCATTTAAGCGATACTATTTTGTTGCTGTGGTCATATTATCATGATAATCTTCCATATCTCTTCTCTGTTTGGTCATCCAGGAGTCTCTTCAGTTTTCTTTCTTGTTTGTATTGAAAAGCGTCTTGTAAAATTGATAGAAATAGCTTGTCGGGCAGAAGGATATCAGGTCTTTTTGTTTTTGTGCAGGGGCGCTATTTCTGGATTTCCAGTTGCCTCATCCTTTCTGTTTCTGACTTATACCCACCCTGAAGGCTAATCTATCATGACTTTTCATGGCAGGATTACATCAAAGGAGGTTTCCTGTGACCCTCCTCTGAGGCTGAGAGAGTATGACTTGTTTTGACTTAATCCATGGCTGAGCAGGAATGCATTATTCAGAAGAGGGTTGTCATCGCCTTCCTCTGAGGCTGAGAGAGTGAACATTGTCCACAGTCACCCAGCAAAACCCCCTGTGAAAAAATCTTGCCAAGAAAACTGCACAATAGAGTTGCCATAAGGAAATCACAACTTGAAGACATATGGCAACAATAGAGCCTCACAGGCCAGCACTTTAAATTATAGTATAGATTGTTCTAATTCCTGTCTAGCAAATTATTTGAACAATTATGGCCTGTCTTTAGAGAGTCAGTTTGACAAATAATGAAGGGGAACTAGAGGAAGAATAAAAATGAGACCGGGGGTAGCGGTGGGGGAGATGGGCTGCCTTGAGGCACCTGCAACCTGTTGCCAAAGGGCGTTTGCCAAATGATGCAACCTTTGCCGATGGTTGCTTGGCTCCTCCATTTTGGAGAATGGAATAAACAGACCCTGGGCTCACATGTGAGCTTGGGAGATGGGGAGTTCAAGGGCAGGTGATCCCAGGTGGGACCAGAAATGCCAACACCCCCCCCCTTTCCTGTTCCTGTGTATTGCAGATGAAAACAGAAATGTGGCTGGTGCATATTTCTTGGAATTGTCTCTGCCTTCCTCCATGGCTCAATTTCTGGAAATGCTTAGGACACAAGGGCCAAAAGTCAATCAGCCATGGAAGCCCATTGAGTGACCTTGGGCAAGTCACACTCTCTCAGTTTCAGAGGAAGGGAATGGTGGCAAACCCCACCCCACCCCCCCACCCCACCTGAGCAAATCTTGCCAGGAAAACCCCATGATAGATTTGCTTTAGGGTGGCCTCAGGGCAGAAATGAGTTGAAGGCACACAGCTACCAGGACTGATGGGACTTCCAATCCTGCGATATCTAGTGGGCTGCAACCAGTTCTGGTTTATGGAAAATGGATGTGTACATATCTCTTCGGATGTCTTATGGAGCAATATCGCCCTGCAACTCATCTTAAAAAAAGCAAAGTGCAATTCTTGGAGAGTTCTGAATTTCTTTCGGCCAGAAAAGAAGGAAGTAAACTCCTGGTCACTTTTTCCTCCCGTTTTCAAAATATTTTCAAAATCACTTTCAGATTTTCAAAGTATTTTCATACTTCGGCAATTTTTGCAGTTTACATGTTACTCTGGAGGGTCCCAGGAGCAGACACCTGGCCTCATCGCAGTTGCCCACTCTTGATTGAACGGCCATCTAGTGCAGTGGTTAGAGTGCCAGAGTAGAAAACCCGTGTTTAAATTCTCACTTAGCCAAGTAGCTCACTGAGTTACCTTGGCTATCCTCAGAATTTGCATCTGGAAAACATCAGTAAATTACTGGAAAGGTGCATTTTTGCTACAATCCACTCTGAATCTGTCATATAAATATGGCAGGGGATGTCAGTAATTATTAATTTATTCTTTCATTTATTTCCTGCATTTCTTGCTTCCTTTGAAGTCAATGCAAAGTATATAATATTAAATGACTATAACTAGCTTATAAAATCAGAAATTAATTATCAATCCAGAAATAAATGGCAAACTATAGTTATCCTACATTACTATGCTTTTCGCTGTAGGAGCATTGAAGAGGATCAGCAAAACACAAACACATTACAAACCCCCCTAAAAGCAACAGATGGAGTTAGCCGTATATATTTTGAGAAGGAGTTCCATTGTATAGGGGGGTCATCACTAAGCAGACCTTATCTCAAATGTCCACCAACCTTATAAATCTTAATGGCAGCTCACGTGAAGGGCCCATGACAATCATCTTAATAAATGCACAGGTTCACCAGGGCATAAGATAGATAGCATGGGGCAAAACTATTTCAGATATGGGTAGTGAGTCTTTTCTAGCAAGGGCTAAATTCCTTCAGGGGAAATCAGTTGGCAGCTGCTCACCAGTCATGAAGAACAATGAAATGAGTCATGGCAGGACCAGAGCAACATATAGCTCTGTGCCAGACCCCCTTTTCAGGTGAGTCAAAGAGAAAGAGGAAAAGAGGGTTGGGCTCACCTATCTTTGGCTCTTGCCAATCCTGAGATGTCTCTCTTCCATGGACTCACAATCCTTAGCTACTGATGGTATCCATGTCAGTGAGGCAGCATATCCATTCTGGATTTCATCCAAAGGTCACTGGACCTATCCAAGGTTCTTAACCCTATCCCCCCCCAATAGATTTAGCACTTTGGATAGCTCCTTTAAAGTTCAGATTAAGCTTCAAAGTGGATTCAGCATCCCACTGACATGGAAGCCATCAGCCAAAGACTGAAGCAGTTGCATACTTTGTACATATCATGTTAGGGTTGGCATCCCTGTCCAATTATGACTCAGTGAAGGTGGGGAAATAGTTTCAGACTCAAGAATGGAAGAAGCATACAAGGTATTTCTTCTCCCCTTTGAATGGCAACTATAACAATGCCTGCTCTGCCCTGTGACTGAGATCCTACGCTGTGCTTGCATAGTTGAAATCTACGCTTGTGTAGCTAGTTTGGAGTTCATGATACACCCTCTTTCTGATGAATACTCAGCAACCAACCATGCATTTGCAATCTGTTTGCTTATTGTCCCATTGTGCAATGGGGAATGCACAGTGGCTCCTTTTGAATCCCAGTGAATGAAGTGGTACATTAAAAGTGCAGAGAAATAGCTACACACCATCCAGGAATGTGCAACTCCATGGCTGGAACCCTGTTGACTAGTTCCAACCGGAGTAGACCTGTTAAATCATTTGCTGAACTGTAAGACAATGCATAGGTAAATCCAATTTATTGCAATGTCTCCACTATAGCTTGGATGCAACAATGAATTGAACACATCCATTGCACAATGGCCAAAAAAGTATAGTTGCTAATAAAATTAAATAGGACCTCAGCCTGTATAAAGAAAGGCACAAGAGAATGCTGCTGCTGTGGGTGGCATGTGACCAGGGGAGGCATTAAAGCATGTAATATGTATGTCCTTTCATTGGCCAGACTGCCCATGATTTGAGATGCCCTTCTGTTCCCATCCCCTCTTTGTGCTATCTTCTAAAGAAGGAAGCAGGAGTAAGTCTTCTCCAAAATAGATGATACAAGTGAAAGAGTACAGGTCTGTTCACACATGCTTTCAATGAATGCCCTTTTCCTGCAGTGCAAAAAGGAATCATTTCGAGGAGAGAGGTTTAAATAGGTTTAATTGGGGAGCTGAAACAATAAAACAAGGGCACGAAATGGACATGAGAAGGCTTATAAAGGAATTCTGGTTCTTGTTTTTGATGCCTCATGACTAAATTAAGACCAAAAGATGTATATCTGGGGTGTCCATGTTAGCCATGCAGCAAAATATAGCAAACTCTTCACACACACACACACACACACACACACACACACACACACACAGTGGTGATAGCTTTATTAGGCCAGCCAAAAGGCATAAAATGCATTATGCAAGCTTTCAAAGCTCACAGGACTCTTCATCAGGCACAGATGTCAAAAGTCATTTTGGTGACTTTTGATGGAAGGTCACCAACCTGCATCTTTCTTGAGATGTTGAAGTTGAGTTTATGATGGTGGTGGAGGGAAGTCTGCACTGTCACACAGAAGAGAGAGGCTAGATCTCAAAGAATTTCCTTTGTTTCTAACAGAGGAAGAGAGGAAAGTATACTCTCTTGTCTTGCTTTTGCATCCCAAATATCTCATCTATGTCTGGCTGCATCAACACACGTCTAGGTCAAGGGAAGTGATAGTACCACTCTGTTCTGCTTTGGTCTGACTCCACCTGGAATACCGTTTTCAGTTCTTGGCACTACAGTTCAGGAAGGATATTGACAAGCTGGAACATGTCCAAAGGAAGCTGACAAAAATGGTAAAAGGCCTGGAAACCATGTCCTCTGGGGAGCAGCTTAGGGAGCTGGATATGTTTAGCCTGAAGAAGAGAAGGTGAAGGGCAACATGATAGCCATGTTTAAATATTTGAAGGGATGTCATATGGAGGATGGAGCAAGACTGTTTTCTGCTGCTCCAGAGACTGGGACACAGAACGGCTTCAGACATCAGTAAAAGAGATTCCATCTAAACATTAGGAAGAACTTCCTGATGGTAAAAGGAGGTGGACAGTGGAATAGGATGCCTTGGAGTGTGGTGGAGTCTCCTCCTTCAGAGGTTGTTAAACAGACTGTTACTGCAGTTTAGGCCTTCTTGGAGATACCCCTAGATATCTTTTTGATATCGTATACCCTTGACCGAAGAATGGTACACTCCTTCTATTTGGGATGGTCGTCCTCTTCCACCGAGCGCGCAGCTTCAGGAGGGATGCACATGGAGCGGTGAGGGAGGAAGGGGACACCCGCCTAGCTAGCCAGATCAGCTGAATCAACCCTGGCGATCAATGGGGTGACAGATGTCGCAGCCAGATTGCCCTCACATTCTTTTTGATATCAATAATTTGGCTACCACCCCTCTCCACGTGTTTGTGAGGCCCCCGGACAAGCACAGAACTAGGCTAGGCCACTAATTGCTGGACATTCTTTTCTCCACCCAGGCAGGCCAGAAATAGCCAGATCCTTGCTTTAGGTGACCTCTCTGCAAACACCCTCATTATGTATGCATGCTGTTTACAAAGGACTCCCTGCCCCGAGCAGGCACCCTGGCAAGCTGAATACTCAACTGCCAAGCACTGAGCATTTGCATGCTGTCTAACTCTTTGTCAATTTGGACTTAACTCAATCATGCTGAATTCTCACCTTTCCAAAGCTTTGTCCTGCTCCTAAAACGCATTGTTTTCCCCAAGTACAGCATGGCCTGCAGTTACATTTCCCTCTATAAAAACCCCTGATTCCGAGACCTTCCTCGGATCGCTCCCGAGTTCCAGACCGCCTTGCTGCCACTTTGCTTGGCGAACTTCCCCTCAGCAACACGTGCTGAGATACATCGAACCCCAGCATCACTCTCTATCTTCTTTCCAGACTTCAGGAACAGGTTTCGTATCACCTGAATCAACTGAAAATCCTGCTATCAAATTCGCACCTTTATTTTCCTTAGTTATCTGTGTGCATGTGTTGCTTACATTGTGTGTATGTACTTAATAAAGATCATTCATTTATTTCCAACACGGTTTGCTTCTTGGCTTGGCCTGACCCCGTAAACATTGGGTTACAAGATCCTGCTGCGTTATCCTGCCTCTCGTAGTGTCAACCAGTGCTCTTGACTAATTTCCCTATCTTTTGTAATTGTAAGGTTATTTAGGTGTCCCTCCCGGGACCCCCAGTAAACAGGGCAACAAGACACTGGATGGCCATGTGTTGGGAATGCTTTGATGCATAGCAGGGGGTTGGACTCGAAGGCCCTTGTGGTCTCTTCCAGCTCTATGATTCTGTGATTCACGGCCACCAAGGTGGTTGGCCTTCAGCTGCACCAAGCCTCCCTCCACCTCCATCTTAAGCTCATCCTTAATGTCTCAAGAAAGATACAGCTCTGGGACCCTGCATTGTCACATTTCTTCCCCTAAAATGACTTTTAGCACTTATGCATGATGAAGAAGCCAGTAAGCTTCAAAAGTTTGCATAATGCATTTTGTGCCTTTTGGCTAGCCTAGTAATGGTACTGCTGCAATTTTAATTTATTTTGGGGGTGGAGTTTGCTATGAATTAAAGCCACCACTGGCGAGGGCGAAGATGTAGATGATGAACACTCTTTCCCCCAATGCATTTGTAACATAATGTAGGGATACTTTTGTCATTGAATAAAGGAGGTAATTGCAAGAAAGTGTATATTTGTAACTAGTTACTTCTGAGCTCAGTTAAACAATTATGCCACCCATGAAAGGCTCCCCTTGGGGAGCTAATTCAGAAGAAGTGCTAATTGCTTGCAATTATCAAAGGAAGGATGTACAAACTCAGATGAGCTGATGATGATTGAAAGAGGGGATTTCCTTGAGCTTTTGTAAAAATTTTGCAGTTTTAAAATACATTCAAGGAGAGATTCTGAGCTATTTTTAGATAACTGCGCATCTCTGTTTAATGTAGTAATTAAAATGATACAAGTTAAATTGTCAGCACTCTGTAGCACTGTTCTAGTATTCAGTGTTTGCTTTCTTTAAAAAAAAATCCATCACAGTAAAATCCTGAGTTCATAACCATGCCAAGTTAGATGTTTAAAAATGATTATCATAAGGAAACATTTGCTTTATTCTCTTTCTATCAATAGAATAGATTTGCCATTATTTATACATAATGCAAGTCTATATTTAGGTCTGAATGCAAAAGCAATATGCAGTAGGTTCAATTTCATAATGGCCTTTTTCGCATCTAATAGACCTTCCTGTTTGAAAACATGTAATTTGTGCAGGAGATTCCCATAGTGCCATAAACCAAGGCTGCAAGCCACAAAGAGAAATTATCATTTTGGGTCCCAGCAATCTCCCACTCAGATAACAATACCTCTGCAAAATGGGAGCAGGGGAATAAAGTCAGAAGGAACAATCACAGTACTTACCATTTATTAATTGACAAAATGTGCAATCCAGGCCCATTAAAAGCAACGGGAGTTTTGTCCCTGGCTTCAGTGGGAGTCAGATTGCATCTCAAAAAAAAAAAAAAAAAGTTGTAAAGGTGATACAGATTGTGGAAATTATCCAGATTTTTTTTTCAAATCTGAAATATGCTAAAGCAAAAAGAAATATAAACTATAATAGCAAATATTTTCTACTGCACATGGTAATCAACATGCCCTACAGAACACTCCTTGCAGCTTACATGCAGCATGGGAGATGGAGAACCAGTCATTTGCAAAATCCCTCCCAAATGGACATTCCCTTCTGCTTCTGGGTCTCCAGGCAGGAGATCTACATGGAAAAAATCCATCTCCCTGTTCAGATTTTGTCTGGCTCCATTGGCATTCACGTTCCTTCAACAGTGCCAATTGCTTTGCCTCATTGAAAAGCTGTTGATTTTATTGCATGTTTGTTTCACTTTTGTTTGCATTGCATCACCTATTTTGCAATTTTAAGGCTGCAGGAACAGTGTGGCATTGTCATTTACCTGGCTTCTGTTTATAGCACTTTTTTTTCCTCATGGGGGATGTTTTTGACACAATTAAAATATTGTAAGAGATCCAGCATAGTGCAGTGGTTTGAACATCGGACTACAACCCTGGAGACAAGCATTCAATTCCCTGCTTGTCCATGGAAACTCACTGGGTGACCTTGGGTGTATCACATACTCTCAGCCCCATGATAGGCTCACCTTAGGGTCGCCACAAGTAGGAAATGATTTGAAGGATACAACAGTGAAAAATATTGCAAGAGCTCAACCAATTAGACTTTAATACATGTTTTTACTCCCTGTGGAAGGAAAAGGCTTTGAATGTAGCAGCCACAAAAGAAATAAAGCAATCAAGAAATAGATTGGTTGGAGCTGGCCAAGTTTGTCTGCCTTCTTTTGCCAGTTTGTCACAACTCTGGAAAAATATAACTACTAATATACTATACTAACAAGATTTCAGCTATAGTTTGCAATCCTTGTACAGTTGGCCCTCCACATCTGCAGGTTTGACTTTCATGGATTTGATTATCTGCGAGTTTATTCAATCTCTGTCCCCAGCTCCGGCTTCATTTGCAAGGAACCTTCTCTCACAGTGGTTCCAGTTAGGCCATGCAGTCCTTTAAAAACCCATCTCTGGTCTTCCTCCTCCTCCTCCACCAGCTGCTGCCTGGCCAGCTAAGGATGAATCACTGCCCAATTTCTCAGCACCACAAACCCTCCCCTGATGCTCCCCCCAAACCAAGGAAAGAGATTGGCAAGAGAGAGGAAGTTTAGGGCACCAAGCCATGCACCACTCACCCCTCTCCTTTCCTTGACTTTGTTTGGACTCTGGATGCCCATTTCCTCCACAATACCTCGATCTCTTCCCATAGATACTCAGGCATATTTTGATATTTGCGATTTTTCCACTTTTCTGAGGGTCCTGAGCCCCTAACTCTAGTGAATGTGGAGGGCCAAATGTACATACTATTCATGTGAAGAAATGTATGCTATCACTCTGAAGAATTAACAACTTTAAAATATGGTATAGATGCATATGCCCTCAGGTTGCCCGTTGACTTATGGTGACCCCATGAATTTCATAGGGTTTTCTTAGGCATGGAATATTCAGAGGTGGTTCAGCTGGTTCTTTCCTCTGAAATATAGCCTACAGCACCTGATTTCATTGGTGGTCTCCCATCCAAGTACTAACAAGGGCTGACCCTGCTTAGCTTCCAAAATCAGACAGGATTTGATGCCCTTGGGGTATTTACAAGAACATAAATACCTGATCTTTCATTGCATGATGGATTTTGTGGCCTTGTTTTGTAGAGGTATAAACCCTTTGCAATTCTTCCATAGGCAAAAGTATGAATATAGGTTTGGGCAAAGCAATTAAAATTTCATGAGAATACTGTTGGTCAAAATATTGCAAGACAAGCTAATGCTCCTTCTCCATTTGACTCATCAGCAGCTTCACAGAAAATGTGACAGATTTGGAAACTGTCAGCAGAATATTCCAATTCAGAAACACAAGATTGTCACAATGTACCCTGAATATCCTTTTTTTAGAGATAACAGCATAACTGTTTTACATAATATTTGCCTCTGCCAAGCCACACTGCTTGTGCACACACAAAAAAGTGACCCACTTATTTTCAAATGCAGACACACTTACACACCTGGTGGTATTTGCAGAAACATATCAGAACCATCCCGATCTGTTCATCCTTTCCTCCAGTGTGCCTTATCCCAGTAGCAGATCAAACTCCATTATGCTTCTAATCTGTAAAGTGATATGCACAAATAGCAAAAAAGCCAATATTCATGTTGTCTCATTTGAGCACTTGTGGGGGTGAGTAGGTAAACATCAAACAGGGGGTCAGCATCTCGGTCTCAAAGAAGTGGGGGGGAGTCTTTGTTTTCTGAAACAACTTGATTTCTGAAAGCACCGAACTGACCATAAAATTCCATTATTTAAGTGGTACGTACCAGCTAGGTATGACCAAGGAAAACTGGCAGTAACTTACTCCGTTTGTGGTTTCCATTTTGTTAGACTCTGTGGAGCCATGAATCTATCTTGTCCTTAAAAACCTGAAAGGGGGAAAGAATGGGCTGTCATGAAGGGTGGGGGCAGGGGACCGAGGGGGTGGAGAGAGGCTTGGAAAAGAATATAATGCTAAATTTATGTGCCACAGGAGTAACATATCAGGGCCTCCAAACTGATTAGAGCCAGATGTTGGTAACAATGTTGGCGTTATGGTCCAACTGCAGGTGAGGGAATAAACCCCCTTCCTTGGGACCTTCAGTAATCAGACCGGCGGTTTCTCCTGGCGCTCGGCTCAGACATTCCAGTTAGCGCTACAATAGCATTGTTGTTCTCTAATATTAGATCGTGTGTCATGTAAATGAAGCTGAATATATCGTTTAACTTGACAAGGTGATTAAGGCCAAGGATACATATGTTCAGCATTATAACCCAGGCAAGGTTAAACAACAATCATATTAATAATAGAAGGTGGAGGGATGACAGGAGAGAGGGCAAAATAATGGCCTTAAAGTTGCTGTATAGGAATCTATTTGATGGTTTTTTTTATTATTATTATTATTATTATTATTATTATTATTATTATTATTATTATGGCTGATCAAGAGATTTTCACATTTTTATTTTTGTCCAAAAAAAATAAAAATGCCACAGGCCAATAGCAAAAAAATTGGATACTGCTATTTTCCTATAAAAAAGGCGTATAACATTTTTATAAATTCTCACCTAGATGGCTTTAAGCATTACTACCTGACAAGCCCAATGGTTTACTCTCTTTGGAGCCTTTGGCTGCCCTGTTTTACATCTGCCGTCCTTACCTTTTCCTCGTTAGTGTAAATGATCGGTACATTTGCATCCACTTCCAATGGAGGAAGAAGTGCTAACCACTCTGTAGCAATGAATCTACCTCATCAGTGCCAAGAAAGGCTCTCCAGTCTCCTTTGGGCTTTGGGATATTTAGAACATTGCATTGGCTCACTAAAACATATTAAGGGCTCCATTAACAAAGGGACTTCTTTCTCACATCCATATCTTCATATCTCTCATAAGTGTAATGAATGGTTATGATTGGCTATGAATACAACTGAGCCTCTCTGTCTTTTTTTTCTCTATATATACATACACATGCATATATTTGTTATATATGTTCGATTCTGGCAGGTTGTTTCTGATGTTACAATTATAGGAACAGATTTAGTCTGAGTAGACAGCTGCAGAATAAAACATGAAACTGAAGAAAGTGATGAAAAGGATCATATACTGGAATCCAAGCAACATTTGAAATGTGTATTTCAAAATGGAAAAAGCAGGATGTGCCCTTTTTTGTACATATGTACCACATACAGAGAACAATCAGCATGGTGGAATGGTATGAGCATTGGACTGTGATCCTGGAGATGAGGGTTCGATTGCCCACTTGGCCACGGATACCGAGTGGGTGACCTTGGGTGTGTCACATAGCCCCAGAAAGCCTCACGATAGGTTTGCCTTAAGGTCACCATTAGTGAGAAGTAACTTGAAGGCACACAACAGCAACAATATTCAACGACAATACAGAAGATTATTGCAATTAATCTAGTACAAATGGCAAACCTTTTACTCGGGCAGCAAAACTGTTTCAACAACAGAGCTAATGCCAAACTACATGCATCTACAGTTACTGGTAAGCCAAATTGCTTGACTACAACACCCAGAACTCTTCCTTATTGGCTATGGCCCTTTTTGCACTCTACAATGCCGTGCAATGGCCGTGGGATCGCCACAGTATCGCAACAATGGTTCTGCATGACATCATTGCGATCCTGTGGCCACCTATCACAATCATGGATTAAATCATTGATGGGTTTGTCCCATCAATGAACTGTAATTGCACAGCCCTCCTGCCTCCCTCCTCCACTTAACTGTCATGCAGAATGGCAGGAAGCACAATGGCTGCACTTCCTCCCCCAGCGCAGCCTGGGAAACCGCTGGGCTGCACTGTGGAAGAGAGAAGTAGAGCCATCGCACTTCCTCCCGTTCAGCAGGCAACCAGGGTGGAGAGGAGTGCTTCTATCGTGCTCCCCTCCTGGGAGAGACTTTCCCCGGATGCCTGCATGATGGATTTGTCAGCAGATAAGCTGCAGAAAGGGCCCATGTTAGGTGAATGTTCAGGCAGTTGATTCCCAACACCACGATCACCACCATGCCATGTTGAAGACATCCAATGTCATCTGATTTTGTGTGCTAAACAAGTTTGGGACTGATTGGTACTTGAATGAAAGACCACCAGTGATCATCACATAGGGCTAAACACCACAAAGCCCTGATTGGTCAGCCAATCAGAGCTGACTATACCAGCCTAGATGAACCAACGGTCTTGTTCAGGATACATATGCTTCCTATGTTGGCTTAACCTCAGTGTACCCAATGTTGGGATCCACCAAAATGTTACCCTGTTGTCAGAGAAGGAGGATGTAAGAAATAAACAAACTATGGGAGGACAGAGCTACTTCACTGAAAGGAGTTTATCTCTAGCTGGGGGTGGGGGGACGGATTGTGAAACAATCCCAAATAAAGCAAAGGGTTCCAAAAGGGAAAGCATCTTGGCACTGGCTTTTTGTAAAATAGACATCTCATAAAGCCAGCCATAAAGAGCAAAGGTCATTGGTCTTGTTACAACAAACACCCTTGCCTGACAGGTGGGACCTAATGAAAAGCATACGGCTGCCTTTTTTTGCACTGTGGGCTTTTCTTTTAAGTGTAGACAAAATAGCGTTCAGGGTACACGCAAGAATTCAGACACAAGCCACCAACTAACACAGCAAGAATTGTAAACTACACCCGCACTGGTTTTGGCTTTAATGACTCATATCAAAGAAAGCAGGAATGCCCACGTCAAACAGACCCTTCAGTGTATAATCACAAAGCATACTGGCTCGGCTGTTTACATTAAGGGCCATTCGTTAGGTAAGCTCAAGGAGTGAACAATAGAATTATTATACTGAAAACTTGAGTAAATCTACCCCACCTTTCATCAATATCTTTTTATGAACCAGAGAGTCCATGGGGATGAATAGCATTATTCTACAAAGCACTGCTGGTCGAAAAAGAAGGGGGAGAAAAACCCAGGATCCATTGTTAACCGCACAATGGCTTACTGATAACCAAACAGAGGCAAAAGCATGCAGGCGTATTTCATTATTGCCAGCAAAGAAAAGCAAAGAGTTCTGCAAACAAATGGAGAGGAGAGAATATGCTTTTAGCGAGCCTCTCGTCTGGTTAAAATGTAACCGGACTTGTACGGTGCTCACTAAATGTAAGCAATAACTGATGTGATGGTTTCCTCACCATTTTTCCCATTGTCCAGACCATTAAAAGGACTATTCTTTAAAAGGCATGCAGGAGAAACATTTCAAATTGAATCCAGGTAGTGTCCTTTCTCTGTCGAGTGCAGTTTCACCGCAAACTTTTCTGTGAATATTGAGGCAGTTCATGCCCATGTTGCAAAGAATCTTTACAGTGCAGTCCTATGCATGTTGAATCATCAGTCACGTCTCAGTAAGCATTAGACAAAGAGTAAGCTCCGACATCAGGGTTGTGCAATTTAAATCTCCCACAACGGAACCGCACTTGTGCTTTATCCTTCTGCTACATTGCACAACCAAACATACAAGCAAGTGCATGACCAAATGAGCAAGCAAATGCACAACCAACGCACAACTGGATAAACAGCCCAGTGCCAACCGCATACACAATCAAATGAACATTTTGCACGTGCAATGGCACCACACACACACAATGCTACTTGTGTGATCTTGAACTGAACCCAAACGTACAAATGTTCAGAGGCTGCTCCCAGGCTGTGAAACTCCCTTCCCGGAGAAGTCAGACTGGCACCCTCTCTACTTCTTTCTTTATTTTTATTTATCTTTTTAATTTAAAGTTTATAACCAAAATAAATTACATTTTTTCAATCTACATGATATACATCATTCACTTAAAATAACTCCCCTCCACCAATAAATCCAAAAACTTCTCTCTTTCTGCTCTTTTCCCCCAGATTACATGCTGATTAATCATTGTTTTATCAAAACCTTTTTTTTCATTTTAACAATTTTTCCTATCTCACTATTTCATTAAACTAGTTTTAGTGCATGCAAATTAGTCTATATCATTTTTATTCCCTTTTTTCTTTTTTAATTATTTCTTTTTTAAAAAATCTTATTTATTTAATCTTATTTACACTTTAATATCTGTCCTTACTTTTAACCAAGTCCAAAACTGGTTTCCATTCTCTTTCAAACTGTTGAACTGAATTCCCTTTTATCAAATTTGGTAGCTTTTCCCTTCCATCATCTCCGTAATTTTAATTTCCCATTCTTCCCTACTTTCTTTCCACAGTCAAGCAAAGACATTTTTACTCCGACAGGCATTTAACGTACAGTTATAATCTGTGTGATAAAATGTGCTGACTATCATTGACTATGCAGAATTTTTGAACGTTTGAGTTTTAATTATGCATTTTAACATTGTTTGAATTCTTATTTGATTGATTAATATGGATTTTAACTTTTGTAATCCATGTTTTTTAACTATTGTTTTAAATTATTATAAACTGCTTTGAGTCCTAACCAAGAAAAAAGTGGGGTATAAATAAAGACAACAACGTTGATGATGTGCATGATTAAAAATGTCCAACCACTTCCAGACAGACAATGCCTCTTGAGCAAGGACTTTTGTACGTGGAATAGGAAATGTGCCTTGGGAAACAAAATGCCTAGGGCCAGTGTGAACACCTGATTTAGTGCTACAGTATCAAACAATGAACTTGAGAAATAATTTCCATGTGAATATGTTCATCTTTAAATCACACACATTGACCAGTAAAGTTTATTAAATGGTTATTAGAAGTTAACGGCTAGCAATATTATCATCAAATCTCAGTTGTGCCTATGAGATAACCTTACCTACAAGAACTATAAAGAACTTAGTCCAAGGACCTTCATAGACATGTCTCTGTTATTCACAACATGACACAGATGCTAGACCCTGAATTACATTTGGACAAATGGAAAGTCCAAAAATTGGTGGCTTCCGTATCAGTGAGAGAATAAATCTACTCTGGCTTTTAGTCTGAACCTTAAAGGAGCTATCCACCTATTTTGAGGACAGGATTCAGTACCTTGGATGGTGCCTTTAACTAAAAACTTGCATCAGGTTCACCACCCCATTGACAAGGAAGCCACCAGCCATCACTGAAGAGAGGGCCTGAATTTTAAGGAGTTCATACTGTGTGTTCATTTATTGGGCACGTTGACATGCTTGTGCTAACTCTTGGTTTCAGTTAATGACTGTGCAGTTGCACAAATTGTTTTACTGTTGCAAAGTTACTTGTCTTATTTCACAGCAGATGACCAAATGAACCATACTGCCTTTAAAAAAAAATGTCCAACTACTTCCATGGGAGAATTTATATGTGTGTCAAACAAGCCTATATTTTGCCTTTCCAGGCTTCGTTCACTTTTACCATGTTTAGAGGAGGTCTTTCTCTTAGTCCTACTGCCCTTGGAGGCATGTTAATAGGAACATCCAACAGGGCTTTCTCAGCGGTTGCTCCAATTTCCTTCCAAAGACATTTTGTACTAAAACAAGCCTTTTGCATTTAAACAAGGTTATAGTCAAGGAATGCTGCTATTTCCTTTTACCAATGTGCTTTTTAGTGTGTCTGCGTGTGTTTTAAAATATGTTTATACTGTATCTATTTTAAGTGTAATTATTTTACCTGAATTTTACTCTCATTAGCTGTCCTGAGTGTCCTTCTTTGATAGAAACATGGATAGATAAATAACAAGATAGCATTCAGAGAGGCAATCTGAGTGTTGGACAACGATCCTTACTCAGCCATGGAAACCCACTGGGAGAGCTTGGGTGTGTCACACACTCTCAGCCCCAGAAAGCACCATGATAGGTTCACCTTAAGGTTACCATAAGTCAGAAACAACTTGAAGGCATATTACAACAAGATTCAGTGAGACTCCTTCCAGCCAGATTTGCCCAGGACTGCAATCCTGTTCTCAAGGCCAGAACTACTCAGCTAAGACAATCTGAAATTTAGCCCCATTTTTTATTGTGATTATAAAACAAAATGCCTAATTGTAATGCACACTTTTATCAGTTTCATATCACTTCATTTGTCGTGGGTACCTCCTTAGACATACTGGGATACATATTTTGGTGGGGTACATAGAATTCTTTCCCCACCTCCAAGGGAATTCTAATCCACTTCATAGAACTAGAGCTTCACATCCCAAGTGCTTGTCTAAACTACAGACTTAAAGCAAGTTCATCCTCAGTCCCTCTTATCTTGGGCTATTTCTTTAACCTGATGTTGGCTGAATGGCTGGACATGGGGATGGGAGCAACCATAATGAATTATGCACTCCAGAACATTGTGACATTTATGTAAACTTTTGGCTAATTAGAATGAACTAGAACTTTGGGAAATATATGTGTATGTTACATTCAGTTTGTGAAACATTATATTGTTGTCTTGGTTTTTGTTTTGTCTAGTTAAGACTTCCCACTCCTTGTCGTTGCTGCCGTTACATGCTTTCAAGTTGTTTCCAAGTTATGGAGAACCTGTCATGGGGTTTTCTGGGGCTGAGAGTATGTGACACTCCCAAGGTCGCCCAGTGGGTTTCCATGGCCCAGCAGGAAAACAAACCCTAGTCTCTAGGGTTGTAGTCCAATGCTCAAACCACTACACCATGTCAGGCTGGTGCTTATCAAATTTGAATTGTGTTTGCAATATCAATTTATTAAGTAGTCCCACAGAATCCAAGTGAGTGGCACACATTAGCTCCCTATCCAAGCCACTTCCAAGGCTGCTTAACTTGAATAGTTCAGAACCAACATGCCCTGCAGAGGCATCTAGCAGTTTCCATGTCACTGAGACAGTGAATCTAGTTTGGGGTTTAGTCTGAACTTTAAACGTGCTATCCAAGGTGCTGGACCTATGCTGCAGATGGATTTCAGCACCCTGAAAAGCTCCTTTGAGTTTGGCCTGAGTGGATTGACCATCTCACTGATATGGAAGCCGTGAGCTGCCACTGATATTCTGGAAACTGTTTTTCTATAAAGAATCTTGAGGACACAAAACAAAACACTTATATTCTCAACAAACTACAATTCCCAGAGTTCCGCAAGGCAAGCAGTGACAGCAAAACTGGAATATTTAGCAACACGGCTTGAGATTTACAGCTTTACAGAAAATAGTGGCACCATTTCTCGGATAGGAGAACTTACTAATGTAAGCTTTTCCTACAAGTAGTCATAACCAGTAGTAATTTGTAGTGTTCTTTTGATATACAGCTATCATCTCCATTACTTCAAAGTGAACTTGAACATAAAAAGCACTGAAATTGCCTTAAAGCTGATGGTTTCCTCCGCTTTAGTATCAGTTTGTGTTTTCTTTACAAACCCCCTTTATGAAAACACAGAACATTTAATCACCCTGCCATTAAAGTTTGCTCCAGCTTCTAAACAACACCTCTAATACAGGGCATTAGGAGTTTTTGTTTTCTTGTGTGACATGTTTTCTGTGAAATCTCTTTGGTCAACTTTGTACTAGAAGGATATAAAACACTTTAATTGGCTTTGGGCTCTTTTAAGGGTTTGTAAATTACTTTAAGGGGTTTGCAACTTATAAAAGTGCACTGGGCTTTTCCTTTGGCCTGAGGTGTTTATTTTGTGTGCATTGGTTCTCTTTCAGTTCTCCAAGTACTGTGTTCAATTCTAATTTAAAGCCATATTGGATGTCCAAAGCATTGTTCCACATTTGCCACTTCTCCAAGTTCCAAGTGCAGTTTTATGAGATGAATTTCCTTTATGAAAAGAGAAAACTTCCAATTTATGACACCTGTTGTAATCAACTATTCATTTTCAAAGATATAGGTTGAGCACATGATTAAATAACATGATTCAATGGGCACAATATATTGGACACCCAAGACAACTGCAAAACTGGGAACAGGCTTGGAAAAACTTAAAATTTACAAAGTCTCAAGGGTCTAAAGGAAACTTTTATAAAATGTTCTATATGTGGCATTTAACTCCAGCAAAATCGGCTAAGATATATAAGAGGGGAAATGATAAATGCTGGAAGTGTAAAATTGTAAAGGGAACCTTTTTTCATTGCTGGTGGCAATGTAAAAAAGGCAAAACTCTTTTGGAAAAATATTCATCTGGAAATTACAAAAATATTGAAAATAAATTTCCCCATGTGACCAGAATGTTATTTGTTAAATATAGTTGAACTGATAGAAGACTATATTGGGAAGCATAATTTAAAAAAAATTGTACTTGATAACCAAAGCAAGATTACAATATGCCAAAGAATGGGGGGAAAGGGTGTACCAACAACTGATGACTGGCTTTTGGGAAGTTATGACTTAATGCAGATTGATAAGTTATCCATTTTGTTAAAAGACAAACCAATGAAAAGGTTTAAGGAAGTTTGGGGATGTGTATATAACTATTTGGAGATTATCTGAGGTCCTTTATCCACTATCATATGGAAGGATTAGCAATTTCAGGCAGTTATTCAATAATTCAGTCAAAGAAGATAAACTGATATAAATCTGTATGTAAGTATGTATATTAAGTAAATATATTTATAATGTATATTATATAAATATTTTAAAAAAGGATATAGGTTGAGTAGATGGCAGCAAAGCATATTTGTAAGCAGAGCTGGTCTCCAACTAGCATGATGCCAGTCCAGAAAGGAGCCTTTTTGACAGCAAGAATCCACTAAGCAACTGTCTCCAGATGATCTGTATTTTGAAACTTTCTTCCCATGAGCCAAGTTCAAGACCCCCTAAATCGGTTCCTTCGGCATCTACTTAGGCAGCTGGTACTTGGCTTGCCTCATGCTACCTGCTCTCAAAGGGCCTTTCACAAAAGCACTCTTCCACACAGATATTGATGGAAACTTGCATCTCAGGGACCTTTCAATCTGATCCACTTTGGGCATTCAAATGCTTGTGCACTATAGCTTGCAAGGTGGTTATATTAAGCTCCATCCAGATAGCTATTTATACAGAGAAATTTCCCCCTTGTTTTTTGAGCTGGGTTGGTGAAAGGAAAAGAAGAGAAAAGCCATACGACATGGGTTGCTGTTATAGTGTGCCTTCAAGTTGTTTCCGACCTATGACAACTCTAAGGCGAACCTAGAAAGCCGGTGAAGCTATAGTGGTTGGAGTGTTGGGCTATGACCCTGGAGACCAGAATTCGATTCCCCACTCAGCCAAGGAATCCCACTGGGTGACCTTGGGTGTGTCACACACTCTCAACCCCAGAAAACCCTGTGATAGGTTCTCCTTAGGGCTACCATAAGTCAGAAATGACTTGAAGAAGCATGGCAACAATAATAAGGTGAACCTGTCACAAATTTTTCTGGGCCTGAGAGTGTGTGACTTGCCTAAGCTCAACCCATGTGTTTCCGTGCCCAAGCAGGGAATCGAAGCCTGGTCTCAGGGGCTGCAGTCAAACACTCAAACCACTACATCATGCTGGCTCTCTATTACATGGGTAGACCCTTCCAATAGCAATTGTATAGCTATTTGCATCTAAGAATATTAGAAACTGGACATAATTGAAGACATTTCAGCACATCTGGACCCTGTTATAACTCTTGTAAAGAAAACTTTCTACGAAAGTGATCCTGCATCAGTTCACAGCATCCTAAGGGCTGCTGCTCAGAATCAAAGCAAGGCCCAAGGCTGATGCTGCCTGGTGCCTTCTAGTCATCTCTTGCTGTTTTAATTTCTTACAGTGCCTTAGAGGTTATGCTGCTCCAGGTACTGTGGGAAATTCAAATGGATGTCTGTTACTGTTATGGGTCTTCAAGTTGACTCTGATTTCTGGTGACCCTATCTTAGGGCTCACTTGGTCAGATTTATTTAGAGGAGGTTTGTCATTGCCTTCCTCTTAGGCTGAGAGAATGACCTGCCTAAGTTGATTCACTGTGTTTCCATGTCAGGACGCAGATTCAGATCCTCATCTCCAAATCCCAGTCCAACACTATACTATGCTGCCCCCAGGGGAAGTCTGGGGCTGCCAATGATTTCCTACAACGGAGCATTGTGGGAAATTTCAAGGGCAGCTTGTTTCCGTTCCTGACTGGTTTGCCACACTGGTTGTTTTCTCTCACTATCATCACCATCATCAGTAGGTCAGCCCACCAGGAGGAAGGAAGTGTGGTGGCACCAATGCAAACCCCTACAATTTCTATTTGGCTGGCTAGCTTAAAATTCACTTCCGTTCCCTTGGAGATCCAGTGCGGCATCGTGATTTGAGCATTAGACTATGACTCTGGAGACTAGGGTTCGATTCCCTGCTTGACCATGGAAACCCAGTGGGTGACCTTGGACACATCACATACTCTCAGCTCCAGAAAACTCTATGATAGGTTTACCTTACGGTTGCCATAAATCAGAAACAACTTGAAAGCACACGACAAGAACATCAACAGCTCCCTTGACTGGCTTTAGTAAATCCCAAATTCACAAACATGCACCAGATGGGGATACAAGCCAATTTGTTTCTGGTGAAGTTGCAGAAGTGAGCCTATGTCTTTAAATTCTGAATATTGTTCCATAAATCTCTAGTCGAAATAGCCAAGGTCTGATAACCTTACAGTGCTCTTACTGTGTACGAGGTCACATCATCAGCATGTAGATGTATAGAATGTTTCATGAAGTATAGAGCACAGACAGGTCATTAATAAAAACTGGAAAAGTAAAAGCCTTCTAATTAGCTTCTGGGGTAACTTGGCGCATAACATTTTCACCTCTGATTCAGCACCATTAAACAAAATGACTGGTGTTTGCTCACTAATGTAGCCAGAGAACCGTTCCTCTGTAGATAAACTCCACCAAACCCAGGGAAATGTAAGGCGGCAATATGCTGTGATTTATTGGATCAAAGGCCAGAGTCAAATCAATATAGGCACTTCTTGCCATTCTAACCCCCAGTCCCCATAGTAATGAATGGGATATAACAATATCATCAAGGTTACCTTCAAAGGTTCAACAGAAGGGGGCAAAAAAAACAAACCACAAATAAACCAAGAGTAAAAAACAGGGTCAATGAATTATCTATGAAGGGAAAGCTCATTAATTTTTGAGTAATTTAGATTAAAACAACCACCATGGAACAGCTTATAATTAGGTAATGTGATGGGTCTGGTTTAGCCCCCATTGAAACAACTGAATATCTCCACTTAGGAAGGAAACGTTCTGATAAATCTTTAACAACAGATTGGTAAATATATGCCTACCCACCAACTGCCCCAATTCAGCAGGAAGAGTCTTGATTAATCCTCTGTCATTCTACTTTTTCAGCTGCTTTTAAAATAGCCCAGTTTCTCTCTCCTCCTCCCACTATCCTCCTTTGTCCTCAGCTTACTTCAGTTGCTGCAAACTAAATTTAACATGGGAAAGTAGTTTGTGCTCAGCTCAGCAGGGAGGAAAGGAGAGGGTGGGGCTCAGGCAAAAGCAAACTGCTGCAACCTCTCCTAGTTGTGTTCTTCTACATTAATAACTTCTGCCATCTTGGCCATATTTTGATGTTGCTTGGCCAACACACGTTCCAGTTTTCATCTGTGAAACACTGGAGGGTATGTAAGCATTAATTTTTTGTGAAGGAAAGACTCTCTCTGAGGTAGCCTCACTACTTTGCATGCTGAAGTGGCTTTATCAGAAGTAGCTGTCAGGGTAACATGAAGTATATACCTCGGAGCATGTGCAGAGTGCTGATAAGGAAGCGGTGCCCAACTGCAACTAGTTGCTCTAAGACAGGGGAGAAAAGCTTTGCAGACTCAAAGCAATAAGGCATAGGCCATTTCTGCAGTAGCTTGTTATAGCGCTGTGATTTCACTTTCAACATTCTATGGAATCCTGGGGTTTGCCGTTTCGGGGGGGGGGCAGGTGGTCGCATCACCTCGTCTCTCTGTCCACTTAGAAAAACCTTTCTTGGTCACACCACACTCACATGCCAAATGCTCTGACTGGAGCACCATATCATATAGAACTTAAGGACAATTACATGGTTGGAGAACAACTCCCACAACCCATCAGTCAGCATGGTCACTGACCTTCAGATTATGCTTCTCAGGGGTTGTGAAGAAGCGTAGTCCAAAAAAAATAGCTTTTTCTGAAGCTCTTTGACCCTTTTCTGGAAGCAGTTGATGGCTATAGGAACATGACGGAGTCCTTTCACACAATTGTTCTACCACATGAATTCTAGCACAGGGCCCTCCAGTCTGGTCGACTATGACTATCATGCAAAAGACAACCACGGAGCACCTCCTAAAAGGGTAACCATAGGCCCAAGATATGGTAGAGCCATGTTAGAGGAAAAGTATTCCAAATCAAATTAAAATTTGGGATGGGCCAACCAAATCCTTGAATCCACAAATCCGCAAATCTTTGGCAAGGATTTGAGATTCGCAAATCCGAATTTCTGTGCTAAAATAGGCAAACCAAATCTTTCAAATCCACCAACCAAATAGTTTGTTGGAGACCAGGACGCCTGAAAACCTGGGAGACCAGACATGCAAGGGGAGATGGTAAGTAAGTGAATTTTTCCCTTGGAGTAATAATGGCCTTTGCTAACAATTGCAGAAATTACATCTGGGATTGTATTCTAAGATATTTAAATTGAACATTTAATATTTAAGTTCAGCACTATTTTCTGTGCTGAAAATCAATGGCATGTATAAATGCTGGGGTCAGTGGGTCTGACACCCATCGGAAGTAGTGGGGCGGAGGACAAGGTCACACCATCTAATCCAGAGATTGCCACATGTAAGCCAGTGTACCTCCTTCCACAAGACCAGTGCCCGGTTGTAAACCTACAGCTAGAATAGGATGAGAAGTGAAATGTCTGTCATGGTTTCTCATGAGCCACATGACAAATCACATGTAGAAGAAAGGAAAAATTGTTTTTAAAAATTTGCGCCTCCAGGGCCCGCCAAAGGCCTGATTGGCTGAAGGTACAATCTTCTTGAGATTTCAAGCACAGCTGAAAGATTCTTTTGCATAGCTCCCTTGCAAAGCTCTTTCATACACAATTCTGGGGTTTATAGTTTAACCAGGTGTCACAGTTTTCTCTGCCAAAGTGTGTGGGTGCATCACCAAATTACAAGCCCCAGGATGCCATAAGGAGCTATGCAAAAAATATCCAGTTTTGACCTGGATTATCTCTGTACTGCAGTATGGAGCCCTGTTTACACAGGCAGGAAAATGTGGGATTAATCCACATTTTCCTGCCTGTGTAGAAAGGGCTTTCATGACATTTTCAATCTGGGGAGACCGCGAGGCAAAACTATGAAAATTGTCCTGGCCAGATTTGTTCAGAGGGAGGTTTGCCTTTGCCTAGCCTGTTGCTAAGGCTGAGAGAGAGTGTCTTACCCAAAATTATCGTTCTTTCTCTTGCTTTTTAAACCTTTTTTTAAAAAAAAGATTTGAAAGATTCGAGATTTGTGAGATTCGTGGATTCCCAGAACCTTCCAGGGATTCGGAAAATTCTGGATTTGTCCCATTTCTAATTAAAATATTAGAAGTTGCAGAGTTAGTAAATTCTTAGATATCTCAAGCAAAAACAGATTAAGCATTACCAGAACATTCTAGCCATACCATCAACTAACTTGCACCTTCTATTAATAATATTAACAATTTGAAATATAAGGAAAAGTTTCAGCATTAAGTTTTTACTTGGCACTTGCTTGGGAACTTTCCATTACGGCTTAGTTGCTATTTCATGATTGGCTTGTGTATCTCCAGTATTCTCCTATGATTTGCCATATGTTGTATGCTATTGCTAGGTAGATTTTCTAAAAGACTGTAAATGAGAAGGTGCATGTTTGGTTTGTTGTCGGCTTGCTCAGGTGCATTACTAACTCGGTACATATATGCATACGTGGTGGAATTGTAATAAGATAAGGGAATTTTGGCTAAAGGTTTTTAAAGAGATAAAAGAGATAATAGGAGTTGAGATACCAATATGTCCAAATATAGGGTTGTTATCTATATATAATAAGGTTGAGTGTACCCAGGTAACGAAGGAATTAATAACAAATTTGTTAACTGCAATGAGGTTAATAATAGCAAAAAAATGGAAAACAAATGAAAAACTTCAAATAGAGGAATGGTATAAAGAAGTGTGGAAAATTGCAATTAATGATAAATTAACTTGTAGAATTAGATTTATGAAAGGTCTTGTAAAAGGGAATGATTTTGAAGAAATTTGGAAAATATTTTTGGAAAAAGCTTTGATAAGAGATGGTAAAGCTACCCTTTCACAAGAAGAATGGCAATTTTGGAAACTGGATTAAATAAAAAGTTGGCTCTGGGGGGTGGGTTTATTCACTTTTTTTGTTAATTATGTGGGATATTGTTTATATTGGATTTGTGTTGTTTAATTTTTTTGTAAAAAAAAAAAGTAAGTTGAAACATAATCGGCTTTGGGGAGTGGGTTTACCTTTAGAGATAGTTTGATATGTTAAGTAATAAGGTTATATTTAGTAATAGCAATAGATTAAATGTAAGGGAAAAATATAGAATTAAGAATAAAATTATTATAATAATTTTGTGTATAATGAGAATGAGATCTAGAGATACGTAACAAAAGTATACAAGTAGTATGAAATAGAATAAGCTGAATAAGTTTATGATTGTAATGGTATTAGAGAGAAATAATAATGTAAACTTGTTTTTGATGAAATTTCTTTGTTTCACTATTATGTGTATCACATGGTGTTTTGCTTTTTTTCTGTATAATCAATAAAAAAAAATTAAAAAAAGATGCATTACTAACATGTAGACAGGCACTGCTGGCTTCAATTCACTGTGCTTCCACTCTTGAATCCTCAAACTGGAAAGTCTTCCCTTCAGTCTACATGGCTTTAAAAAAATCACAAAGAAATTCACAGAATCATAGAATCGGAAGAGACCAGAAGGGCCGTTGAATCCACCCCCCTGCCATGCAGGAATACACTTTCAGAGCATCCCCGATAGATGGCCATCCAGCCTCTGTTTAAAAACCTCCAAAGAAGGTGTCTCCACCATACTCCAAGGCAGCATATTCCACTGCTAACCTGATCTTATTGTGAGGAAGTTCTTCCTTATGTTTAGATGGAATCTCATTTCCTGAAATTTGAAGCCATTGCTCCATGTCCTGTTCTCTGGAGCAGCAGAAAATAGGCTTGCTCCATCTTCCATTTGATATCCCTTCAAATATTTAAATATGTGTATGATGTCGCCTCTTAAGCTTCTCTTCTCCAGGCTAAACATACCTAGTTCCTTAAGCCGCTCCTCAGAGGACATGATTTCCAGGCCTTTTATCATTTTGGTCACCTCTCTCCGAATATGCTCCAGCTTGTCAATATTCTTCCTGAACTGTGGTGCTCAGAACTGAACGCAGTGTTCCAGGTATGGTCTGACCAAAGCAGAATAGGATGGTACTATCACTCCCCTTGACCTAGACACTATGGTCCTGTTGATGCAGCCCAGAAATCCCCATACACTTCCAGTGAGTGCTTCCCCCGCTTTTGGTAATGTGTGCTGGCTTAATGAAACAAGGAAATATTTTTAAAATGACATACCACATGGGCAGGCCCTTCAAGCAGTGATTGAACTGCAGTTTGCATGTATAAATTAGACCTGGAGAGTATGCAAAATTGACCCTATTTGAGTGGATAAGGGGGACAGAAATTTTTAAGCCTCATGTACACAAATGTTTTTAATGGAAGAGCTATGAAACTAATAGTGCCGATTCAAACTTCACCTCAGCTCCCAATCTAAAATATGAGGATAATTAACAAAGTGAGCCAATGTAGTGGACGTGTGTATGATTATAATGACATATAGCAGCTGAGGGGGTAGTTGAGATGCTCTGCCACATGTGCTGTGTGAGATGTATTGGTTGCGAAACATGCAAATAATTCTATGTGAGAAACCCCTCCATTCTGAAGCAGTTCAACAGCACCCCCTAGGGAAGCTGGTAAGTGGGTGCCACACTAAGAAGCCTGTGCTTTGTATCCGGATATGCATTCAAAACTTTGGAAAATGCTTTCAGAATCAGTCAAAAATTGCATCCTTTCAAACCTCCAAGAAGGTGATTAGCTAACGCACAGAAACCAAATTAATTTTTTTAAAAATATTTATTTATTGCCTCCCATCCTTCACTCTAGATCTGCCTTATTTCCAAAAGTTGGAAGTTGCTAAACAAGCCAGGGAGCTCCTGAAAATTCAGAAAGATGGCCAATCATGTAACGTCAGGGGCTCTAGGATGCACTATGGGCCCTTTTGGATGGGAAAATGGGGAAGTTAAAACAACTGAAGCAGAGGGACCCTTGGGAATTTGAGGGGCCACAAATGGTCCACAGAGAGAGCCAATGTGGTATAGAGGTATAGAGCATTGGACTTCGACCCTGGAAACCAGGGTTCGATTCCTCACCCCACCACAGAAACTGAATGGGTGACCTTGGACATCACACACTCTCAACCCCAGAAAACCCCATGATAGGGTCATTGTAGGGTTTCCTTAAGTTAGAAATGATTTGAAAGCAAACAACAACAACAACAAATGGCTTACTGAAAAAAATTCATAGCCCCACCCCATATAAGCCTTGGTCCAATACCATTCTCTTGAGGACACTGATGATTTCCCTGAAGGTCTAGAAAGTAACAGTGCTCTCTTCTACCCTTTTATCATTTGATACATGGTTTACCACAGTATTACTCATTACCTGAGTTGATGTGACTTTTATGGAATGATGGCTATCATTTTGTATTCCAGCTACAGATTTGCATTGGTGGTCCAGAGGTAAAGTCTATTACTTATTCACTGGCCTCAGCTGGATGGCTTCTTGGCATAACACTGATTGGTTGTGGATGTGAGCTTGGGTGGTGTCTGGCTGCTACTGAAGAGAGAAGAAATGGTGAAAAGCTGCTCCCTCTCTCCCTAGCCGTATGGGAGCAGCCATCCTCCATGCCCAATGAGTAGCCATGAGCAGCAGTTCAATACCTCTTTGCTCAGCACTCCCAAAAAAAAGACAACACTTTGTTGCTGTATGGCTTCAGGTCAGTTCAAAATTATGACATCCCTAACACAAACCTAACACAAGCTTTTCTTGACATGAAAATTTTCTTTTCCAGAAAATTTTCTTTTCCGGAAGAGGTTTGCATTATTTTCCAATGTCTATGTATGGTTGTGAAAGCTGGACAGTGAAGAAAAGTGATGGGAAGAAAATAAACTCATTTGAAATGTGGTGATGGAAAAGAATTCTACAGATATCATGGACGGCTAGACTGACAAATGAATATGTATTAGAGCAAATCGCCTAGAAGCCAAGATGACTATAGATAGACTGTCACACTTTGGACATATCGTGAAAAGATATGGCTCACTTGAAAAGACAATGATGCTTGGTAAGGTAGAAGGCAGCAGGAAAAGTAGACTGCATCAGTGGCGGAGCTTGGAGTGTGTAGAAGGGGGACGGGAAGGGGCAGAGCAAGGGGTGGGGCTACGGAGTGAGGGGGCACTTGCGTGAGGGTGTGACCAGGATGCATGGGGGCATGGCTACAGGCCAGGATGCCCCCAAAACATTGCAGTCCAGGGCGAACCACCACCACCCCACCCACAACTGGCCTGCATTACAGATGGATAGAATCAATCAAGGAAGACACATCCCTGAATCTGCAAGACCTGAGCAAAGCTGTTGAAAGCAAAGTGGCTTGGAGATCTCTCATCCATACAGTTGTCATAAGTCTAAGACAACATGACAGCAATTAAGAACAGGCTGAGAGAGTGTGACTTGCCTAAAGTCACCAAAGGTTCTCAATGGCAGAGCACAGGTTTGAACCTAGGTCTCTCTGAGTCCTAGGTCAATACTCTAACCACTACCATGGTGGCTCTCAAACAAGCCAGCATAAGCAGCCAATAGGATTGTGTCCAATACATTTATTGCCCTAGATTGTTTATTTCTAATAAGAGTTGATGTCTTTTCCTTCCTGACACCCATTGGAAGTAGTGGGGCAGAGGGCAAGGTCACACAATCTTGTTGGATGCCTTCCAACAAGACACCATCTTGTACTTTACCTTGTACACTAAAATTCCTTAGGCCAGCTCTGGTGCTGAATGTTGTAATTCACCAGGAATGCTCTCCCAGATTTTATTTTTTAACTTAGAAAGACAGTGCCCCACAGGTGCTGAGCATTCGCCTCCCACAAAATCCTCACAAGTTCAGCCATCCTTTTTAACTCCTATATGTTTGTTTTCTCATTCCTCCCCCTCCCTCTTCTTTGGATGAAAGATTTTGCTTGGAAAAAATGCACACATCATTTTTTTTCTCTTCCTCTTCCAACAAACTTCTTTGCCATTTCAGCAACCTTGCCAAAAGTATCCAAAAATATGGAAAATATCAAATTTTCAATATTCCTTCCTTACAAGGTTTGACATTTTGTTTCGGCGTTATTGATGCCAAAGTGATGGCCATGTCAAAACAAAGTCTCAGACTTGTCATAAAAATGGCATTGCTCTTTTTAACCAGCACTGCTGCCAAGATGATTTTGTTTTTGTTTTTGTTTCTCAACTAAACTTTGTTCCCTCACCATATAACAGCTCAGCTAAGAAGAAAGAAAGAAAGAAAGAAAGAAAGAAAGAAAGAAAGAAAGAAAGAAAGAAAGAACTAGAAAATGGTGCTGAAGAAGATCTCATGAATAAATCCTGCTCTTGAAATTATCACCTTAAAAGAATAAAAAAATATTTAAATCAGTATACATGACTAATAGTAAATCTTTTGCACTTCCTATGAGAAAGCCAGGATAAGAGTGTTCTGGTGTGGCATAATGACACAAAGGCAGAAAAATGTCTTGGTGTCCCCCCAGTTCTAATCTTTCTTCTTCAATTAACATAATAGACTGGCTTTAATCAAGCTGCTCATCTTGCCTCTCTCAGCCTCTGTCTTACCTATCTCTGTTACTACGGTTATGATATGTCTGGTGAGAGCACTAGATATCCTCTTGATATCAAATAATTTGGCCTTTGCTTGACCTTTCTCTGCCACCCTACTCCACGTGTTTGCAGAGGTCCACCAGACAAGCACATATTGGGCGCGGCCGTTAATGGTTGTACATTTCAAACCTCATTTAGGCAGGCAACTTAAGCCTCTCTGATGCTTCAGGGAAAAACCTTCTTGCAAAGCAGCCTTGCTCGGCGCGAATCTACACAAAGACGCATGGCCGAGTGCCGAGCCATTCCTTTCTGTTGGGCCATTTGCATACTGGCCATACTATTGTCAGCAAGCACTAAGCTCATCATGTAAAACCTGACCTTTTCCAACTCCTTTGTCCAGCTCCAAATTTCCTTTGTTCTCACCGAGCATGGCATGGCCTGTAGGTAAAATCCACCCTATAAAAAGTCCCCACTTTTGGGACTACTTGGACTACTTTGGATTTCCATCCTGCCTTGCTGTCGGTTTGTCCAGTGACCTCCCCTCAGCGAACCACACTGAGCTTTCTTCCCCTCAACTTCCGTTTCTCTCCAGGACTACGAGACCAGGTGTCGTATTACCCATTCCCCAAAAGCTCTCCATTTCTATTTCTAGTTAGCTGTGTGCATGTGGTGTCTTTTATGTTGTTTGTCCTCAATAAATTTTATTTTTGTTACTTTAAACTTGCCTGGCTACACTCTCTGACCTGACGCTGTAGACATAGGGTAAAAGATCCTAGCTAAAGTTACCCTGTCTCTCGTTAGCTTAAGAGACTGCTCGAGACTAATTTCCCCCATCTTGTGTTGTTGTTTGGTTATTTGGGTGCCCCTCCCGGGACCCCCAACATACAGGGTAACATCTCTATTTGCTAAATGGAGATAATGTAATTGATAGGGTTACTGGTAGAATTATTGCTTACCCTTCAACTGTACCAGTTTCGCAGACAGCCCCAAATTAATTCTCTGTTATCCTACTTTTTCAGTGGCTTTTAACATTTTCCAGTTTCCTTCTGTCTGTCCCACTTTCCCTCTTTGTCTTCAGCCTTCTTCAGCTGCTGCAAATTAAATGCAACATGCAAAAGTAGCTTGTATTCAGTTCTAACTTAGGGGGTGGGAGAGGAGAAGACAAGAGAGGGGAGGAGTGGCATCTGACCATTCCCAGTAGACTCAGGCAAAAGCAACCTAAAACGGCTGTTTTTCCTCTTTAATAACTGTTGCCATTTTGACCACATCCTCCTGTTGCTTCACCACATGTGTCCTAGTTTTCATCTGTGAAATCTTGGAAGGTATGTTACTGAAATAACATTTTTGAGAATTCAGTAAAATGGCAAATTGCTGTTGTTTGAGTAATTGGGAATTTTCCAGACTGAGGCAAGACAGCAATCAAGTCACATCGTCCAAACCCACTGGTGAAACTTTCAAGAGGGCAAAATGGAATTTAACCCTTCATATTACCTTGTATGCAAGGAGTACCACTTTTAATGCTACTTACCGTTAATGCCCCCTCCTGCAGCAGTGCTCCCTGCAAATAGAAAATCAACATTACAGGCCATGGGCCAAGCTGTTACCTTGCATCCTAAAGTACTAGCTTCTTATGATCCAATGCTAAGTTATAGACAGCTTCAAACTCTCCATTGGTTTGCAGTGGCCAGGGCAGACAATAAAGAAGGTCTTACCTTGTTTCTCTCATCCAGTGTTTTTGCCCACGTCAGCCTCATGAGGTAACAACTACAGCCCACGGTGGACCTTGACCCATTTCTGCCCTACACAGTTATAGCACTATTATTTAGGGATGAGCCAACCAAATCCTCGAATCCTCACCAAGGATTTGAGATTCGCAAATCCGAATCCCTGTGCAAAAATAGGCAAACCAAATCTTTCATATCCACCAACCAAAAAATAGTTTTTTTAAAAAAAATTATGTTTAAAAAAGTTTTTAAAAGTTTGATTTTTTTTTTAAAAAAAGTAGCTTTTTAAGCTCTTTTTTAAAAAAAGGATTCAAAAGATTCGAGATTCATGAGATTCATGGATTCTCAGAACCTTCCAGGGATTTGGATCCAGATTCGGATCTGGAAAATTCTGGATTCGTCCCATCCCTACTATTATTCCTCTTTGAACATACTGTGGAATTCTAGGGTTTATAGTTTATTGAGGCCCAAGAGCTCTCTGGCTAAGAATTCTAAATGCCTCTCGCTAAACTGCAAAGCCCAGAATTCCACAGGATGTTGAAAGTGGAATAATTAGTCATTAGTCAGAAACAACTTGAAGGCATATAAGAACAGTTGCAGCTACTACCAGCACTTTGGATTGCTGTTATTGTCGTCATGTACTTTCAAATTTGTTGGACTTCGCTGACTCTATAAACAAGAAACTCCCAAGAAACGGTGTCTCTTTTGATTTATTCAGTCCATCTGTAATGTGGTTATCTTTTTCTTCCATCCACCTTTTATTAATAACTAGTGTATATACCTGGCGTTGCCCAGGATTTTATTTTCTCATAGGTAATACTTGTTAGAAAGATTTGAAATCCTGTGTCTCTTCCCAAATTATCTTGTCCAGTACCTGTAACTTTTCTCCATATTCCCCAATCCAATCTGTATTCAGAGTTATTAACATACAGAGGTTGGGTTCCTGAGGGAAATACACTGCCCTCCTGCTTGCTGCTAGGCCTCTTCTTCACAGCAACCAGTCGGGTTGGAGAGCATTCTGGCTGAGAATTCTAAAGGCCCCTCCCTAAACTGCAAACCACAGGAGTCCGTAGAATCTTCTTAGACAGCCAATCATATGAGGTCTTTGCCTGATACAGACAAACAAACATTGACTTTTATATATTAGACAATTTAATTAATAATAATTTAATAAATTGAGAAATGTACTTAATAAGTTAATATTGCAAACACAATTCAGATTTGGTAAGGATTGGGCCAGCATGGTGTATTGATTTGCATTGGACCACAACTCTGGAGACCAGGATTCAATTTCCTGCTTGACCTTGGGCATGTCACACACTCTCAGCCCCAGAAAACCCCATGATGAGTTTACTTTAGGAAACTACTTGAAGGAATACAATCGTGACAAGACAACTCAGAAGTAAATCCAATTGATTCAATTCATCTATTTAAGTCAGGACTAACAACAGGATGTATGCCATTAAGTACATTTCTACAAACTCTGATGCCATAACCCTGCTGCTTTCTGCAGAAATGCCATTGCTTTTCTCATTACATTACTTTTTACCAAGTATAAGCTCTGCCCCCCCCCAAAAAAAGATTATTCAGTATGTGATATAGCTCATGTGTGTGTGTATATATTTGCCTGTTGACTTATGGTAAACTCATAAATTTCATCAGATTTTTTTAGGCAAGCAACACTCAGAGGTGTTTTTGCCAGTTCCTTCCTCTGAAATATAGCCTATAGCACTAAGTATTCGTTAGTGGTCTCCCATCAAAGTACTAACCGGAGATGACCCTGTTTAGCTTCGAAGAACAGCTGGGAGCTGGTTCCTTTAGGATATTTAGGCCATGATGGTTAGCATACGGGGAGGGGGATTCCATTTCTCATCCACTCCTATATCCCCCATCATTAAGCCTGCATGGAAATCTGATACTCTTGCTCTTAGTCCACAGATTAAGATCTCAGCCTTAAGCGTAATAAAATTACAATAAGGGTTACATATCAATAAGGTGTCAGTTGTGTGTAAAGATGAAGTATTCCAGTCATAATTAAATTTCAAATCTAATTATAATTCAAGGAGTCCTTTTAATTACATTGCAATGCTTTGCTTTTCTAGGACTGCAGTTGCTACAGCATCTCTTTTTGTTTGTAATTTTCTTTTAATTAAAACATGTAAATAAATCAAAACCATCTACTTAAAGCTGTTTCCTTCATAAATGAAAAAGAAAGAACTTTTTTTTAAAGGGGAGGAAAGGCAGGCCATGTTGTCTGAATTGGAATCCATCTCTTGTTATTAAAGTGTTGGCATCATTAATATAATGGGATATTGTGATGTTGAGAGGTTCTTATGTTATATCAGTGAATATAATTTTGTACCACCGTTTTTTTAAAAAAAATAGTTCTAGCCAGCTTTCTGCAGAACCATAGAGATGTGTTTCTTAGGCCATTTCCACACTAGCCTGTTATAGTGCCATTATTCCACTTTCAACATCCTATGGAATCCTGGGGTTTGCAGTTTAGGGAGGGGTGGAAATGTCTTTACTCATCATGTTAGTGGGGCTGAACCAAAACAACTCAGCTTAATGTCCAAATCCTGCTAATTCTTTTACACATGTGGCTATACTCTTCTGGTCATTATACAGTGGGTACATTCAGTTCACAACTGCATAATTCCACAATTGTATGCATTTCACATGGACTGGAAACCTAGGCCCTTTCCACACAAGGAAATTAAGACGGGCCAATGCATCTTGTCACGGAGGTTGTTTGCACCTTGGAGCAGACTAGGTTCGGACTATTTACCTTCGTTCCGCACCTAAGTCTGATTAAATGCGTCCCCAAATGGTCGTCCAGCGCGCTATTTGAAGAACGGAAGAAACAGGTTTTTCCATTTCCCGGATCGCGCCAATTCATACCTGCGCAGTTGTGCAGATGTGCACAATCGCACCAGTGTGAACTGGGGATCAGCAGAGGGTGGGCTGTGGACGTGGCCAACTGCGGTGATTGATCCCGCCGAACAAACAACGGGAAGCCATGGAGATAGTGTGGATCTATGAACTCCCACTGCTCCGAATCAGTGTGGAACATACAGAGTAGCCCTGCGGAAGGATGTAAGGGAAAGTCCACCCAGCTTCGAGCCCAGAAGAACCAGTAAGGAATGGCCCGAAGCGATTCATGAGCCTTGTGCGGAAAGGGCCCTACTGTTAGTTCTAACTAAAATAAAGCCATTGAATGAACTGGATCTACTTAGGTGATTCATCATTCAGCAATTGATTAAATGGGTCTACTCTCAGTGGGCATAACCAACAGGAATCCAGCCCTGCAGTAGCACATTCTCTCCCTGCCTCCACCACTGCGAGCAGGGACCCATTCACACTATGGAATTATAGCACTATTATTCCACTTTAACTGCCATGGCAATATCCTGTGGGAGAAGCATTTAGAATTCTTGGCCAGAGCACTCCAATGCCTCACCAAACTACAAAACCCGGGATTCTATAGGATGCAACCATGGCAGTTAAAGCGGAATAATAACGCCATAGTTGTGTGGTGTGAATGAGCCCTAGAGCCCCACTCTCTGCTGCTGCTCCTCCTGCCACTGACAGTAGGGTTTTCAGGTCAGGGGCATCCTAACCCCTGGGCTTACAGAGCCAAAACTTGAGACCAAGGGATGGTCCCTGGTGATGTTACAGGCAGCAGCCCCAGTGATGGCATCAAGCAAGATAGGTCAAGCATCAATCACATGTGTACAAGAGTATGCCACTCAAATTAAAGGAAAAAAAAACACTAAGTCTAACAAATGATGAAAATATACATGCACACATTTTTCAAGACAGTGTTCTCACCCTGAGATTCATCCCCTTACCCTGAGGATAGGTAAAAAGGAGCCATTCCCTGATATTTGTCAGTCCTAACCCATTTAGATGAGATACTTAAAATTCCTTGCTGTGGAGTGCTGTGGCGCACTCTCTTAAACAACAGCACCAGAACAATCTAGCAGAGAATTCTAAGTACTTTAATCAAACTATGAATCCCAGGATTCCTTAGGAGGGAGTCATGACAATTAAAGTGATATCAAACTGCTATCGCCATATAGTGTAGGTGCATTCGGGCTAGAATCCTGCTGGTTGCATTTCTGCCAGGGTTGCACAACAGTGAGGAGGGAAAGCAAAGGAAGATCAACCTATTTTTCCAATGCCTTACTCCCTTCACAGTTGTAATTCCAATGCTTTTTTACCCCCTCTACTGCAACTGTTACTTCCGGTATGGCACTCCTGGTGAGGACACCCAGATATCATTTTGATATCATTTAATTTGGCCTTAGCTGGACTGGCTCGCAGTTACCTCATCTCACGTGTTTGCGAGTTCTCCGGACAAGCATGGACAGAGAACGGCTGTTAATGATTTTACATTCCATTCCTCTTTGTAGCCAGCAATTCAAACCTCGCCCGCAGCTTCAGGGAACTTCCCGCTGCAAACCTTACAATAGTCACATGGCTTTCAATCAAGTTACTCTTTTATGTTGGGCCATCAGCGTCTCAGTCACGCTATTGTCTTCAAATACAAATCCAATCAGGCTAAACCTGACCTTTCCAAATCCTTTTGTCCAGCACCGAAACTCCTTTCGTTCTCACCTGGCTTGCCATTGCCGGCAGGCACAAAATTCCCTATAAAAACCCCTCACTTTCGAACAGTCGTTGGATCACTTTGGACTGCCATCCCGCCTTGCTGCTGGTTGTCTAAGGGACTCCCCTCAGCGCCCCACGCTGAGCTTTCTTCCCCGGAACCCCTCTTCTCTCCAGGACTACGAGACAGGTCGTATTGCCTTCCCTTGCAAACCTCTGTTTCTCTTTCCAAGTTAGTTAGTTTATGTTCTGTCTTTTGTGTCTTTTTGCGTTTAATAAAGAATTGTCTATTATTTTGAAAACCTTGTCTAGCTGCTCTCTGACCCACCGCTGTATACATAGGGTTAAAGATCTTGCAACGTTACTCTGCCTCTTGCTAGTCAAACCAGCGTCTCAGCTAACTTTCCCCAAATTTGGTATTTTAATTGGCAACCCGGGCGCCCCTCGCAGGACCCCCAAATTCTCAGGGTAACACAACCACTGCCTATTACTACATAGTTGCATCAGGATAAGGTGCCAGAGAACTCCAGCCATTGAGTGTATTTTGGAAGACCCCAGGGGAAGGGAAGGGGAAAGGAATAAAATATCCTTGAGGATATCGCCAACAGACAGGCACATTGAAACAAAGTTTATGTTTCCTCATTTTAATGCACCTTCCAACTAGTCCTGTTTGGCAGAGGTAGTCCAGATTAATCTTCTCTCATACCACTTTTTCAGCTGCTTTCAAAATGTCCCACTTTCTCCCCCTCCTCCCACTTTCCCCCATGATCCTCAGTTTACTTCAGTTGCTGCAAATTCAATTCAAAGTGTAAAAGTAGTTTGCATGGGATTAACTCAAAAGGGTGGGAGAGGAGAGGAGGAGGAATCTTGCCTTTCCCTGTAGGCTTGTGCAAAAGCAAACTACTGAAGCCTCTCCTAGCTAGTGTGCTCTTCTTTATTAATAACTTTTGTTGTCTTGATCATACTCTAATGTTGCTTGGCCACATGCATTCCAGTTTTCATCTTTGAATTTTTTTTGGGGGGGGGGCTATGAGATTAGTAGGAGGGAAGGATGTGGGAAACAAGGATGAAGGCAGAGGAGAAACCAAGCAGTGAAGTGATAGCCTGAGGGACTCCATTATCAGCACTTCATGGAAAGCCTCAAGTACCTGAGACCTTCCTTGATGAATCTTCTGGGGAGGAAGAAAGATGTACTCCCGGGAAGTCAAGAAGGAGGACCAAGCAGCCCTTCCTAAACCAGCCTGTCTTGATCATTCTTCAATGTTGCGTACACTTACATGCTCCAGTTTTGATCTGTGAGAGGTTATAGAGCACAAAGTCCCATTTGTAAGAATGGTTGCATGAAGTTAAGAGTATTTCAAAGATGGCTCAAGATATTTTAGCACCTGTGGCTGAAAATCCAATGGGTATCCTAGTGGTGGTTAAAAGTGAAACAATCCAAATCATGAACCATTTGGTGTGTTTCAGTCTCACTGCCAGCTGAGGTAGTCGGACATGCCTTACATAAATACAGGACCAGTCTGGTGCTACTCCAGTACAAGGTCACACATTCAGAAGAAAGAATGTCCACCCATCCTCTACGCAGCAGAAGGGAGACGAAGTCAAGCACTTTGCAAAATTCCCCTATTTACACCATTGAGGAATGCGAAAGAGACAGAATCAGCTCCTAAATCCCTCTCCCCAAAACCACCCATTGAGTTCCTTAGTATAAATGCCTACTTGTTTTCTAACATGGCTTCTTCCTTTCTAACTTCTTTGGAGGGATGAATTGTTCTGATTATAACCCTTCCCTGCTCCCCATTCAAAGCTGCTAACATTTTTTGGGTTTTTTTGCTCCTTTGTGGGACATTCTTTGGATCAGATCACTCGTTACCATAGTGTGCTCTCTTAACTTGGCTCCAGCAGCTCTCACAACCCTCAGTCTTCCACAAGAAAGCCTACATTCTTTGAGAATACTCTCCTTCCTCCCTTGCCATACAATAATGCAGCAATGAGTCAGGAGCTCAGGAGTTTCCGTGTGAGCTGTTTGTCTCTTTGCCAGGCACTGCTCCCACTGCAGCAGCACAAGACAGACAGACTCTCTCTCTCTCTCCCTCTCTCTCTCTCTCACACACATACACACACTCAATCTCTCTCTCTCTCTCTCTCTTGCAGCTTGTGAATAATTTCCATTCTAGACTCAGGTGCCAGATTTTCCTACTGTTTGCTCCAAGTTTCCTGACAATATACTTTTATAACACAGTGTACAGTAGATTTGCATATGCATGCTGAGCTAGATTTCACTCTCGGCCTGATTTATTTTCCTGCACTAATTCTTCATTGTTAACATCAGATATCTTTTCATTAGATAGATGTATGGATGGATGGATGGATGGATAGATAGATAGATAGATAGATAGATAGATAGATAGATAGATAGATAGATAGTTGGAAAATAGACAGATATAGATATGATAGATATAGATACACACATACATAAACACATATATACAGAGACACATACATACTTACGTACTACATACACAGACACACACTGGGGGTATCTTCCTGCAACCAACTGGATTGCTAAGATGCACTGATAGAATCATAGAATCATAGAAATGTAGAGTTGGAAGAGACTCCACTACACTCCAAGGCAGCATATTCCACTGCTGGACAGCCCTGACTGTCAGGAAGTTCTTCCTGAGGTTCAGGTGGAATCTCCTTTCCTGCAGCTTGAATCCATTGCTCCTTGTCCTGGTCTCTGGAGCAGCAGAAAACAAGCCGTCTCCTTCTTCTACATGGCATCCCTTCAAATATTTAAACATGGCTATCATGTCCCCTCTTAACCTTCTCTTCTGCAAACTGAACATCCCCAGCTCTCTAAGTCTATCCCCATAGGGCATGGTTTCCAGGCCTCTCACCATTTTGGTCACCCTCCTCTGGACTTGCTCCAGCTTGTCAATATCCCTCTTGAATTGGGGTGCCCAGAACTGATAAAATATAATAATCTATATTTTCAGTAACTCTGCCATGTTCAACAGATTTCTAAGGAAACTGAAGTCTCATACTACAGTGTATGCTACTCCAAGCCTCATCCCCAGGAAGCCCAACTCTTAACTCAGGAACAAAGTAGATGATTGGCAAGCAGAAGATCCTGGATCTGTTGCTATTATGTGCTTTCAAGTCAACTCTGACTTAAGATAGCCCTATCGTGGAGTTTTATTGACAAAATTTATCCAGGGAAGGTTTACCGTTGCCTTCCTCCAAGGCTGGAGAGAATGTGACCTACCCAAGATCACCCACTGGGTTTCTGTGACTTAGCAGAGATCAGAATCCTGGTGTCCTCGTTTTTCCAGTTTGATACTCAACCACTACCCTACTCTGGCTGTCAGTCATGGGTATAACCACAGACAGACAACAGTCTCAGTTTTGCTTACTCACAAATGAATTTTTTTAAAAAAAAATCTCAGTTTCTTTCCATTCTGAGAGCTTTATTACACAAGCCTGTTGTCTCACACTAATCATGTTGTTTAACGAAGCAGAACCACACAGGTATAGAAACAATCACTGTCGGAGCAATAACGTTATTCTGTCGGTTTGGGGATGCACCTTTCTGTAATTAATCTTCTACACCATCCCAATGACCCCCCCTTCCCATGTCCACACAACCTAGCATATGTGCTATATTTTTTTCTTTTTTCTTTGCCAAAACTGTATAATTATGCAATTTCAGCACATCACAGGACTTCCTCCTATCATTTCAGATTTTTGCCTGTTGTTTTACCCTTTCAGCAATTTGCTCTTCCAGAGTTATAATTATACCAAAAGTATAACAATAATGACAATAACAAAAACAATAACATTATTATTATTATTATTATTATTTATTATTATTATTATTATTATTATTATTACTACTATTTAAAGTGTATTCAGGAATCGAGTAAAATAATCATTGTTTACCTCCTCACTTTGCTTGGGAATAGGAAGAGGGAAAGGGGAGAGCAACACCCCCTGACACTACATGACTGCCACAATATTGGGACTGTAATGGAATGAAAGGATTGCACAAAGGGGCAATAGTGGAAAAGCAGTATATTTGGAGCCCTTAACTGGCATTTCCCATGAATGAAAAAAGACAACCCAATAACAATGGCAATGCAATACAAAAACAAGAGAGTAATGACATTGTGCGATAAGGAAAGATCAAACATGTAACGATGACAGGGAAACTATGAAACAATCCCAGCGTGCGATAAAGCTCTGAGTAAGAAGGAATTTTAGAATGCTGGTCACTTTTTATCACGGACAAACTGAAATGAAATTCTCATCCACCATCATTGTGCAAATTCAGTAGGCGCAGATATTTCCAGCATGGGAATGACCAGGTTCAATCCGCCTTCCATGTCAATTTGTTTTAAACGTTTCACATCTGTTCCAGCCCATGTAGGAAGAAATTTGCAAATTTTAGCAAATTCACATTAAAACCACACAGAATTGAAATTCCCAGCCCTCTCCTAATTGGTTTGTTTTTCTCACAGCTTCCTATTATCATCCATGTACTCTTGAGTTGGAAATCCCAGTGAACTCCCTCAGAGTCATCAGAAATATGGAAACCATGTGACTTCTTAAATCCTTAGTTTTTGTTGACTGGATCATTTGCATATGCTGTTATGAGACTTCTCTTAAGCAGGATGACATATTTATACTGGCAATGATCAGTTTACAGTGCTGTGAGCAATCAAATGCCTGTCCTCGAGAGTGGAGTGACACACGCTTGCTGCTTTCATTTTTTTAAAAAATAGAAAAAGCTCTGACACTGGCTGAGATCCTGCACTGTAGTGTTACCCTAAAATTTGAGTGACTCAGGGGTCTACCCGTGATGCCAGTACCTCCATTCAAAAGTGGGGGAATTATTAGCTCAAAGTTGGGAGGCCTGAGGGGGGGGGTAACCTAGCAAGATCTTTCCACCAATGTTTACAGGGTCTCTGCAAGGAAGAACCAGTCAGAGATTCAAAAGTAAGCTAAAATGGGTTTTACTGGAGGAATTAACAACCACAGGCAAGACACACACACTTACACAACCACACAAGGCTAGCTGAAGGAGGAAGGGAGAAAAAATGTTGACGGTGAAATTAAAGTGTGATGGGGTGATATTTATCAATCCAGAGAGCAGAGAAGAAATAGTGACGTAGTTTAGACTCATGTCTAAGAACAGTACTTATTAGGGAATCATACCTACTCCGTGGCATTCAACAAGTAAGATACTGTATCAAACTGCTCAATACTGGGGTTTTTATACCCAGTTTCTACCTGGAGGGCATGCATATGAATGACTCTCTGGCCAAGTAAACAATGGAGGCTGCAGAGCAGACAATGAAGTCTGAACTGTGTTTATGATCTTAGTGTTAAGTGACGAAGAGGTAATGGCTGGTGTGATAGCTCTGTAACGGTGAACAGGTGTGTGGACAATAGGGGAAATGCACGGGAAAGAAGGAGGAAATGCACAGGGGGAAGAAGATTTGAAACTATCAGTGGTTTGGTGGGAACTCCCCTGTCACTATTGTTTGACAGCAGAGTCATTACAGCTTATCTTAATCCTATTATCTCTGGGGTTACCTAGTGATTTCCTGACTATGACCTGGCTATGCCTAGAGGGGATCTCTGACCTACTTTTCAGCACATGTATTCAGCCAGTGTCTTTCCTCTTGCCAGGCTTGGCTGTACAGTCACATTAGGGTCCATTTATATCCATGCCAATTCATATATTTTGCCAATTAAATCATATTTCACCAATGAAACCATATCAAAGTGTGAGGGTGTACAGCCTGGTAACAGTAGTGTAAATCTACATTTGCATCATTGCATGATTGTTGTTCTATACCACCTGTCTTCTGAATAACAACATTGCACAACTGGTTGTGTATCTGCCAGTGTGCCACTTTGTTGTCCCATTGTGCAATGGAGAATGGACAGTAGTTGTTGCTGCAATACCACTGAATCAAGTGATACGCAGAAGGCACTCACAAATAGCAATAGCAATAGCATTTATTTCTATACCGCTTATCAACTGAGTGTTATCTAAGCGGTTTACAATGTATTTTAGCTAATTGCCCCCAACAAGCTGGGTACTCATTTTATTGACCTGTGGAAGGATGGAAGGCTGAGTCAACCTTGGAGCCGGGCAGAATTGAACTCACAACCTTGTGGTTGCAGTACTAGCATTTAACCACTGCGCCACCAGGGCACCATCCAAGATGGCACAACTGCACAGCTGGCATCCTCTTCCTCCCATCTACATTAAATTTATTGAATCCACTTTTGCATGGAAAGTGAACATGTAGGTAAATCCATTTCCTTCAATGGTTCTGTTCTGGTCTAACAACAGAATTTAGGGCCATAGGAAAATATTATACTTGTGGAACTCCATTTATGCAAATACAAACTGAGTACATGTGTTGCATAATTGTCAAAAAAGTACTACCACATGTGTAAGTGGAGTTGCCAGATCTCAAGGCCTGCCCCTGAGTCTTCAGTTTTTGTGGGTCATATCTAGGCAGGAGACAAAGGTGCAAATTTTCCAGCTTCGAGGAGGCTTATCTCCAGGCAAGAAAAAAGGATTGTGAGCACAGCTCCAGCTCATCTAGTAGATCTGTGGGTTGATACAAATTTACAATGCTCAATTGATTTGTTGTTGGAATTTGCAAAGACTTTCCTGGGGGTGGTCTATGTATTTACTTGATTAGCTTCCTCCTTCCCTTTCAGTCACTATTCTGTCAGGTCTCACCCTCCACTCAGCTCTGCATCCAGCTTCTGGTTAGAAGCACACAGGCTAGGTTACATGTTCCTTATCCTGTTTCCCTGATTCAGTGAGAAGGAATAAAATTCTTTCATTTCACTTTGATCTGAGAACAGTCCCCTTAGCTAAGATTTCTGTCTTAATTTCCAAACAGGAAAACATGTTCTCTGTGAGTATGTGTTTGAATGACTAGTTGTGAACAACTGTTGCTGATACTTTAGTGCATAACAATGACATCGCCAGGGGCTGTTGCTAGGCCTCAGGTTTTGGCTTGGAAAACTCAGGGTCTGAAATGATGCAAAACTGGCAATGCTACATGTAATAGAATCGGAGGATGCCAGTTCTAGGGTTGCTGTACCCAGTGAACCTGGCCAATGTAGATGGCTTAAAAAATTCATTTTATGATGTTTGCTGTAAGAACTTTCCTAAATGTGAAAGTTTCTTCATAAACAGAAGAGGAAGAACTTAAGATTTTATTTTTGAATTGTGGGGAAGGGAATGAATGCAGGATGAAGAAAAATGGAAGATCCATCAAACCTCCAATTTATTTCTGGAGATTCCTTATATGCAAGGAAACTACAACTTTGCCGAAAAGTCTACCCTGGCGCAAGAGGAGAAAGCACAGGAATTAAAGCCTCAACACCTGAACTTGTAAGGTGGTAGGGGTCTGTCTGGATATGGAAATCACTGTGAGCATAAACATTAGACCACTAGATATAGAAACAACCACATCCAAACCACTTAAATATCTCCACACTATCAAAGCCACGGATGTCTTGATAGAACGTTACAAATCTTATAATCAACCATAAGTAGCAGCTAAGACCTTGGCTTCCCCCACGTGTCTGCAAGTGGAAAAGGACCAAGAGGATAATTCATCCAAGCCCAGGGTAATGAAGTGTTAACCAAAACCAGATGAAGTTATTACTACAACCACAGGCCACAAAACACAAAAGGGAGGAGAGGAAAAAAAAATCTCCAGGACCGGGGAGGAGGAGGGCGGAAGTCTCCTTGTTTCATTCGTCTTTTGCTTCACGGATCACCTAAAGGCATTCACCAAAAAAAAAAAAAAAAGGGACAGGAGGGGGAGAATGAGGCAATGCAATTGGCATAAAGTGATTCATTAGCTCTAACGAACAATGCTGATCATATTGTCTCTAAAATACGGTCGACAGACGTTGATGTATATGTGCCTTAACTCATTCTTCCCAACTTTTATTAGGTACATATGTCTACAGCAGACACAAATGAAACATTCCACAACTAGGCTCCCAGCCAAAAACTAATTTATTCTTTAATGTGGTAGTGATTACTTGGTGGTTCCTTGAGTAGAGATGACAGGTTCGCGCTAATGGAGTCATACTGTAAGTTAATATAAATCATGACAGAGCAATTAATTACAGAAACCGCTGCAAATCCCTTTGTTAGTTTTCCCCATCACCAGAAGGATTTAATAACGTTCATTTTGCTAAGTTCCAGTGACATTTACAAGTCTTAAACCATTTTTAATCAAATCAATATCACAGTGCTGCTGAATTTAGTTGTGCTACACTAGCGAGTCCTGGAATGCACTGAGACGAACACTCCTCGCCTTCTGTTTTGAATGAATCACGCGGAATTCACACACTTCCATTTCATTTGTTGATGCTGCGTAAGTGTTCAAAAACAACGACGGTGCAGATCAGAACGATAAAGAACGCTGTCTTTGCAGATCTGTAATTTTATGTGTATGAACACCACAGGCAGTGTACAAATGAAATAATGGTTCCTCATAAGGTTACATTACGCTGTATATTATATTTTTTTATTAGGTACCTATGTGTCATCTTTTTCTATGATTTTATAGATACCCTGTAGAAGGCCTTTGACAGTATCATACAGTCTGAAACAGTGGGCTTTTTCTACCAATAAAAACATCCATCATCCAAGAACCATGAAATGTGTTTCTTCTGTAGATTTTATTTGATCCTCTCCTGTTTTTGATTATTATTTTTTGTACAAACATATATATCCAATTTTTTTCCGACCATATTTTCACCCATGTGCATTGTGTATATGTACCTGAACCTTTAAGATTATATGCCATGCATCTGATGAAATGGATGGCAATGCATGAAAGTTCATACTTTAATCCATGTGTTGCTGTCAATTGGTACCATGTGACTTTTTGTCCAGAATCCTGGTTTACTAGTAGTTGCACACAATAGTGTTGAAAGAAGCCAGACAAATAAGTCAGTTCTGAATGGCCTGTTTCTCCAGTGCTTTACTTCCTTCCTTCAGACACTGTGTATGGTCCCGTGTTACTGCAGGTTAGGCCTCCTTGGAGATAGCATAAAGATATCATTTTGATATCAATAATTTGGCTCTCTTCTACCACCCCTCTCCACGTGTTTGTGAGGCCCCCGAACAAAGCACAGAATTAGGCTCAACCACTAATTGCTGAACATTCCTTTCTCCACCCAGGCAGGCCAGAAATAGCCAGATCCTTGTTTTAGGAGACTTCTCTGCAAACACCTTCATTATGTATGCACGCTGTCTACAAAGGACTCCCTGCCCCGAGCAGGCAACTTGGCAAGCTGAATACTCAACTGCCAAGCACTCTGCATTTGCATACTGGCTGACTCTTTGCCAATTCGGACTTAACTCAATCATGCTGAATTCTGATCTTTCCAAAGCTTTGTCCTGCTCCTAAAACGCAATGTTTTCCCCAAGTATGGTATAGCCTGCAATCACATTTCTCCCTATAAAAACCCCTGATTCCGAGACCTTCCTCAGATCGCTCCTGAGTTCCAGACCATCTTGCTGCCGCTTTGCCTGGCAAGCTTCCCCTCAGCCTCACATGCTGAGCTACATCACACCCCAGCGTCGCTCTCTATCTTCTTTCCAGATTCCAGGAGCAGTTTCCATATCACCCAAATCAACTATCCCTCTCAAAAATCCCGCTATCCAACTCAAACTTTTATTTTCCTTAGTTATCTGTGTGCATGTGTTGCTTACATTGTGTGCCTGTATTTAATAAAGATCATTCATTTATTTCCAACACGGTTTGCTCCTTGACTTGGCCTGACCCCGTAAACATTGTGTTACAAGATCCTGCTGCGTTACCCTGCCTCTCGTAGTGCCAACCAGTGCTCTTGACTAATTTCCCCATCTTTTGTAATTTTAAGGCTATTTAGGTGTTCCCCCGGGACCCCCAGTAAACAGGGTAACACCCGCTACATGCAGAAACACTCTGCTTGCTTTGGAGGCCAACATGTTCTGAAAATTTAAGATATTTCACTAGTGTTAAAGGTAAAATTACACATTAAAAGAAGGATGGGTTGGCCAACAAAAATGGCAGCTTGATGACACTGAAAGCAGCTTAGCAATGGTTTGCCAGAGTAATGTTGCACTTCAAAGACCAAGTCCAGATTCCTTCCCAAAAACAACATTCTTCCATGTAGCATTCAGGTCATGTAAGGAGGCTTAACTTGATGTTGTGCATCAACCAGCATCCTGCTCCCAGTAGCATCCAATTATTTGGATTAAGGCAGTTAAAAACAGTGGCTTCTGCTAGCTCCCATGTCAGTGGAATAATGAATCCATTCTTGGTTTTTGGCTAAACTTTACAAGGAACTGTCCAAAATTCTTGACTTATTTAGGGGATGAGGTTCATCATTTGATGACAAAGACTGGCAAAATTACATGCTGTGTGTTGGATTCTGGGAGCTATACCCCAAAAAGTAACTCTCCCAAGATGTGCCTGATGACCGGAACACCAGGTAGTGAGGAAATCATAGTTCACTGATATGCACATATGCAGTCCAGGATTCAATCACTGCCGTCTCAAGTTAAGAACCACTGCAAGCAAAAATAAAAGAACATTCTGCCTGAGACCTGGAGAGTAGAAATGCTGAACTAGATGGACAAATAAGTTGATTTGGTGTGAGTTGCCTAGGTATGAATGGGCTATGAACCGTGAACTGAACTTTTAGAGAGCTTTCAACACAAGTCTTTCAAATGTTCAGATGTTGGATCATGGATTGGTGAGATAGTATGATGAGGCACCAGCTTACCCAGATACATGTAAAAGAAAGCAATCATGGCAGCATTAGGCTACCATTAGAGGAAATGAGGCAGCTGCCTCAGGTGGATGCCAAGACACAGGACAAAAATGGAAGATGTTAATGGACTCTCCTGCTTTTTCAAAATAGCCAGTTGTTGTCCTTCTCTGGGGTGGACGCTGCTGCCCCATCATACCAGTGTTGAACTAAGATTCACTTGTCACAGTGCCTAACTTTGTGTGAAGCATCGTGTTCTCAGGCAGCAACATCTTTCAGTTAACCCTGGCCATTCACTTATATTCCCAAATAATTATGTGATTGAGATTGTGGCCTAAACCTTATTGTTAATCCTGAATAGAGTAGAGCTACTGAATCATCTGTGTGTTGACTCACTATTCAGCAATTGATCCAGGGGTCTTCCAATAGCTAGCACTAACCAAAAAGTGTGCAGCCTTTATTTGTACAATATACTCACAGCATGAGGCCACTTTACCTGTCCTGCCTCCATCCTGTGGAGTCCAGGTATCTGTAGTTTTGTGAGATCTTCAGAATTCTCTCCTAACTGTAATCAGCTGAGTTGGCTACAGCTCTTGACAGAGAATTTGAGGTATCCCACTAAACTATAGCACCTAGAATTCTGTAGCAGGGAACCATGACAGATAAAGTGGTGTCAAACTGATATATCTGTAGTACAGATTCAAACAGCACCAAATACTAGCCTTTAGCCAACTTGCCTGTAAATGGGACTGTTACTTATTGGATTTTGAAAGTCAAAACAACTGCCTTCTCCGGGTAGTGTTGGTAGTTGCAAATACAGTAGACCCCCTGAATCAATTGCGGAACAGCAAGTCAAAACTTCTATAAATTCCATTGGTTCAGGTACTCTACTCTAGATGATACTAAACCTAAGATTCAGACCAATGTGCTCAGCATCACCTTCTTGTGTGCCATAGTCCATATCAGTCCCTAACACTGTATTAGAAATCTTTCAAGCCAACGTTCGACATTTCTCCGTCTGAAGGCAGTAGTAGGTCTTTTGAAGCCAACTTGGATGGGAGCACAGCAAACCCTCTTATCTTTCAGGATGAAATAGCTTTGATATTTTGGCCTTGTTTCTATCAACGCATGAATTTCTGAGCTCTTTGATGACATGGTTTCATGTCCCTGGGATATTTCACATCACGGTGCTAAAAAATAAAGAAAATTTAGAACAAAAGAAAACAAAGGAATGCACAGATCTCGCAACTGTTGTTTTTTGTCTCTCTGAACAACAGCAGCAGCAGCCACAATCTGAAGGGCTGTGACATTGTGCTTCATTTAGAACACTTCCTTTTTCCTCTATATAGAGTGTATCCATATTTGCAACAATAACTCTCAGATCTCCATGGTCCCCAGGGGACCAACCACCGGTCATGGAATAAGAACACCAAACACATTGGCAATGAATAATAAAAGAGCGGCAGAAGTAAACCTTCAAAAGCATTGCTTGCGTTGAGGTCTGAGGTCTTTGGAGACCTTGTGTCACATCCCTCCTGCTTATCTTTGTTGGTTTATTCATTCATTTTGGTACAATTCAACAACAACAACAATGCTTTCTCTAGGCTTCACATATACCTACAAAATGCGTGGAGTGAAAAAGCCGAGAAGCCCTCATTCTGTTGGCAGGCTGGCATTAAACCAAAGCATCAAAATATATCAGGCACAAACAAAAGGAAGGAATTGGGCTTTATGAAATCGAGGCCGCAAGCCCAAGCCTGCTTACTCTTGACGGAGAATTTATTTTATTTTATCCTGTTCCTTCATGGGCTCCCATTAGTCTCCCACCCAGCTTAATGATCAAGCTGATCCTTAGCTTCAGAAATATCATAGGAATTGGTGTTTCCAGACACCAACCGTAAGTCCCCAAATTCTTGAGAAACACTCATTGAATGGTGGCTGGTGTCCTTCATGTCAGTGGGACAGTCAATTCCTCTGGGATTTTTGCCTGTGCTTTATAAGAACTGTCCAGAGTGCTCATAAAAAGAGGTTCAAAATAACCTTCTTTAAACTTTGGATTGAGCCAGCATGGTGTAGTGGTTTGTACTACGACCCTGGAGATCATGGTTCAATTCTCTGCTCAGTCATGGAAACCCACTGGGTGACCTCGGGTCACATCACACATTCTCAGCCCCAGCATGTTGTTGTTCCAGTTGCTTCCACCCTATGGCAACCCTTAGGCAAACCTATCATGGCGTTTTCTGGGGCTGAGTGTGCATTCCACCCAAGGTCACACAGTGGGTTTCCATGGGTGAGCAGTAAATTAAACCCCGGTCTCCAAGATTGTAGTCAAATACTTTCATGCTTGTTCTTGTTGATGTCATACATGGGTGCCAAGTTCCCTTACAGATGCAGTTGTGTCAGCAATTGTATGAAAGATGTATTCAGTCCCTGGCTGCATGAGTGGAATCATACAAGTGTAACCAATTCTCATGGACCCAGATCCTATTGTTAGTCTTGACTAAAGTAGAGCCATTGAATCCACTGGATTTACTTAAGTGTTGATTAAGCATTCAACAATTCATGGAACGGGTGTACTCTGGTTGAGGATAACCAATAGGATTGCAGTTATGTAGTTGCCCATTCTTGGATGGTGCATAATTGTTCATTAGCATCTCATTTGATTTACTGGTACTGAAGAAACAGTCATATGCATTCCCTATTGTTCAGTGGGAAATTAATTTGACTGTTCAGCAGAGAAACATGCTACCTAGAAGGGTGGTGGACTCTCCTTTGGAGGCCTTTAAACAGAAGCTGGATGGCCATCTTTCTGTATAATCCTGCATGGCTGGAGGATGGCATGGGTGGCCCTTATGGTACTTTCCAACCCCATGATTCTAAATAAGCAGGCATATCGGTAGATATACAATTGGCTGTTCAATGTCACAATTCAGAAGAATGGTTGCAGAATGAAGCCACTGTGTAATTGCATGAATGTAGATTGATACTAAAGCAAGTGTGAAGTGCGATTTTTTCCCTCACGCATCAGCATCTTAGCACTGCACTTTTTGTTTCTCCTTATGTTAGGACTTGTCCCGTCAATAAATGGCCTTTCTGCAGCACACTGTTATAGTGTTGTTTTTCCACTTTCAACATCCTATGGAATCCTGGGGTTTGCAGTTTAGAGAGGGGCCTTTAGAATTCTGAGCCAGGGAGCTCTTTGGCCTCAGGAAACTACAAACCCCAGAATTCCACAGGATGGTGAAAGAGGAATAATAGCACTATAACAGTGCAGTGAGGAAAGGCTCAGAGATTTCTAGAGTGCTGCAAATGCAAGCAAGAAACAATGACCATAATTCCATACCATGATCTATGTTGGGAGCCCTGGTGGCACAGTGGTTAAATGCCAGTACTGCAAGTCACAAGGTTGTGAGTTCGATCCTGCCCGGCTCCAAGGTTGACTCAGCCTTCCATCCTTTCGCAGGTCGGTAAAATGAGTACCCAGCTTGTTGGGGGCATGTGCAGAAATGTTTCAAAATACATGCTATTTGTAAGTTGTTCGCCGCCTCGATCCATATGGAGAGGTGGGATACAAAAAAAATAATAATAATAATAATAATAATAATAATAATAATAATATGTTGTGCAACTTTATTCATACTTAGCTACATAGCAGAGGAACTACAGAATGCTCCAAATGAATGGGAAAGTTGCATGTCAAGGCATTGGCAAGAATATTCCAATGTGTATCACATTCTACCAGTGCACATCAGGATGCTCACAGATCTCAATGCACCATGTTCACTTCACTGGCTCCTTAGGTTTCAGCAGTTCCTTGCTGAATGCAGACCTTGTGAAATTGCTCAGTTCTTTTTCCTGAAGATATAAATCAACTTATGTAGACATAAGACCCATATCGATTTCCCACTCATAACCATAAGACACTACATTGTCCTCAGAAATATTTGGCTTTTAGTGGCAACATGTAATTTCCATTTGTTTTGCAAAGAGGGCACAAGGAGTGGGCTTCAAAATGTAGTATCCACCAAGCAACAGTATAAAACATTAAACAGTCAAGTTGTAATTACTTAGAAAGCAATGCCGTAATCACTAAAAGACAACATGGATTTCTCAGAAATAAATCATGCCAGACTAATCTTATCATTTTTATGATAGGGTTACAAGCTTGATAGGTGAAGGGAATGCTGTAGACATAGCATATCTTCATTTCAGTAAGGTCTTTGACAAAGTTCCCTAGGACATTCTTGCAAAGAAGCTAGTAAAACGCAGACTGCACGGGGCTACTGTTAGGTGGATTTGTAATTGGTTGACTGACTAAACCCAAAGGGTATTCACCAATGGCTGCTTTTCATCCTGGAGGGAAGCGACTAGTGGGGTGTCACAGGGGTCTGTCCTGGACCCAGTGCTATTCAACACCTTCATCAATGACTTGGATGAAGGAGTAGAGAGCATGCTGATCAAATTTGCACATGACACCAAATTGGGAGGAGTTGCTAATATGCTTGAGGATAGGATCAAAATTCAAAATAACCTTGACAGATTGGAGAGCTGGGCCAAAGCTAACAAAATTAATTGCAACAGAGAGAAATGTAAGGTCCTACACTTAGGCAGAAAAAATGGAATGCACAAATATGAGATGGGGGATGTGTGGCTGCATAGCAGTGTGTGTGAAAGGGATCTAGGATCCTTGGTAGATCACAAGCTGAACATGAGTCAGTAGTGTGATGCAGCAGCCAAGAAAGCAACGCATCAATAAGAATATGGTGTCTAGATTAAGGGAGGTAATGGTACCACTCTATTTTGCTTTGGTTAGACCTCATCTGGAATACTGCGTGCAGTTCTGGGCACCTCAATTCAAGAAGGACATGGTCAAGCTGGAGCAAGTCCAGAGGAGGGCGACCAAAATGGTGAACGATTTGGAAGCCGTGCCCTATGAGGAACAACTTAGGGAGCTGTGGATGTTTAGTCTGCAGAAGAGAAGGCTAAGAGGGGACATGATAGACATGTTTAAATATTTGAAGGGCTGTCATATCAAGGAGGGAGCGAGCTTGTTTGCCACTGCTCCAGACACTGGGACAAAGAGCAATGGATTCAAACTGCAAGAAAAGAGATTCACTTAAACCTCAGGAAGAACTTCCTAGTGGTCAGAGCTCTTTGGCAGTAGAATATGCTGCCTCGGAGTGTGGTGGAGTCTCCTCCTTTGGAGGTTTTTAAGCAGAGGCTGGATGGCCACCTGTTGGGAGTGCTTTGATGGGTGTTCCGGCATGGCAGGGGGTTGGACTCGATGGCCCCTGGGGTCTCTTCAACTCTGTGATTCTGTGATTATATGATTCCAACTCATATATTCAAATGCAGCACCACCAACAGGGCCTGGGAGGGAGGGCTTCATTAGGAATGCAGCTAGGCTGGAGACTCAGACCAATTTGGGATCCTGTTTGCATAATCGTTCTCAAAATAATAAGGCTCTAATTAGGCTGTTTGAATGTTTGCATACACAAGTTTTGTTTAAAAATAAACCCATAACGCAGCGGGCTTTGCTTTGTGTATTATAGCAACGTGTGCGAGGGAGGCAGAGTCTGATATGAAAACTCTTTACCCAAAGTGAATCTCAAAATGACCACAATTGTTTCTTTCTTTCTTTTTTAAAAATGGACCTTTTGTCATTTATGAGTTCCCTGAAAAGAACTTCAAAATAAAATGCCATTTTGGACAGGAAAAGGGTCCTATTTGGGGCTTTGAAGAAGTTTGTTGCTGTTTGCCTTAAAAGTGTTTCCAAGTTGTAACAACCGTAAGGCGAACTTAAAGCAAGGTTTTCTTGGCAAGATTTGTTCAGAGGGGGTTTGCCTTTGCTTTCCTCTGTGGATGAGAGACAGTGTGACCTGCCTAAGGCCAAGCAGGGATTCAAACCCTGATCTCCACTGTCAGGTCCAATACTGAAACTACTACACTACACTGGATCTCTTTGAAGAAATATGCATACAGAAGGGAAGGAAGAACTTCTAGTAAACTTTTTCTCCTTTGGAGGAACTTTTTCTCCTACATTTGCTTTCCTCCCCTATATTCAGAGTCAAAATGCATGCTAGTATCTCAGCCACAATGGCTTTTCTTCTTTCTTTGGGAAGACTCCATGCAACAAGTGAAAGATGCTGCTACATCCCAGCTTAAATACTGACAGAGGGCAAGTGGGCCAGTGGGAGCAGGCAAATGACCAGAAGGCTTTGAGATATAAGTTACTGTAATAGGGATTGATTTTCCCACTTTCCCTCCAGTGCTGCCCTCCGTCTGTCCGTCCACCCATCCATCCATCCATCCATCCATCCATCCATCCATCCATCCATCTATCTATCTATCCACCCACCCATCTATCTATCTATCTATCTATCTATCTATCCATCTGGAGAGGCTCTTGCATTCCTGCTGCTTCGGAGCTGCCACCTCCCTGCAGTCATTCCCTGATCTTGGAGGACAGAGACTGAATTCAGAGGGAGAAGAAAGTGAAGTTTTAAGTGTGAGGTTGTTTTTAGTCTTTAATGGTGATTTTTAACTCGGATTTTAGTGAGCAAGCTGATGCTTTTTTTAGTTTTTTATTGCTCTTTTAATCTTTTCATCCTTTTTAACATTGGATTCTTTTAACATTGAGTTATAAAGTTTTGAGGTTTTAATAACCCCCAAATTTAATAACCAAATTTTTGTTACTTAAATTTTTTTTACTTATTTTTGTTACTTAAATTTTTTTTAAGATTTTAAGACTTTATTTGGGCAGCTGTGATTACTTGACAATTAACCTACCTGAAGCTTTTGGAAGGCCAGCTGAGGGCTAGCTGAGTGCTGGCAGAGTGGAGCCCAGGCAAATTACAGCTGAGTTGTTTACATCAGAGAAGGCACTTCTATTCACTACTATTCCTTCAGAACTGCTGTCTTGCCATTTTCGTCTGGTTTGTGGGCTGCTGATGGTATATTTACCCAAGTTGAAGAAGCTTATATACAACAGTCCTTTTCCATAGCTGTTTGCATTTTTGGTATTGTCCTTATCATCCTTATTTGCCTATAATTTGGAACTCACAGCTGAAATGCTAAAGTGGTGAGCAGAGGCTTGAGATTTGAGGTTGTATCTTTGACCTGTTGGCTGGACAAAGAGGAGGAGGAAGGGAAGATATAGAGCCTTCTACCATCCTTTGAAGGTCTGATTGATGATGTGGGGTAGCAAGCTGTGAACTGCGAACTGTTTGTTATCCCTTTGTTTGAGGGTCCTACAGCGTTTGGTAGAGAAAACACTGAACTAGCAGTGAATATTGACAATAATAAACGCTGATAACCCCTGCTTTTGAGTCTGAGGAATTACCTCTGGGGAGTTCTGATGAAACTGTGATAAAGCCTGTGAACGAAGACGGAAGACGAGCCCAAACAGCTGCTGCCTACAACAGTCTGGATGCAGATCTGAGTTCAAGAGGTGCACCCTGGGTTCTATATACTACTCAGCCTATTTGCTTCAGGATCATAAAATTGAACTGCACTGCATTCTTTGTGGAAGCAGTATTTTTTTATTTTTTAGACTTCATTCTTCTTTTTCATTTCTTTTAGATTTTCAGATATATGTCAATCATATGTTTCTATTTTTATAGTCATATATATGTGTATATATCTGTTTAGCTATTTAATTATTTAGTTAAGTAAGCATTATTTATTTAATTCAGTTCTTTTAATTTCTAGTTGAAAGCCAATTAATATGACTTCTAGAAAGAGAGTTTGGGGAAGTCCTACTTACTCTTCTCCCCCTAAAATTAAGCAGCCCAAGATTGACGACTTTTTTAAACCTAATAGCCAGCCATTAGATGTTTTTAAATTTGCAATTCCTACCTCTAATAGGTTTGATGTTCTAGAAGAGGAAAGCTTAGAGCCCCAGTATCTACAAGGCAGAAACAATACAACTAAAAGCAACCTAGTAGATGGGAGTAGACATGATGACTTTCAGGAGATTATTTCTTCTTCTAATGATAGGATGCTTTTAGAAAAACAATATAATCTGGTGGCGGCAACTGTAAAAAGTATTTATAGTGAATTGAGAAATATCTCAGACAAACTAGACTGTCTTACCTCCACTATAAAAAGGGAAAGTCATACATTTCCTTCAAAAGTGATCACTAAGAAGCAGGATGGTATCAAAGTTGCAAATACCATTCCTACAAGCCAGCTTCCTTCATTCCCTGTAACTAAGAACTTTCTAAAGGATATGAATCTCTCCCTCCAGGTTAATCAGGTTGCTTTAAGTATATTCCCTTATAGACAGTCTATTCCTCGGTGGAATACAATGAGCTGTGCTAGGAAGCATATCAGTATTATACTACATTTACCAATTAAGGCAGTTGATCTTTCATTTATCAATTTTTTATACGCCCCTTCTCAAATGCAAAAATTTATCCTAGTATTTAGATCAGCTAGAATACCTTCCCTCTTTATGAAGAGGAAAGCTTCTGTTACTAGGTTGGGTGTGGTACCTACCCGAGTGTTTCTGGATACAGTGAGGAAACCTTTATTACCCCAGTCAGTAGTGAATAATTCCAAGGTTTGGGGAGAACATGGTTTTAAATCAACTTTTAAGTTTGAAAATAGTAGTTTAAAAATTCCACCCTTGCTCTCCCCTAATAAAGAGTTCCACTGTATACAGCAACACCCTGTATTGACAAACTCTTTTGAGAAAGGCTGCCCACAAGACCCATTTAATATCTCTAGGGTCAGTGAAGAAGAGCAGTTAATAGACTCTTATAAATGTTTACCCCTGACTGAAAAAAAAAGCGATCATAACAAGATTGGGCATCCTAAGAGAAAGGCTAACTGTGATGAGTAGGGAAGAATTGGATTTAGTTTCAGCTCCTATGGAACAGAATGATTTGATAATGCTTGAATCCCCTCCCAGTAATAGAAATACCATCTCTAGTCAAGCACGTCAAACAACAGCGAATTGGTTAGAGATGAGGAAATTGGAGTCTCATGAATCAGATGAAAGGAAGACTATAAACAAAGATACTGTATTTGCAGATATACATCAAGTACATTGTAACCCTTACTTACAAATAAATGGGTCAGTGGTAACTTCCGAGGAAACCAATGAAATCCAGGTTTTGACACAACAATGACAATCAATATATTCAATGTCTGGACTTTCCTGTTTGTCCTGGAATTTAGCAGGCTGGAGGAACAAACTAGAGGATGGTAATAGGGATTGCCAAGAACAGATGGATTGCCCTGCCACCAATGAGTGCCAGCTTTTGCTGATCATATGGTAAGTTGCCTAATACTTCCTTCTTGGGTTGCCAGAATGAAAACTGGAGAAGGCTCCTATACCTTTAATGGTGGTTTAGAAGAAGGAACTTCAAAAGTTTTTGCTTCCCATGCAATAAGGTAACATATAACACCAGCTGAAACTCCCTCCTCTATACAACCATCAAGGGTACGAGAACCCTCTCCAGTTTTCAGTCTGGCAGTCCTACTTCCATATATATATAGTCTACCATCTACACTTAAGTTTTGGTTTTATGCATGTGATGGTCTGTTTTTAAATGCAGCAAACTGGTAATGCTTTCTATCTCCTAAATAACTTTTGCCTGGGAGGAATCTGTTTTTGGGACAATCATGCCAGAGATGTGATTGGCAGCCCTGAACCCCATCAATAAGTAGGAGAGTTTGTTAGTTTACTTTTTTCTTATTTCAAATTATGTTAAACCAATTGTATCTTTCTACTGTAACATGAGACATGTAGCTAAATATCTCACCAATAAAGGTACAGGACAAAATGTAGCAGATTAGCTGCTTAAAAGGTAGACAGTCCATCTGGTACTGGTAAATACTATGCCTGTTAAAAGTGGCGAGGTTCACCATTCAGAATCAAGCAAAGAGTTGCATGATGGCCATGTTAATGTGTTTTAGAATTAAAAAAGGGAATAAAGGAATCCAATAACACCTTTGAGACTAACTGGTTTATTTTATCATAAGCTTTCATCAGCTGCAGTCCATTTCATCTGATCTAATCATCTAATCAAAACAAACTTGCATTCAACTTCTAATACCCTCTGACTCTTATTTGGCAAGAAGAGTCCCAAGTAATCCTCTGCCATCCCATTTCTTCAGCTGGTTTTCAAACACCCTAGTTTTTCTCTCCTCTTGCCACTTTCCCCCTTTTGTCCGCAGTTTCCTTCAATAGCTGCAAACTGAGTTCAAAGTGCAAAAGCAGTTTGCACCTAACTCAGAATGGGGAGAGAAGAGGGTGGAAGCTTTTCCTTCCCTGTAAGATCAGTCAAAAGCAAACTGCTGCAGGCTCTTCTAGCTAGTCTGCTTTCCTTTAATAACTTCTACCATCTTGACTGCACCACAGTGTTTCTGGGCCATCCTGATTTTCATTTGGGAAGTATTGGAGGTTATGTTTTTAACTCTCCTTAGCAATGGTATATTTAAGTCTTCTACTCCAAGTCTCAAATCTCTACCTCCACGTCACAAGTGGAGTCTCAAGTTCTTGCCAGGTACTTTCAAGTCAAGTTTAAAATGCCAAATTTAAGAGAGAGAAAGAAAAGAGAAGGTTGTGGATATATGAGGGGAGTCAATAGGCTTACAAAGATCTGCAGCTTCAGAAGTGGAGAATGGAATCTTTCTTACTCCTCATTCCCAAAGCTGGAGGATTTTGTGTCAGTGGACATAAAAGAATCTGCAGCTTTGGAAGTAGTGAATTAAATCCTTCTTACTCCCTATTACTGAAGCTTCAAAAGCTTTAGAAGGAAAGATCCTTCTTCCTCAAGCCTGTTTTCTAACACATTTGCTGTTTCCCTCTGAGAAACACGCTCTATGGGTGAGTCTTGCCTTCTGGAATTTGGAAAAGTTTTAGAAAGGTCCTCCTATATGCAGTGGGGACAGGCTGCTGAGCAGACCTTAACCCCTTCTCAAGCCAGTTGCTTAACACTTTGCTGTTCCCCTCCAAGAAATGCCCCCATGCTTTGGACTTGAGAAAGATCATCATGTGACCAGTTGCAAAAAGAAATGGAAGCATTGTCCACTGCTCCTTAGAGGTAACTCTCTTTGTTCTCCTTCCTGTTCTGTCTCTGTTGTGCTCAGTCACTTCCTGGTAGTTATTCCCTTAATCTGCACCTTCCCTTTAGGTGACTAAGATTCTCTTCCTGTCTGCTGTCCTAACCACCCAACTTAATTCCACGCACATTTATGCAATTCCCATGTTTACTACTGGGATAAGTGATGTATTACCACTGCTGTGGCCAACTTCAGATTTAGCCATTGCTAAAAGTGAAGCCAGAACTTCTTTTAAGGCTAAAATGGGAGGTCTGGAGTCCATTGTGTGCTAGCAGTCCAACTGGTTAGATGTTCCAGCACACTCTATGCCCTCCTAGCACAATGGTGGAAAGATAATATACAGAAATCAGGCCCTGTTTTAATACCTTACTGATAAGTTTTCTCCCCACTTAATAATATGTTCAGTCTCTGAATAAGTTGATTTAAAACAAGCCTTTATTTCTTAACTTAGAATGTCTTTCCATTGCTTTCCTTCAAATGCACACATACTCCCTTCTCTAGGTCTCTCTCTCTCTCTCTCCCTTTTTTTTTCTTAATTCAAATTGCACTGGTCATTAGAAGGCGTGGGAGAATTCAAGGATCCCAGAGGATGGTTTGATTAAAATTGGTTGTTTAAAAAAAAAATTATGATCAGAGCAATGATTTCTTCAGCTCCTTGCGCACTCCCCATGTCCACACATTCTAGCATTACAGGAGGCTCATTAATAGATAGGTTGGCCCAGTTTGTCATCTGTTTCATTATGCAAAATATATACGTTTCATTTACAGTTCCTGTAGGGAAAAAAAATCAGTCACCTTCAGTGGAATATAATGATTTCTTTGGGTTTCTTCTCAACCCCCTGAATGCTTCCAGCCCCTAAAATCTCAACTGGTGGTAGAATACCAGGGGAACCCTGATGTGTGCCAATTTTAACATAATGATCTTTATGTTCGCATTGAAATGCGAATCATTAACAGCTTAGAAAGCTGACCACTGGGCAAACTGAACAGCTGACCTGAAAGAAAAAGAAAATAGCTTCAAAAGCACTCTGAACATCATTAAAAGAGTTATTTGACGTGGAATTAAAGTCGATACTCCTTAAATGGAGCCTCTGTTCCCCTTTTCTTGAGCTTTATTAATGTCTGTGAATTAAGAGCCAAAGCTTTGGTATTCTGCCTGTCATTTTTTGACTAACTAAAAGCAGAGTCTTTAGGTTCAACAAACTGGTTGGGGGTGTATCAAAGTAGGACCACACACCCATTTGCTAACTACCTGGGCTAGAAAACATCCTATGGAATCCCAATGTTTTGAAGGATGGCTATAGCCGAAATTCACGCTGGCAGGTTGGGATGCTGGGAAGGGGGCATCTAACTCAGTCCTAAACTTGAGGCAGCTGAACATCACTTGTGTCAAATATGGAAACATCTGGAAGGCCAAGGTGTCCGCCCCAAATTGGCATGCCACAGACATTTTCAAATAAAGAACTGTCCTCTGTAAAGTGGAACATATGGCCACCCTATAGAGAACTATGATACTGTTCTGTTTCAAGGCCAAGATAGTCTTTCTTCCTTCACTTGCTTTTAATAAAATACAGGTATTGCTCTATTTCCTTTACACATAAATTTCCTTTGCACATAAAAAGCAAAAAATGATGTTTTTGGAAGGAATTATGTTGTTAAATCCCAACTAGAGTTGGGATTGAATCAATTATAAAAATCAATCCATTATAAAATCTATTATAAAATGGCGAGTCAACAGATAGGTAAATTAACTGATTAAATGGGAGTACTTTACTGAGGAGAAATAATAAGATTTAGGTCATGTATGACTGTTATTAGTTTAGTATTAATAGCTAGCATGAATGAAGTGAATCATGATGATGATTGTTAAAATTCATTTATACCCCACTTTTTCCTCTAATTGGGACTCAAGGTGGCTTACAGAAATGATAACCAATATAGATTAAAAATGCAGTTGGGTTATCCATTTAATTACCTTAGCTTAGATCTCGACAGTGAAGACTGTGGAGGGAAGGTGGATGATGGGACTTCGGCACGCCGCACTACATTCTCCCTCATGCCGCTGCTCTCTGACCAGATGTGGCTCAGAGGCAAGCAAAACAAAACATCCAGCAGAGTTGAAAACACAGCAACAACAAGCATGTGCAGCAGAGTATATCATGCAGCACTGCTCTGACCTCAAAAGCTGTCCACTAAGAACACTAGCACACAGTGTTGTCATCCAAAAATATACCTGGAGGCTTTTTATTCTTCAGTTCCAATATATACATTTGTACAGGTTAGCAGATCCTTCAGCACAGGTTCAGCATTCCATCATCATATCAGGTAAAGATACGCTCCGGCAAAGCCTCTGGCCAGAATCAGGGAAGACCGAGAGAAAGGCTTAGCCAAGCCTACCTCTTATATACACAGAGACTAGCTGATGTAACCCCAGCCTGGATTACACGTCACCATGGCTGATGAAACCCCTTGTCCAGGTTTCAAATCACTGTGACTCAGCCTTATTGTCACATGAGGATTACCTCATACAGTCATCCCCAAGTGCTTTCCCACATGCACATCATAGTATTTTTAATTGGAACAAGGGTCACAGCAATCTTTTTCCAACAAAGACCGTAATCAAGAAATCAGAAGGCTAGGATTTGACAGGAAAGCACTGAAGGAACTAGGTAATATTCTCAAATGTAAAGATATATCATTAAATATCCAAGTTAAAGTCATCCATGCCATAATATTTGCAATGTCTATGTAAGGTTGTTAAAGCTGGAAAGCGAAGAAAATTGATAGGAAAATAATTAATTCATTTGAATTGTAGTGCTGGAGAAATGCTCTGCTGATGCCATGAACTGACAAAAAACAAACAAACAAATGAGCCCAAGAGCAAATCAGGTCTAAACTCTCACTAGTAGCCAAACTAAAGTAAAATCCAAAATTCATGAAAGGACATCTTTATTGGCCAATCAAAATGCACAAAAAACGTAACTCAAGCTTTTGAAGTTCCACTGACTTCTTCATCAGGCAAAAGAAATATAAAAAAATCACACTGAAGAAAGGAAAAAGGAAAAATAGAGATAGTATTGGGGTCAGAGTCCTACATTTTGTATCTGATGCTGTTGGTAGTAGTCGAAATTACCAAATCAAGGCTATCATACTTTGAAAATGACACAACTCATTAGGGAAAATAATAATGTTAAGTAACATGGAAAACATCGGACTGCCGTTACCCCAAAAAGTGCCTCTGTGAAACAATGGGGAATATTAGCTCAAAGGGGAGGCCTGTGGAGGGGAGGTACTCTAACAGGATTTTTTATAGCTAGGTATACCACTACTAATGCAAGAATACCAGCCAGAGACTCAACGAATGCTTTACTGGGGGAATTTAACAATCACATGCACACAAGATTCAAGCAGTCTTGTGATCACACAAGGCTAGCTGAAGGAAAAGGGAGGAAAAGTTTGGACAGCAAGAGTTTAGGGTGGCATGGGTGATATTTACCTATCCGAACTGAAGAGATGAAGTGATGTGGCTTAGACCAAGTGTCCAAGCATAGTACAAAATGGGAATCAGAGCAGTAGAGTGACAGCCAGCATGCCAAAGTACTACAAACTATCTGGCTTGAAACCAGGGTTTAAATACTTTTTTTTCACTCTGAGGAAGATGTTAATGGCTCTCTGGCCAAGTAGACAATGGGGTCAGGAGCATGGACAGTGGGGTCCAGAGTAAGCTAATGGTTTTAGCATTAGGTGACAAAGGACTGATTGGAATTCTGGTAGCTCCTTAATGGCTGGACAGGTGAGGGGACAAAAGAAGAGTTTTTGTGGACAAAGGAGGAGGTTTGAAGACAATTCCATGAGAGCAGTTTCAGTCACTATTGTTTCTAAATATCGAATCATTGAGGGATATGTGCAAGTCCATTATCTCCACAGCTTCCCTGACTATGTCCTAGCCATGCCCTAAGGTCCCAGTCTGACCTAATTTTGCAATGCACATGTGCAGCCACTTCCTCTTTGCCAGCAGGCTTCCCAGCCATAGCAGGATATAATTTATATTTCATGCCAATTAATATTTGCCAATTAAACCATATCCTGGAGTGGGGGTGTATGGCCCAATAAAACCACATTACAGCTGGATTGACTCAATTAAGGAAGCCATAACCCTGCATTTGCAAAACCTGAGCAGGTCACCATAAATCAAAGCCAGATTGAAGGCATTTAACAACAAACAATTAAAACCATATAAAAGAAACTCTTTAAATAGGTAAAAGATAAAGATCAGTGGAACAGCATACTATTAAAAGTTCTGGCAGTCCATTCCTGAAAGCCTATCACTTCACTTGCTGATGTAAGCATAGCAAAGAAGGAGCTATCTTGGCCTCCTGAGGGAGGAAATTCCAAAAGCCTGGGATTGTTACTTCATCTGCACTATCTTGATAATCCTTACAACAACTCTGCTAGGTAGGTCTTTAATGTTTTACCCCCAGTATTGCAGGCTAAATCTATAGGTACAGTGGCTTCCTTAGTGAGATTATTAGAAACCCAAATGTTGAACAAGTACTTTTATAGCTCCACTTAATCTCTCACCTACTATGTAATGTTAGCAATATGCAAATTATTTTAATTGCATGCACAACCAAAAAATTAGAGGCACACAAATAAGACTGTGATATGTTTCAAACGTGCCCTTGCTGGAAAAGATTTCAGTTTCCCCCTAACTCTGCTGAAGAGTCTGCCCAGAGAAAAAGCTTTATGTAGCAAGGCTCAAACACAAACTTTTAAAAAGCTGTCTAGTTTACATAACAGTTGTGATAATTTAAGTTAGTTTTAAGTACAGAGTGCAATAAGGAGACCATAAATGGGCTTGGTAAACCAAGGAGCCATTTATGGCCTCGTAAGCTTGATAGCAAACTAAAATTATATCCTAAATAACAGATTTTTCCAGTAGTACTGAATTATTTGGTTTTGAAGCATAATAACTTGTCACTAAATCTCTCTCCTGGTTACCCAGAAAATGAAAAGTGTGAATTAGTTCAATTGTAATGGTAGACTTCTTCATTACTAGCCAAGCCAGGGATGAAAACTTTCAGTGGAATTCAAATGAAGTTAGAGGTGAGATTTGTGCCCTATGATGCCTGTGTACACCACACAATTCCATCATTGATTTTACTGAGGGCTTGACAAATTTTTCCTTAGTGGCACTTAGTGCTTACTGGGGTGGTGAATCTACTCTAGCTTTTAGTGTGAATTTTTATCTAAGGCCCTTTTGGCATGGCCTCTGGAGCGTTGCACAATTGCAAAAGCGGTCCACATGACCTCCTCGCAATTTGGTGCCGATTACACACTATTTCATTTTCAACTTGTAGCTGAAAATGGTGCATGATCGCACATCGCTCCAGGGTCCCACTCACACTTACCATGTGTGCGGAGCCTCCAGAGCCACGGCACTCACGCTTCCTGCCCCAGCGCAGCCTAGGAAAATCCCAGGCTGTGCAACAGAAGGAAGAGGAGGAGCCCTCGTGCTGTCTGCTCTCCAGCAGGCAGCAGCTGCAGAGGTGAAGCAGTGGGGACGTGAGAGCCTCTCACAAGAGGCTGCTCGCACGATCCCCGCGCCCCAGCGCTGTGAAAAGGTAAGGCGCAGAAAAGGTCTAAGCCTTTCAAGGCGCTGAGTCTGTTCGAGAGGCAGGGTTCAGCATCTCTTTCTGAGGGGAGATTAAAACCCAGAAGACATTCAGCATATCACTGATGTGGAAGTAAGGAGCACTCTGTGCTGCCTGCTGAGTTTATTGCCCAGGGAGCCATTCACACTAGACTATTATAGCACTGTTATTTCACTAACTGCCATGGTTCTGTCCTATGGAATCCTGGAATCTGCAGTTGAGGGATGGATATTTTGAATCCTAAGCCAAGGCACTCTAGTGCCCCACTAAACTGCACACCCCAAAATTCCTTAGGATGGAACCATTCAGTAAGTAATAGCAGCACTATAATTGAGTAGTGGGTGGGTGGGGAGGATGGGTTATGTTTTACTTGTTTTTAATGTATTGATGTATTGTTGTAGTACCGCCTCGATCCGTCGGGAGAGGTGGGATATAAATTATTATTATTATTATTATTATTATTATTATTATTATTATTACTACTACTACTACTACTACTACTACTACTACTACTATTGTTATTCTGAATGGACAAGAGCTAATCATGGGCAATTTCAAGTCAGCTTCAGCACCCCTTCTTTTTCTTTCTTGAGGTCAGACCTCCCCCTTGGCCTTCAGAGAACAGATATAGGGCCAGCATGGTGTAGTGCAGGGGTGTCAAATTCAATTTCATCTTGGGCCGCATCAGCATTATGATTACCCTCAAAGGGCCAGTTGTATCTGTAAGACAATATAAATGTATCTACTCTTTTATGACATTAAAGAATTGCTTCTGCATTCAATTATTACTGGTTTTAGTAATAACTAGCTCTAAAACTAGAACTCTAGGAAAAATAATGGCAAGCAGATAATCAAGTGTATAACTATTGTACAGTTTATTGAAAAATGAGTTTTGAAAACAGAAAGCTATTTTTTTAATCATCAGACAGATATTACCTGTGCCTCTTTCTTCTCCCTTGTGCCTCTTTCTGCTCCCTCCTCCTCTGTGCCTTTTTCTGCTCCCACTGCCCCTCCCTGTACCTGGTGAGCCCAGTCCCCACATTGTGGGCCCCTGGCTGCTGGTATTCTGAAGAGAGGCCCAGCAACCAGCACTCGTGATCTACTTCTACTTCTGACTACTCCTTTGTCCAATTGTTGCAAGCCATGTGGAGCATTGCCATGGTAACCCGCGGCAACTATCTGAAGGTGAGACTTGGACAGAGGAGCAGTCAAAAGTAGAAGTAGATTCAAGTGCTGGCTGCTGGGACCCTCTTCAGAATACCAGCAGCCAAGGGCCTGCAATGTAGGGATCGGGCTCGCCACATGGGAGAGTGCCCCAGCTGCAGGAGAGGTGCGAGGGTCACATGAAATGGCCTGGAGGGCCAGATTCGGCCCACGGGCCTTGTGTTTGACACATGTGGTGTAGTGGCTTAAACATTGGATCTTGACTGTGGAAACCAGGGTTCAATTCCCCACTCAGCCGTGGAAACCCACTGGGTGACCTTGGGCACATCACACAGTCAGCCTCAAAAAATCTATGATAGGTTCTCCTTAGGGTCACCATAAGTTGGAAATGACTTGAAGGCACACAACAACGGGAAACACTTTACAAGAAGAATATCTCCAATATGATTTGAATTGCAGCCTTAGTGTTGCAGAATGGATATAAAACCAGCACAGCACACAAAATGCAAGGTTACAAAACAATTATATGAAAGGTGAATTTATGGCTCAAAATATCTGAAATATCTTTATTCCCTCCTTCAACTCAGAGCTTGGAGAAATTTGTTTCTAAACTACAACCCCCATTATCCTCCAGCCCAAATGGCTCCTACGTTTCTAGATGCTGTAAGAGGGGGAAAATATCTGTACCAAGATGTGCTCCAACCACAGCCCCTCTTACTGTATGAAGAAGTAATGCAAAGTTAGCAGCATCAAAACAACTTCGTAACCAAGATGCCTGCAATTCTTTCTTCAGATGGGCAGAACAAGGTTCCAGTCTGCTAGAATTTCTTCATGCGTTTGCCAGTGGGAATATGGGGATGGAGATAGATAGATAGATAGATAGATAGATAGATAGATAGATAGATAGATAGATAGATAGAGTGTGTGTGTGTGTATAATCTCACTGACAGCTGACAATTTCTTTGCACCCATTCAAAGATAATAAAAGGCTCGTTAATTATCCAGCGATGTACAGTTTCTCTTTGGCAAAGGACCTTGCCAAGAGAAAGAAAAAAAAACAAGGCATGGCAGAAGCAAGAACTTCCAGAATACACAGGAATCTTGTTATAAAAGTACAAGCTGAGGAAGGAAACAAACATTGCTAATTATGTTGGGCACCTTAAGCCAGAAAAACATCTGAGGTGGAGAGCAAAGGAACAGAATGCAAGGGAAGGCAAACGCCATCTTGGAACTACCCTGCCAGCAACTGCCGAAGGGAATCGAGCTACAGCCAGTTTGGCTTCAGGCCCAGCACCATCTGTGTAATAGTTTACGCAGTATGAAACAGGGAGCCAAACTTAAAAATGCTTTTCTTCAGTCGCTCCATTACAGAGGTGAGATGGGAAACAGAAGTTCTTCTGCAGGGAGAGGTTGGCCTACCAACAAAAAAAGTATGAGGTGAAGAAAAACCCAGGTTCAAAGCTTTTCTCAGCCATGAACATGTTAGGCAACCTCAGGCAAGTGTTTATACATGCCCACAGCCTCAGCAATCATTTTGCAATATGGATATCAACAGTGGCCTACCAAATGCAATGTTGTATTGATGTCACCCTCATATAGCTATCAGACTGAACATCCAATTCCTTCTCATTGAAGTTTAGGCATGTCATTGTTGCTGTTCCATTTTCTTTGGTCAGAATTTTGTTGATCTTATACATATGTGGAAGATTACAAATGTGATTGTACTTTTCTGGCCATTGTATAATGGACACATTTAGTTAGTAGCCCCACAAGTGAAGTTCCATAAATATAACCATTTCATTTGGGCCTAATTCCAATTCTTAGTTCCAGTTAGATAAGAACTGTTGAACCAATGTACCAGTGATGTAGACTTGAATCGATTGACTCGGCAATAAATGACGCACTGACTTGACTTGAGACTTGTATACACATTCATCCAGAAGCCTTACAACTTTGAACAACGCTTCCATCTCTTTTTACCTATTGTTCACATGATGATCTGTCTCAAGCCCAAAGTGTGGGCACATTTCTCAGAGAGGAACAGCAAACGAGTGAGGCAATGGGCTTGAGGCAGGGTTGAGGTCTGCTCAGCAGCCTGTCCCCACTGCATATAGGAAGAATTTTCTAAAACGTGTCCTAAAAGCAGAAGGCAAGAGTCCCTCCAAAAGTACAGGATGCATATCTCAAAGAGGGAACAGAAAATGTGTTAGGACATGGGCTTGAGGAGGAAGGATCCTTCCTTTTAAAGCTTTTGGAGTTTCAGTAATGCAGAGTAAGAAGGATCCTGTTCCCCATTTCTGAAAAAGCCTCCAGCTTCACAAATGGAAAGTAAGAAGGAACCTATGCCCTACTTCTGAAGCTGCAGATGACAAAATTGCAAATGTGAAGGGCTGACTCTACTTAAATTGATAAAGCTAGCTTTATTCAACTCTAACCAGAAATTCTAGAATATAGTTTGGAGTACAAAGTTCTCTCCCAGAGCTGAGCCCTAACTTGAAAGTATCTTGCAAGGACTTGAGCCTTGACCTGAAACTTGAAGGTAGATATTTGAGACTTGACTTGCCTTGACTTGAGACTTGGAGTAAAAGACTTGAATATATTACTGCAATGTGTTTTACTTACATGTTGACTCACCATTCAACAATTAATTCAATGGATTTTCTTTAGTTGGGAATAACCAACAGTATCAAACATGCAGTTGAGCACTCTTGGAAAGTATGTAAACTATTTGCCTTCAGTGAAGCCTTGGATTTTTGTGGATTGCAGAAACAGCCACTGTGCATTCTCCACTGTACATTATCCGAAACCCAATCAGTTGCACAATCAGTATTCAGTATAAGGGTGGTACAGCATAACCATTGGATAACTATGTGAATGTAGATTTACACTATGCAAGCACCACAGAGGATCATATTGGCCTTCAAATTCCTTGACATCTAAGTATCGGTAGCTATGTGGACTCTGGATCCCTTTTTACTGAACTTTTAAGGCTTAGGCCTTTTCCGCACTTTGATTTAGCGATGGAGCAGAACGTCCTCCGGCGAGAACGTTTGCACTTAGGGGCGGACTGGGTCCAGACTACTTTATGTATGTCTGGACTTCAGCCCGCTCCAGAACAACCAGAACTGGTGGTTCACCGTGCTATTGAAAGACTGCTTAAAAGAGGTTTTTCAATAGCGCAGCGCGCCCCAGTCCATCACTGCACTAATGTATAGATTTGCAGGCTCACACCAGCACGAGGCTGCAAATCTTCCAGGGGCAGGCTTTAGGCTGGCGAGCTTCTCCAGTTGGTGGAGAACCTCCACCAGCCGGAAAGCGCCATTTTTGTCCCCGGAGAAGTGTGTAGCGCGGGCACGCAGTGCTCCGGATCAGCCTGGATCAGCAGAGGGAGCGTGCCAGCCCAGTAAGTATAAGAATGCCCAGTTTTTCCCCCCAAAGTGCAAAAAAGCCCTTAGTTTAAGGATGCATATAATTCCCTTACTGAAATATCTTCACTGGCTGCCAGTTCATTTCCAGGCACAATTCAAAGTACTGGTTATAACCCATAAAGCCCTGTACAGGTTAGGCCCAGATTATCTGTAAGATCATATCTCCTTAGGTGAACTTGCCAGATGTTCAGGAGTGGGCTTTTTGTCACCCCCACCCCCATCTCAGGTCCTTTGGGTGAGGACATGAAAGAGAGCCTTCTCAGTAGCTGTGCCCAGATTGTGGATTCCCTTCCATGGGCGGCTAGCTTGGCCCCCTCTCTCCCCTCCTTTGACTGGCAGACAAAGATCTTTGAATTTGAAGAGGAATGTAATGATTAATGGGCTGCAAGGAATAATTTTTCTGGGGTGTATGTGCTATATTGTTAACTTTTTTATGTTTTAAAGGCTTCATGTTTTAGCATTCAAAGCCCTACGCAGCCTAGCTCCCAGCCTCGCATCTGTCAGCCCTTATTTCTTTTCACCAGCCTGTTCAAGATATAGTAATTCCAGGCTTCTCATCCAACCAAGGGCTTCCTTTTCCTTGACTCAGTTTCATCCTTTCATCCTCCTCCATACCTTTGGAATTGCAGACATTTGTGGACTGCTCCTTCCTTCATTATTTTCAAATCTCAATTAAAAACTTCCCTGTTGTCAACAGCTTTTGGGATTTTAGTTTAACATTGTTTTATAATCTTGAAGAGCTTGATTACACCAGTACTTGACAATTGGCTTTGTATTATATCTTTTGTATTTTATCTGGGTAATTTGTTTAACAATTATATGGTATAGTTTTATTATTCCTTCCTTCCCTTTGTGTTTGCATGTAAATACATATATTTTAGATTGTATGCTTTCAAAAGGAACCACTATTTCTGCATATTTTACATGTAAAGCTCCATATACATAGATGGTGTTATATAAATAAATGATGATGATGATGAGCATAGTAATACTAGTAATATTATTTTATACTTTTTAAAATTTAATGGCACTTTAATATAATAACTTGCTTAATTGTGTTTTAACTTTTTAAATATCAGGTTTTTACCTTTTTTTCATGTTTCAGCATTTCTTAAAGCTGTCTGGGATCCAATGCGAGGAAAAAGTTGGACTGTAATTAAAATTAAATAAATATTTAATAAATTATTATTATTATTATTTATTAATAAATTATTATTATTATTTATTAATAAATAAATAAATATTTAATAAATAAATTCCATTTTCATTATGTGTATTTTGTGTTATACTGGTTTCTTTTTTCTTCTTTTTTCTTTCAAGGAGTGTGGTCTTTTTTTACAACTTATGCATATTAGATAATAAGTGGGAAACTGGGGAAAACATATTTATTTATTGGCCTTACTCAGATAAAGGGCTCAAATAAAGATTGCTGAGATAAAAACTGGAATCCCTGAAACATGTAACATCAATTATTGTTATTGTTATTGTTATCTTACAGAATTTGCAGCAGAAAGTGAAGGTTAATTTTTTATAACCAAAGATTATAAAGATTGCCTATGAAAGATGTAAGGTATAAACATCACCCATTCCCTCTTAAGTAAGTGATACGACATAAATTTGATTCTAAGCCACCTGGATAAGCTGAAGGATGCAAATCTTCATAAATAAATAAATGTGCATGAAACCTTGCAAGTCACAACCCTCAGGCTTGTGCTGCAATGTTCGCTTTCACAAAGGTTCCACATAAGAAGACTAATTTATTTACAGCTGTTTACAGTTCAAATTAATCTCCGACATTAACAGTCTCCTAGCTCTTCTGCCAAAGTTTTGGCACTCAGACTTGCTTATCTCCTTCTGCCTGCCTCTTGCCCCAGTCTCACCCTCCTGTGTTTGCCTCCCAAAGGGTTTCCCCATAAAACATAACCATGCCAGAATGTGGCCCGTCTCTTCCCCTCTCCACTGGCAAGCACCAGAGGAAGACATCAGTATATCCACTTCCAGTTTTAAACTAACCACAGACTTTTGTAAATTGAAATAAACTATCATTGGACTTTTCCACACTTGGTTTTTAAAATGGGGCGGTGCGTCCTCCTGCGAGGACATTCGCACTTGGGGGCGAACTGAGTTCGGACTACTTACCATTTGTCCAGACTTCAGCCCGCTCCGGAACGCCCAGAACTGGTGGTCGCCCGTGCTATTGAAAGACCAATTACAAGAGGACTTTCAATAGTGCGGCGCGCCCCAGTCCGTCACTCTGTAAAGTATAGATCTACAGGCTTGCGCCAGTGCGAGTCTGCAGATCTTCCGGGGGTGGGCTTCTGGCTGGCGAGCTTCTCCGGTTGGTGGAGAGCCTCCGCCAACCGGAAGCCTCCATTTTCGTTGCTGGAGAGTGTGTAGCACGGGCACAGGCTGCTCCGGACCATCGTGGATCGTCGGGGGGGGAGCATGCCAGTCCGGTGAGTAACGGACTGCCCCATTTCCTCCCCAAAGTGCGGAAAAGCCCATTGTCTGAATGAAAAGTTGTTCTTTCTGTCATGACTTAATGTGAATATTGTTCTAACAGCCTCTGACTGTGATGCCACATATGCAACACACCCTCCAACTGTCCCAATTTGGTAGGGAGAATCTTGAATAATCCTCTGCTGTCTCACTTTTTCAGCTGTTTTAAAAAGTCCCTGTTTCTCTTTCCACCTCCCACTTTCCCCCTGCAGCCTCAACTTACTTCAGTTGCTGCAAACTGAATTCAAATTGCAAAAATAATTTGCACTCAGTTAACTCGGCTCAGGGAAAAGACAAGACAGAGTAGAATCTTGTCCTTCCCTATAGACTCAGGCAAAGGCAAACTGCTGTAGCCTCTCCTTGCTTATGTGTTCTTCCTCATTAATAAATTTTGCTATCTTGACCACACTCTGATGTTATCTGGGCACATGTGTCCCCTCCTTTTTTTTTAATCTGAGAAATTATGGAGGAGCACTGATTAAAGTCCCAACTCTGGTTCCTATCTTACTACACTGTTATAGTGCTATTATTCCACTTTAACTGCCCTGGCTGCACCCTTCTGAGGTTTGTAGTTTGGGGAGGCACTTGAGCTCTCTGGCTGAGAATTCTAAATGACTCTCCCTAAACTGCAAATCCCATGGTTCCATATGATATTGTTGTGGCAATTAAAGTGGAATAATAGTGCTATAACAGTGTAGTGTGATAAGGTCCTCCATTGCATGCAAATCCCATTTTAGAATTGTAGAATCATAGAGATGGAAGAGACCACAAGGGCCATCCAGTCCAATCCCCTGCCATGCAGGAACCCACATCAAAGCAGGGCCATCCAGCCTCAAACCTCCAAAGAAGGTGACTCCATCACACTCCAAGGCAGCATATTCCACTGCCGGACAGCTCTGACCATCACAAAGTTCTTCCTGAGGTTTAGGTAGAATCTCTTTTCCTGTAGTTTGAGTCCATTGCTCCTTGTCCTAGTCTCTGGAGCAGTGCAAAAGAAGCCCACTACCTCTTCGACATGACATTCCTTCAAATATTTAAACATGGCTATCATGTCCCCTCTTAAACTTCTCTTCTGCAGACTAAACATACCCAGCTCCTTAAGCTGCTCCTCATAGGGCATGGTTTCCATTTTAGACTCAGTGAAATGTCTGTAATGATAAGGCTATGCAGACATAAATTGGGATAATATTCCACACACAGTGGACCACTACCAAGAAGGCTCTGTACCAGTCAAATTGTCCTCCAGCCAAATTGCCCACTTATGAATCCACAAGTAGGTTTATTTTGTTCATCCATTTATCTGTTCTTTGAGTCTGAGTTGGTTCCTCAGTTATTTCTGCTACCATAGTTTCCTTTTGCCTGAGCCCACTGGGAAATACAAGATTCATATGATTCCATGTGCCTGAGAGGTCACCCGGATGTGCATGTAGGCATCAAAGGTCAAACGATCGAAAACCAGGTAAGGCCAGTAAAATCCCCTGTCACGTAGCACCAGGAGACCTCAAGCTGTGCAAACCCACAGTAAACAAAGGGTCCTTTGCCCCTGAGAAGCCGACTTGAGGGGATTAGCGTGTTTGCCCCAAGTTGAGCAAAATCCAATCAGGCAAGGACCATTAACATGAAGTCACACCACAACCAATGCCGCCGAAGACCCTGAGACTTTGGCAACACCTTGTAATCTCATCACGCTAAGGAAGTTACCATTGTGGAGCTTCTTTCTCATTGCAACACCCATTGTTCTCCCTGGGAAGGGATTAGCCCTCCACGTACTTTTCCCCCTACAAATAGTCACAGTTTTGAGCGGTCCTTTGGATCACTCCCAGTCATCCCAGCAGACCGTTTCTCCATCCATTGAGTTATCCCCTCAGCCCTCTCTGTGCTGAGCCCCACTTCTCCACTGTTTTTCCTGGACCAAGAACTTCAGGAAAAGGTGCAATATTACCTCAGCTACAACCCCTTCAATATTCCCCTATCCAGTTTCCTCTCTTTTGATTCTTAATAGGTCTTGAGTGAGCGTGTGAGTGATTGCATTGGTGTGTGAGACTTTCATTCAATAAAATCATTTATTGGACATCTTTATTTGGTTTTTGGCTTGGCCTGACCCATAAAAGCTGGGTAAAAAGACCCCGCTAGGCTACCCTGCCTCTCACATTGCTATTGCTCATGCTCTGGCTAGTTTCCATTCCCCATTACGTGGAGCGCATTGAGGTATCCCCCAAGTGACCCCAGAAATCAGGGTAACAATTCTGCCCCTTCCTTTCCTCTCCCTCCTGCTGAGATAACTGAGTGCAAACTACTTTTGCACTTTGAACTCAGTTTGAAGCAACCAAAGCAAGCTAAGGACAAAGTGGGAAAGTGGGAGGAGAAGAGAGAAACTGGGACATTTTAAAAGCAGCCAAAAAAGTGGGTTGACAGAGGATTAATCAGGATTATCCCTGACAGATCAAGAGGGCTGGAGGATATGCTAATTGTGAATATCATCAGAACACTAATGCAAAAATCCCAAATATTACATGGGCTTTTTTGTAACATAGAAGTAAAATCTTGCTGGATCTGATGAAAGCCCTATCAAGCCAAATGTTCTGTTAGACTGTAGCCCATAGAAAATCTACAAGCAGGACAATAGGCTTACTGTTTATTATGATCATGATTATAAATTTCTCATTCAAGACAACATGCAAAAATTGAAAAAGATACAGTTTAAAGCAACCACACATACAGAACTGAAAATATGAAAATAATAGAAACATACATGGGTTCCATGGGGTAAATACATACTTGTCATGACAAGTAGCTATCTATAGCCCTATCATCCATGGATCTGACATCAGCAAGCAGCCAACTCCATTTGCTTACCTAGTATTGTGGAATCACTGCATTGGATGGTATTGCCCATGTGACTAATCCAGTGGTCAGTAGAGTTGGGCTCATTCATGCTACAGAAGTACAATAAAGTGATTCTACTTAAACTGCTATGATTCTATCCTATGGCATCCTGAGACTGGCAGTTTAGGGAGAGACGTCTAGACTTTTCAGCCCCAAAGTTCTAGTGTTCATCAAACTACAAACCTCAGGATTTCATAAGAAGAAACCATGACAGCTGAAAGTTGAATAAAAGCACTATAATTGCATAGTGTGGATAGTTCCCAGAAGAGTATAGCAGAAAACAACAGCAGATGTTTGCACAGTTTAAGTGTATTTCTTCTTTCATTCAGAACAAATATTTCATCTCATCAAAATCACTGGTTTCTACTGTTACCCCCAAACGTGGGTAACTCAGGGGTCCACCTGCGTTGTCACTGCCTCTGTGAAATGGTGGGGAATATTAGCTTGAAGAGAAAGCTTGCGAGGCAGTGGGAGGGGGTTAACCTTATGAGACCTTCTACATTTAATTCTACTGGTACTAGTGTAGGGAAAAAACAGCATGAGATCCAAAAGTAAGCTTATTTGTTTTATTGGGGAAATTGCAATCACACTTATGAGATCCAAGCAGTCTCACAGTTGCACAAGGCTAACTGAAGGAAAAGGGAGGAGGGTTTCGGACAGCAAGATTTTTAGGGAGAACTGGGTGATATTTACCAAGCCAGCAAAGAAGCAATGTGACTTAGATGCAAGCCTAAGGACAGTAAACAGGAATTGGAGCAGCAGAGTAGTGACCAGCTACTGCAAGTTGGTTGAAAACCATGGTTTAAATACTTTTTCTGCCTGGAGGACTAAGGTCCTAATGGTTCTCTGGCAGAGGAAACAATGGAGTCCAGAAATTGGACAATGGGATCCAGAATGAATTAATGGTCTTAGTGTTAGGTGACAAAGCACTAATGGTAGTCCTAATAGCTCTTTAATTGTCAGGCAGTTATGATGACAAAAGTGAAGTTTCCTGGTCACAAGAAGAGGGGCTAAGACAGTCAGCTGTCCTGTGGGAACATCTCGGATGCTATTGTCTCTTAAAGGTTGTCATTGAAGGCTAAATGTAAGTCCATTATTGCTGGAGTTTCCTGGTGATTTCTTGACGATGACCTGGCTATGCCTTGAGGTCCTTTGCAACCTAATTTTGCAATGCACATGTGTGGCCAACTTTTCCTCTCAGCCAGCATAGCCATGCAGCCATAGTATTGTGTAATTTATATTTATGCCAATTCATATTTACCAATTAATATATATATATATGCCAATTAAACCATATCAAAGTGTGGAGGTATATGTCCTACTAACACTACCTCCAAAAAAGGGGGGTTATTGTCAAATATTTGGTACATTTCTTGTTTTATGCTACAGAAATGTTTTATTTTTTCCTAAGCTCAGTTCCGCTATTTAAATGCTGCTGCAACGCTAAGTCCATGCTGTATGAAAGAATTCATTGTGTTGTTTTAATTTATTTTGTTGTTGTCATCGTTGTTGTTGTATGCCTTCAAGTTATTTCCAACTTATGACAACTCTAAGGTGAACCTATCACAGTGTTTTCTGCAGGCTGATAGTGTGTGATCAACCCAAGGTCACCGAGTGGATTTCCATGGCTAGGAGGAAATCAAACCCTGATCAAGGTCATAGTTCACTGCTCAAACCACTGCACTATGCTGGCTCTCACTTGTGAAATACCTACCGTACCTACCATCTATGAGAATCCATAGAGGGTTTTTTTTAGGGGGAAGGATGTATCATAGAAAAAAATTGAGAAGCAGCTTTACCTTTTTGGACCAATGCTTAAAACTGACTGCCTCAGTCAAGATCAAGATGCAGATTAGGAATCTTGTAATAATATTACACACCACTGACATTTCATTGTACCTAAATTTCTCCATTCACTGTCTTATCTCAAGATTCAAATCTCCTGGCATTTTCTTATCCTACCCCAATCACTTCCACCTCACTCAAGAAAGAGGTTTTCTTCAGTCTGTGTTAAAAACAGCATCCCTGACATTTTCTATGTTTCTTGTTTTCTTCAGCTGCCCTTTCTGCTCTTCTATTCCAAGTTGCTTCTCTTGCACAACTGGGAAAAAAATGGTGGATATGAAAGCACGAACATCTTTCATTATACCCAGGGATGGCACCAGAATCCAGCATCTTTGGGCAGCTACCACAGGTCCATACCCCAAACCCAGGCCCACCACCTTAACCTTCCTCCCTGACACACACCATAATTTTTTTCTGGTGCTCCAGTAGTACCACACAGTTGAGTGTAGCAGTCATTTTAAGCTTCTCACACCAACCCACTGACCCTAAACAGAGGGACCTTAACATGGTAGCTTGACCCAGAAACTCACTGCTGCTCAGAGCACTGGTGCTCAACATTTGTTCCTCTAGATTTTTTTGGACTTTAACTCTCAGAATCCCTAACCACATATCCTCTGATATTTCTTCAATCTCTCTTAACATGTGTGTGGCCAAGTCACATCAGAGTGTGGTCAGGGCCGCTAAAGTTTTAAATGTGGAAGAACAAACAAACAAGGAGATGTTGATTTTGCTTGAGCCTACTGGAAAGGGTCAAACTCTATCCCTTCTTCTCCTCTCCAGTCCTTTCCCATTGAGTTCACTGAGTACAAATTTTTGAAATTATTTTGCCCCAGTTGTAGTAAGAAAACGACAAAGGAAAAAGGTCAGAGGAGGAGAGAGAAACTCAGACATTTCAAAAGCAACTGAAACAGTGGGACAACACTGAAAATGTGGAGTTAATTGGGACTTTTCCGTCCATTTTGAGACAGTTATGGTGTATAGTCATAACATGTTCATGTTCAGACAGTACCTGAAAAGAATTATTGATATAAAAATGTCAACCTGCAGGCCAAGGTATACAGGAAAGTTGCCAGATGACTCAGGGAAGAGGTTACAAAAGTTACTTTTTTGAACTACAACTTCCAGAATCCTCTGCCAGCATGGCCACTGAGATTCTGAGAGTTTTAGGTCCCCCCAAATTAACTTTCTCAAGGTCTGGATCAGGAGTTCCAGAGACTGGAGGCCAACATACAGAAAGACTTATTCAGTGTTACGAGAAAGTAGTAGTCCCTGCCAAATTGGAACAGTTGACCGGTATGTGTCTACTGGACACGCCACGTGAGGTTTCTGAAGTCCAAAACCAGAACTTGGAAAAGTTATCAGAATTTCCCCTACTCTTCCCAGTCAGCATGGCCATCATGTATATGACCATGTGAAGTAAAACCCCCAAAATCTTGTGCCAAACACAACCTCTAAGACACCACAAGACTTGGGTAGTTTTGGGTGAAAGGTGGTAGCAAATGGAGAAGAGCAAAGAAATGCCCAACCTCTTTTTCTTTGTCTGTTCTTCTCTTTTCTGTCAGAGGAGACACTGTTGCTCCAGAATGATGACAGCCCAGCTATAAAAATAATTGAGTAATGTTAAAAATTAGAAATTAGAAAATTCACTCCCATGAGCACTAATTAATTAGCTGGGTTATCATTAGTTGACTCATTGTTTAAAATGAGTCAACTGTGAGTCAGTTCATTAAAAAATGAGTCAATGAGTTCAGCCAGACTATGACATTTACAGAGAATGGCACAGAGGTCGCCACTGTTGACTTTAGAGAAGCACATTTTGCTACTTGATCCTTCAAAGAGGCTCTTTTTGGCCTTTTAAAGTTGTCTTCCTCCAGTCTAGAATTTTTTTCCCCATATGGACAACAAAGCCCATAATATGCTTTTTGCAGAGTCTGACATGCCTGTCAACTGTCTGGTTGGGAAAGGCTGTCTTAAAGCCTAGGATCTCCTAAAATAATAATAATAATAATAATAATAATAATAATAATAATAATAATAATAATAATATAATTTATTTCTGTCCCACCTCTCCCCATGGATGGATCCATTTTACAACCACCTATTGACTAACACAAACAAAAACCAAGCACACAGAGGCCATCCATGAACACAACATATCTTAGTTAGGAGTCAAGATTTCCTTTTAGAGACCCCGAGGAGACAGCTGGCCTGTAGGAAAGTCTGTTTAGCCAATTCAAGGGCAGACTATTAAATAAAGGTGAAACCACAATAGCACCTTTGCTGTTTCTTGCCTGCTTCAGACTAGAGAGTATGCGCACTCAAGAGGAACAACAATAGCAAGATGATAAATAGATCAATGTCTATTACCAAGATACGTCCATGACATTTGGCTACCTGAGGTCAGACAGCAAATGGCATCCCAGCTCCAAACTAGGGTTGGTCCATATCAGAGGTGGGCAACTTTCCATGCCCTATGAGGAGTGGCTTAGGGAGCTGGGTATGTTTAGTCTGCGGGAGAGGAGGTTAAAAGGGGCCATGATAGCTATGTTTAAATATTTGAAGGGATGTCATGTCGAGGAGGGAGCGGGCTTGTTTTCCACTGCTCCAAAGACTAGGACAAGGAGCAATGGATTCAAACTGCAGGAAAAGAGATTCTATCTGAACCTTAGGAAGAACTTGCTGATGGTCAGAGCTGTTTGGCAGTGGAATATGCTGCCTTGGAGTGTATTGGAGTCCCCTTCTTTGGAGGTTTTTAAGCAGAGACTGGATGGTCAAGTTGGCAGTGCTTTGAGGTGGGTTCCTGTATGGCAGTGGGTTAGACTGGATGGCCCCTGTGGTCTCTTCCAACTCTATCAGTCTATGATTCTAACCCCAGAGGGGGAAAGGCCATTTTCTGGCCCTGTACAACTTTGGAAGTGTGACTGGAAGTGATGTCATGTCACTTCTGTTTTTTCTTATTTATTTATTTATTTAGCTTTTTTTATAGAATCATAGAATCATAGAAATGTAGAGTTGGAAGAGACCACAGGGGCCATCCAGTCCAACCCCCTGCCATGCAGAGAATCTTGAGGAGGTGGTTTCTGGGCAAAAGTCTGACATTTTTTTGTGATTTTGAGTCGTGAACTTTTGTATTGGGCATGAGTGCCTTTTAAAAAAGAGGCAGCATGAGGTAGTGCTTTGCGCATTGGACTGTGACCCCGGAGAGCAGGGTTGAATTCAAGATGATTTACAACAGGTTAAAGAAACATAGCTTTTTCAAAAAAAAAAATGTTGTTGTCGTATGTATTCAAGATGTTTCTGACTTACAACAACCCTTAAGGTTGAAAGTCACAAGTATAGGATGGGGGACGTGTGGCTGGATAGCGGTACGTGTGAAAAGGATCTAGGAGTCTTGGTAGACCACAAGCTGAACATGAGTCAGCAGTGTGACGCAGCAGCTAAGAAAGCCAATGCGATTCTTGATTGTATCAATAGGAGTATGATATCTAGATCGAGGGAGGTAATGGTACCACTCTATTCTGCATTGTTTAGGCCTCATTTGGAATACTGTGTCCAGTTCTGGGCACCTCAATTCAAGAAGGATGTCAACAAGCTGGAACGTATCCAGAGGAGGGTGACCAAAATGGTGAAGAGTCTGGAAGCCATGCCCTATGAGGAGCTGCTTAGGGAGCTTGGTATTTTCAGTCTGCGGAAGAGAAGGTTAAGAGGGGTCGTGATAGCCATGTTTAAATATATGAAGGGATGTCATGTTGAGGAGGGAGCAGGCTTGTTTTCTACCACTCCAGAGACTAGGACAAGGAGCAGTGGATTCAAGCTGCAGGAAAGGAGATTCCAACTGAACCTCAGGAAGAACTTCCTGATGGTCAGAGCTGTCTGGCAGTGGACTATGCTGCCTCAGAGTGTGGTAGAGTCTCCTTCTTTGGAGGTTTTTAGGCAGAGACTGAATGGCCATCTGTTGGGAATGCTTTGATGGGTGTTCCTGCGTAGCAGGGGGTTGGACTCGATGGCCCCTGGGGTCTCTTCCAATTCTGCGATTCTATGATTAAGGTGAACCTATCACAAGGTTTCTAGGCTGAGAGTGTGTGAGATGCACCCAAGATCATCCAGTAGGTTTCCATGGCTGAGCCAGCAATTGAAATCTGGTCTCCAGGGTCATAGGTCAATGCTCAGACACCACACCACACTGGCTCTCACCAGCTGGGTTAACGGAGTGCAAGCTACTTTTGCAATTTGTACTCAGTTTGTAGCAACTGAACCATTCTGGCTCATTATATCTGTATAGATAGACATAGATATATAGACATAGGTATAGGTATATACAAACACACTCACGCAGACACACATACACACCCCAAATAGAAAAGCTCATTCAAGTATCCATAAAATTAAAACCAGTTTAAAAAGATAGCTATTAAAATAAGAGAGAAAACACAAATATACCTTTTCCACATGAACCCGCCCTCCCCACCCCTGCATCTCTAAGCACCCTCCCTTTGTAACGGAGGTATACTGAGTGAAAAGACTGGAAACAGAAAGATTTAGATTTCCTTCCTTCCTTCCTTGAACTGCAACAATTACAATGAAGTGATAATGACCTGAAGAGGGCACATTAGCGTTTGTTCCATCACTGGCCCCATTAGATGTGGTTTTGGCCTAAGGAAAAGCTAGCGGCTGGATGTCATTTTAAGTGGGCTAAAACCTTGATAAACAATGCCCCCGTGGACATTCTTTCCATTAGATGACAGCCGGCATAAAATATAAAAGGCATTGTAAAAACAGTGCAAACTCTACCGCCCCTCCACCACTGCTTTCTTTCTTTTTGTCATAATAACTCTCTGCAGTGTATATATACCGCTTCTGAGGACTCAGCTCTGCCCCTGTAATGCCAAGCAAACACAAATCATGCACGGTATATACAAGATGATCAAGATGACAGCAATGCCAATTAGCTGTCTCCCTCCGCGAGGTGCAATGTGGTCTTGAATTGTTTTAAAGTATCTTAACTGGTTTTAATCTGTCTTCTTTTAACTTGTTCAATATGTTCTTTGCCTTTTGACAATGTGTGTATGTGTATAGCTATTTACATCATTTTAAACTGATCGAGTTGATTTTATTGTACGCCATCCCAAGGATTTTTCGATAGAGGGTGGAATATAAATATTTTAATAAGGAAGTAAATAAATATCGTCAGATCTGTGTTTCATACACAGATGGATTTGTGCCCCACTTTGCAACTATGGATGAAATCCTGGTCACCACCTGAGTAGCATAAAATTATGCCAGTGTTAAGTTATGTTGTTACATGGGATTGTGCCACTGTAAAAAACCTGCAGATACTGGCTGGACTCTGTGTCAATTGAAAATGGCTTATCTGCTCTTCCATAACGCCTGTAAAAGCCCACCTGATACAGTTGCCAGGCAAAATAAGGGACAGGGTTTCTGTCCCTTTAATAGTTGTTTAGGAGAGAATTTTGACAGATGATGCTTTTTATGCAAGCAATTCCCTCTTCTACACAGTGATGTAGGGACGGGGCAGGGGGAGAGTGGTGCACCCTGGGCGGCAGTTTTTTTGGGGATGCTGCCGCTCCTTGCCTGGCCCCTACCCGCCATCACCTCACTTCTACATTAAAGAGAAAGGAGGCCTGTCCCTTGTTTTATCTGCAGTCCTAATACCTACGTGCATCACAGTCAAGCTAGAACACTTCCTAGGCAAACCTGATAAGAAGACTACCCTCATACAACACCCTAACAAGCACAACTGCTTTTGCAGTTGCATTTATACCGGCACAAAGCACAAACAATATTCTGGCTTATATTCCTAAAAGGCCAAGATTGAAACCACTATACCACACTGGTTCTCATGCTTCCATTAATGCAGACTAAAATACCATTTGCTTTCTTTACTGCAGCATCAGACTTGTGGCTCATATTCACCTTCAACAGTAATCCCAAATCTTTTTTCTTTATAGTATAGCTGAGTCATGTATCCCCCATCCTATATCCATGCATTTGAGTTTTGTGGCCTAAATCCAGAATTCTGTGTTTGTCTGTATTGAATTTCATTTTATTAACTTCTTCCTTCCATCCCATCATCTTTGATTAAATGTTTGAAGTGTAGTGGTCCTAGGAGAGAACCCTGAGGCACTCCACTTAAGACCTCCTTCCAGTCTGAAGTGCAGCCATTGATGACAACTTTTTGACCATGGGCCTCAAACCAATTATGGTTGACAGCGTTCCCATCTATTCCCCATTTAAACAGTTTGCTCAACAAAATATTATGGGTGTCTTTCTCAAATGCTTTGCTGAAATCCAGATAAATGACATCCACAGCATTCCCACCATCTACTAAACAAGTGGTGTGACTGAAAAAAAATATGAGTTTGGCAGGATTTGTTCTTGACAAACCCACGATGGCTTCTTCTGAGCTCCTACAGTTACAGAGCTCTTACAGTAAAGGAGTTTACCTTCTGTTTGGGCAGAAGGTCTTCTCTTGTCATTCAAATCCACTGCTTTGTGTTCTAGTCTCTGGAGCAGCAAAAAAAACAAGTTCAGTCCATGTTCAGGGAAAAGCTGAAAGGTTCATCACCTTTACAGGCTCATGTGCAAGCACATGTGAAAAAGCCTTTTCAGAGGCTGTTCCCTGGCTGTGGAACTCCCTCTCATGGGAGGCTTTAGAGACTTTTTATTGAGACTTTTTTGTAGAGATGGGACAAATCCAGAATTTTCCAAATCCAAATCTGGATCCGAATCCTTGGAAGGTTCTGGGAATCCACAAGTCTCACAAAAATCAAATCTTTCAAATCCTTTTTTTAAAAAAGGGTTTTAAAAAGCAAGGGAAAGAAAGCACTTCTACTGAAAAGTGCTTTTGAAGCAGAAATTGACATCTTTGTTTAATGAAAAACAAATTAAAAAAATAGTTTTCAGTCCAGGAAAACATACCCATACTTCTTATTAAGAAGATACAAATGCAATTGAGATGTTGATCTACTACATGGAAGTACATAAGTCTCAAATCAAAAGTATAGAGATTATTACCTTGCAGAGGGAGGCAGTCAAAGGGACAGGCAGCCAGAGTGAACACTGGCAGCAGGAGTGAGCACAGGCAGCAGTCCCAGGCACAGGCAGGCTCTGGCATGCGCACGTGGCTTTAGAGTTTTGCGCCAATTTTTAAAAACGTGGGCGAGCTTAGGCCCTGGGGCACGCAAGGATGTGGGGACAGACAGCGTTGCCCACTCCTGCAGGCCCAGTCTGGGGTGCTCTACTCCCTAAGACCACGGAGTGTGTAGGGATGCAGCGATACCTGACCTTGCAAGCTCCTGTGGGCCCAATCCATTGTGGTCCGCTTGCTCAGCATCCACACCGGCATAGGCCCTCAGATGTGCAGGAAGCCAGCCATCGCCAGGCCTGCACACCCCTGTGGGGCTCGTCTGGAGCGCCTGTGCCAATGGAGGCCCCAGGACATGCAGGGAACCAGCTGTCGTCAGGCCTGCACATGCCTGCTGACACCAGATTTCAAAGATTCCATTCACTTATCTTGACACCTGAATTCGGATCCCCGAATCTCGAATCCTTGCCAAGGATTCGAGGATTTGAGGATTTGCGGATTTGGTTGGCCCATCCCTAGTTTTTTGCTTTTAATTGGACACTGCAAACATGTCTTTTAATGGGAGTTACCAGTGATATATTTAAGTCTTTTACTCTGAATCGCAAGTCAAGTCTCAAGTCTCTACTTTCAAGTCTTAAGTCCTTGAAGACACTTTCATGTCAAGTTTCAAGTCAAGTCTCAAGTCTGGGAGCCAACTTTATACCCCAACCTATACTCCAGAATTTTTGGACAGAGTTGAATAAAGTTACTTTTAACAATTTAAGCAGAGTTGGTCCTCCACATCTGTGATTTTGTTTTGGACATAGGGAATATGATCCTTCTTACTTCCCATTTTGGAACCTGGAGGATTTTTCAGAGGTGGGGAATAAGATCTTTCTTATACCCTATTACGGAGGCTTCAAAGGCTTTAGAGGGAAGGATCCTTTCTCTTCAAGCCTATTGCCTAACACATTTGCCCATGCTTTAGGCTTTAAATATATTGTCTTGACCAGTAGGCAAAAAGAGGTGGAAGCATTGTTCAAAGTCAAAAGGTTTCTGAAAGAATGTGTTATGTTACTGAACCAAGGGCAGCAAGTCAGTCACTAAAAATACACAAGTCTCAAGTTGAGTCAAGTCAGTGTGTCATTTATTGCCAAATCGAGTCTCGAAGCAACTTAAGTCTTACTTGAGTCTGAGTCAGTTGACTTGAGTCTATATCACTGGGAGTTACTGTAGCTTCGTCTTCACTGTTACGTTTTGAATGCTGCTAAACTGTTTTAAATTAGCGCTGTTTAGTTAACTATTTGTTCATAGTTTTACTTTTTTTAAAAATATGCTTGGTTTCTAATTATATTTTGTTTTAATTTATGTTGGGAACAACAGTAGGTCCCATTTTGGGAGAAAGGCAGGTGTAGGACTCATCAGAGGCACTGCATTGCCTGTTTCCAGCCCTCTGGCCTCAGGAAAGAAGGAGAAGTAGCTGCTGTTCTCAGTTAAAGCCTCTGTAGCAGAACAGGGCAAGGAAGTCAATAAAGGCCACTGCTTAATTCTGAAGAGAGAAGAGCTGGAAGGTGGAAGTTGTGAGATAGAAAGGCTATAGGCATCTCCTTTGGACTTTGGTTGCCAGGGAATGAAGGACTGTGAAGAAGGACTTGTTCAACAGCTTGACCAAGGTCTTTCTTGGTTACTTGAGTTGGGAGGAGACCTAAGAGATCTGTAAATCAAGAGGGATTTAGGGGAAGCTAGGAGATGAGCCTCTCAACAAAAGGGATACTCAGACAAGCTGTCAAGGTAAAGAGGGAAATTGGGGTGGCTGATGTGAAACACTATTTTGTGTCTTGGCAGATACCTGCTCTTTATTGATTTGCTTGTATTTTTGCTTGTTCTGTGGGACTCTAGCCTTCCTGATTTATCACTTCCTGGGCTCTTCATCCTGTAAACACTTACTAGGATCCTACCAAGCAAGGTCTATATCCTGTAGTCACTTGCCTGTGTACCATTGTAGCTCATTCTGCAGCTACTTTCACTGGTGCATTGTCCTTCCCCCTACCACCACCACTATTTAAGGACTCTAAACTTAGAATAAAGATCTTCTCCTGAACTGAGAGTCTCTGCAAGCTGGGGGATTTGAAGTATATCTTCCTATGGAAGATACAATCTCTGCTATGGAAGGAAGGAAGGAAGGAAGGAAGGAAGGAAGGAAGGAAGGAAGGAAGGAAGGAAGGAAGGAAGGAAGGACAATAAACACCAGGCTCAATTCTGGGACCTACATTCTTCCTTGTACGGAGACACCTAGTAAAGTCATCAATCCAAAGATATGTTGAAGGCTTCCAGATATGCCTGGCCTGGTGATGGAGCAACAAAGATGAGTTTGATTTCAGGACAGCCTACAAAACTGAAAGTATCAAACTACAATATTCCAAATAATATCCCTTATAACAGGAGTATTATCAATGAAAATGTCTGAATTCTTGAGTCCTTCAGAATTAGTTTTGTTTCTTTCTCTCTTTCAGTCTTGACACTATTAGTATTGATTTCTCAGCATTCACAGTAGGTCTCTTATATCTTTTTCTTCCCCCTCTTATTTTTTTTTAAGTCTGACCTTGTTGCTGTCCTTGTTGCTGATTTTTTCAGTAAAAGAAAATACATACAATTGTTCTGGTTTCCCCCCTTTCTTTCTTTCTTTCCTTTTTTTTTAAATGCACTTTAAGAAAATCAAAAGGATGTCATAAAAAACATGGAATGCGGGGAAAAAAACATGGTATGCAAGAATAAAAAGCCCAATTATACGCATACACCATTATGTTTCAGAGCTTGAATTTGCATACTGCATGAATAGGTTTGCAAAGGCTTCCAGAAGGTAAAGAAAAGAACAGAGAAACACTATGCCAAGGCCATCACCTGGAGATGGGGAAGAATATAGGAGCAAGACATTGTTCCTCAACATTGTGGCAGAGATTTCCAGTAGGACCAAATCTTTAACCCTTGTACACCAGGATGGGACCTTTATTTATTCATCCATCCATCCACTGTATTTCTTTCCCATCTCATATAATAAGATCACCAGGCAGTTTACAATATAATCCATTACAGCAATTTAATATGTAAGACAATACAAATGTACAACAGTAAACATATCTTGCACATTCTAGAAACATTAAGCTCTGCATAATTTTTAAAACTGGAATGAAAACAATATAAGATCATATATCTATACACACAGGGTTGAATTGCTAGGTCACAAAGGCTTATGTAAAATGGCAGGTTTTAATTTGGCACTGATATGAGATGAAAAAAAGGCACCAGTTGGGTCGCCAAAGGGAAAATATTCTACACCCAGGCAGCTACAGTTAAGGAAGACCTCCCATGTCCCTATACAATCTATAGGCCTTTCCACACTACACTGTCATAGTGCCATTATTCCACTTTCAACATCCTGTGGAATTCTGGGGTTTGTTGTTTACTAAGGCCAAAGAGCTCTCTGGCTGAGAATTCTAAATGCCCCTCCTTAAAACTGCAAACCCCAGGATTCCATAGAATGTTGAAAGTGGAATAATAGCACTATAACAGTGTAGTGCAGAAAGGTCCTTAGTCTTCCACTGATGGAACACGGGGGGGGGGCCTCCAGCAAATCCCAGTCCCCAGTGAGACAGACAGAGGAGGGAGGTGCTGTTTCAAATATCAATTGCTAAATCATTAAGGGCTTTAACTGTCAGAACCAGTAACTTGTATTCATACCAGAAAACAGTCAGTGCAATTCTTTAAGAACAGGTGTTATATGGTTTCTATGAGCAGTTCTTGTCACATTCCAGCTACTGCATTTTGCACTAGCTGCAACTTCCAAATCTTCAAGAGCAGCTCCATGTGAAATGCCTTGGAGTAGTCTAACTAGAAGGTTACCAGTACATGAGCTACAATGATCAGATTATACATATACAACATAAGTTGGCAGCCTTGTTGCTGGAACAGCAGACCCTTCCATTTCACAGATGAATACTGGCACACGCATAGACAAGCAACATCAGAGTGTGGTTGGGATAGCAAAAATTATTAATGAGGAAGAACACACAAGCTAGGAGAGGCTGCAGCAATTGCTTTTGCCTGAATCTACAAGGAAGGACAGGAAGAAATAAGTAAAGCAGGAACAATAAATCAGCAGGTAAAAACCCAAACTGGTCACATGTCTAGATATATTTCATAAATCAGTCAGCAGAGCGGCCTGACCACCAGGAATTGACCCAAATGGTAAAATACAGTGTCATACCCAAACCTTTTTAAGGACTTAACATCACCCTAGACCCTAGGGAGTGATTCAATCACATTTACAACAGGCAGCCTTCTCACATTGACCAGACAAGACCTTCCGAGACTGGCTAGCCAAAACATTCTTGGAGCCGCACTCCAGGTCACATCACCTCGTTCCTGCCATCCGCTTAGAAAAACCTTTTCTGCCACACCGCACTCACACTGACTGCCTCGACAGTCCCCTCCCAATGCCATCCAGGCTCCCCCCTCCCATTCCTCTGCCTTTTGCCTGAACATGTGTGCCTTCTTTCTCTGTGCCCAGGCAAAAGGCAAGTGAATGGGAGGAGGGTAGCCCTTCTAGCAGAGAAGGTGCACATTCCTCCCCACCCCCATTCTCTTGCCTTTTGCCCAGGTGTGTGGAAGGAAGGCAAAAGGCAAGGGGATGGGAGAGGGAGAATGGGAGGAAGGCATGCATACAGAGGAAGGCACGCTCAAGCCTTTTCCCCTGTTCTCTTGCCTTTTCCTCAGGCATGTTGTCTTCCTTTTCCATGTTTGTGCCCCCCCCGTTCTTTTGCCTTTTGTCCAGATGTGTGGAAAGAAGGGCATGCATGTGCTTTCTTCCCCTCATTCTCCCTTTCCTATTCCCCTGCCTTGTGCTTGTGTATGTGTGTGTGTGCTTTCCTTCTCCATATGAAGGAAGGCATGCTCACCCAGGCAAAAGACAAGGAAATGGGAAGAGGAAAAGTGGGGAGGGCAAGCAGGCACCTCACAAATAATCAAATTCATGAAGGTCAAACCCACAAATGTGAAGGGAGGACTGTATCTTACACTTCTCCCTTTTGAAATGCATTTTGTTAGCTTTGACCTAGCTCTCTAATTTGTTACCGTCATTTTCAATTCTGATCCTGTCCTCTGGAGGGATAGCTATCTCTCCTAATTTGGTGTCATGTGTTCAGGGACCATCATTCTACAAAAATATTATTTTTCTGTTTAGAAAAGGCTGTTTCCTGCACAGAAAAATGCTGTTTTCTGTGCTTTAAAAAGAAAGACTACATGCAAATTCTCTGCGGAGTAAGTCCCAAATTGTTGAGTTTGTTGAATGTCAGGGTTTTCTGATATTCAAGAAACACATTTTAACCATTTTTTAAATTTTTTTAAAATATTCTTTCCATCCCTACATTGAAGTCATGTGATAGGAGGAAGGATAGACTTGAATTCCTGAATGAACTTCCTGACACATTTTGTGTGGCAGGAAAGCAAAATGTGCAGAAGGTAATAGTTTGTGCAGTTGTTAACATGGATTTTAATCTGGAATAAGGTTATTGCTTTAAACAAACAAAAAGATAGAGAAATGGAAAGTTAAGGTGACTATTGTTGCCATTTCAATCTTCATAATAACATATTATTAGGGTAATAGTATATTATTGGGACCAACTACTTGCCTGCTCCATCTGTGATCAAGGAGGATACATAGATGGAAGTACATTCTAACTCCTTTGGTTCCAAGTGTGGGGCTGCACGCATGATTAGCTGCCCCAAAACCAAAGGCTGCATGGTTCACTGGCAGCAAGAAAGTCCAGATTTTCATCACTAGATTTTGTGATGACTTCTACCGTTATATCAATAGTGTCAATTTTGGCACAGTCTGCAATACCATCACACCTCACTGATAGTACCAATGTAGCTTCAGTCAGTGTCACTTTCTACTCTGTGCTGCATGGACATGCAAAATGCCCTCTGAATTAAAAGAAAACATTGTGGTACCAGTCCTTTGGCTTCTGGTACATTAGAAAGAAAGCTTAGAAGAAATCCTACCAAGGGGCTGCCATTACTCACATACACACCTTATGCATTTTCCATCTTAGGCCATTGCCTCATTCTGCCAAATGGTAGGGTCAACTCTGTGTATTGGGATGTCCAAAATGTCTGGTGTAGGACAGAGCTAGCTTGTAGAGCTCTGCAGCCATCTCCTACTTGTGGATAGAGACTCTCTGTTGCTCAAGAAGGACAGGCACCATTTTTTGGATCCCATAGAATCAACCTATTTCCATCCCATGAAGGGAAGTCCATTCCAGAAATCAGACTTGTCAGTTAAGCCCATGCTTACTTTCTATCAACCACCCACAAGACAAAGCATGCTAAATGCAAGCTACATAGGCAAGGAAAATCAATTTCCTTGACAAATGCTGGTACATTTTCTGGAATAAAAAATGTGCTAAATGCATCGTGTAGTTTGACCCTACAGCTGCACTGATTTCATGAGACAAATAATTACATATTCACCGATCCCACTGATGTCAACAGGAAGCTCAAAAACCTGACGTTAAACAAGGCCCTGCTTAAACATTATTTCTGTTGCTCGAAGATTATTGCTGTTCAATCATTCTTTCTCCCCACCCAATCTTAGGTTATCTATGCTAGCAAAGAATTTAAAGCCAACAACAAATTTGCAAGCTTCTTAAGGATACAGCCTGTGCTAATGTTTCCCCTCTGAACTTTGAATAGTTCGTCTGCTACCTAACCATAGTGGGCATTCTTTGCTGGCATTCTCTGGCCTTCCCTTTTCCAGCTCCTCTCAACAAGGAAAATGAGTTGGATGCTATAAATACTGAAGGCAATCCTTGGGAGATCGAAGGTGCATTCTTCAATAATTTCTCCAACATACTGGATAACAAATAAGGCTCTTTAGAAGGAAGGAATAGAGGAATAGATCCAGGGAGAAATGCTTCTTAAAAAGAAGGCAAGAAGTCAAGAACTGAGCATGTAATTGGCCCAAAAATCAAGGAATAACCGCTGGCCCAGTAGAATGTGGATTACAGTCTGGCAAGAATGTGGGACGGGCCCAAACATCTGGTGTCCAAGGTGCTACTGTACAGCTAAACTATAGCTAACATCTGTTCAATCAGCCTATGCCAAATTCCAGATGAAAAACATACACAGTAAATAAATGCATGTGGTGTATCATACAACACCAGGGAAATCATTTCCTCTCTTCCTCGTCCACCATTCCAATTGTGAACATACTTCAAATTTCAGTTCGACATATAAGTGCAATATAATTGGAAGTATAAGTGCAATCTGTATGGAACCTGTATAGCTGGGGTTTTCTGGGAGTTGCAGTTCAGAAAAACAACTTTTCCAAGCTGTTTCTATTTATAATTTGGCCCTTGCAGAAGCATAGGCTGAGAACCTCCGATTGCACCGTCCAGTTCTCCAGAGAAGATATGTTTGCTAGTTAACGGCTAGCTAGTGACCAGAAGAATTATTCAGGTAAATGAAGCTTCAGCTCCAACCCAGTCAATACGAACAAGAAACCCCTTTGTTTTGTTATTTTTAATGTGTTTTTTGATCAGACAAACCTTGGTTAAGAGTGGTAAAGGAGCGGGGAGACCCTAGGAGTACTTTCCTTTTTATAATAAACAAAAAAGACCATTGTTTAAGAACTAATCTCCTTACTTCAAGAAGCGTGGTGATCTAATGAACTTAAATAACATGACTCACAAACATTTATCCTTCATTAACAAAGGCATAAAGCAGAAGATTATGAAAAAAAAATTAGCCCTAACCTGCTGCTAAGCTTTATCCATCACCTCAGAAACCTACCGCATTCCTTTTTCATTTGCATAATGACTGGTTCAGAATTCTGGTCCTGAATTTGAAGGTTAGTTACGTTTCACGCAATTAATGGAAGAGAATTAACACAATGTCACTACAAAGCACTGTCTGAGAGGAACAGGAGAGTTTAATGAGGCCTTGTAAAGTAAAGTGGTCAGGTGTATGCATAACCACATTTCTCTAGAGGAAGGGTGAGCCATTTTCCAGCTGGCAGAGCAAGCTGGGAAGTGAGAGGCCTTTGGCCTGTATTGAGCCTGAGGGAACGGCAGACAAGACCTTACGGTCCAAAGGCTAGATTGCATGTTAAAGTTGCCATGCTCAAGCCGTGATATATTGTTCCCAGAGATGGAAAAGATTACCGTTTCAAACTACAGCTTCCCAAAATCCATAGCCAGCATGGAAAGTTATTTTTAGAGCTGTCAGATTGAAAACTAAAGATGGCGCCTGTCTCTTTATTGTCTGAGGTTGCACAACAAGCTGAAATTCCCTTGTTACCTTGCTGTACACCCCACTCCATGATAGGGCATAATTGACAATGAGTATTATTTAATTGACACAAAACATCAATCATACATTTATGGCTGAAAGGCTATGATGGCAAAAAGGACTGACTGGACACGTGCAAAATTAGGTCAGAGGGGACCTCAAAGCATGGCCAGGTCATAAGTTCACTGAGGCTTAGTCCAAGAAGATGGTCCTCTCAATGACCCAAGCCTAGAAAACGATAGCCACCAAAACTCCCAGACAAATCAACAATGACCAACATCCTGCAGCCTCCTTCTCGCTGAACTCCCCCTTTTGTTTCCTCACCTGCCCAGATATTAAGAAGCTATCACAACTCCCATCAATGCGTTGTCACCGAATGCTAAGGCCGTTAACCAGCTCCAGACTCCTTTGTTTGCTCAGCCAGAGAACCTTCCTCTTCAAGGCAGAAAAAGGGTATTAAAAACTCTTAACTCCAGCCCAGGAAATTTATGCAACACACAACCACTTGGGCATCACTCTGCACCCCACACTCTTGTTCTCCAGTGCTGCCCTCAAACTCTCACATTTGAGTCATTTCACCACATCTTTCTTCTCTTCAGGATTGGTAAATATCATTCACTTCATCCTAACTCCTTGCTATCCGATTTTTCCCTCCTTTCCTCTTGTTAGACTTGTACGGTTGTGAGACTGCTTGAATCTAGTGTGTGTTTGTGATTTTCCCCCAATAAAGCATTTTTTAAATCTCCAACTGGTATTTCTGCATGAGTACCGGTATATATAAGCAAAAAGATCTAGTGGTTACCCCCCGCATGCAGGCCTCCTGTGAGCTATACTTCCTCACCTTTTCACAGAGGCGTTGACATCACAGGAAGACCCTGAGTCACCCACCTTTTTGGGTAACACTCTGTTGTTGTTGTTGTTGTTGTTGTTGTTGTCATTGGGTTTGTTGTTGTTGTTGTTGTTGTTGTATGCCTTCAAGTCATTTCTGACTTATGACAACCCTAAGGAAAACCAATCATGGGGTTTTCTGGGGCTTAGAGTGTATGACACACCCAAGGTCAGCCAGTGGGTTTCCATGGCTGAGTGGGGAATCATTCCCAAGTCATGGTTGTAGTCTAATGCTAATCCATTGCACTATGCTGGTTCTCCTACACAGCCATTAAGAGTACAGCAGCCATCTCCAGTTTTCAGTCTGGCTTCCCTGATTTTAATTAGTCTAGTTTTAGTTTAGTTCCAAGACCCAAAAGTAGTTAGTTATGATGGTGGTTGCAGGTTTAAAAGTAAATCTTTACCTTTGTCTTAAAAGTAATAAAATGGTAACTTTTAGCTATTTTTTAGAAGAACATGTAAATGCTATAAACTGCTGTAGTATCAACCATCCTCTCATTCACCTTGCTATCGCTTGAAGGCACCAGCAGCAGTTGAACCATGACATAATCCTCCTTCATCATAGCATGATCCTTCTCCACCATTTAATGAGGCCACATCCTGTAACTATAAAACTAACTTTCAAAGTTAACATTAAACTGTTAAAGGAGTGATGTCATCCCCTCCATTATGCTCGAGTAATAATATAAGGTAGTTCTACCTTGGTTATTTGTGAAATAAATAAATTACAACTACCATTAATGGATAGACACTCCCACCTTTCTTTAGTGGAGGGATTGTGTGCTTCTGTGAATGGTTGTGAAAGCTGGACAGTGAAGAAAACTGATAGGAAACAAAATATACTGGTCTGAAATGTGGTGCTGTAGAAGAGTTCTGCAGATACTTTGAACTGCTAAAAAGACGAATGAACAGGTCCTAGAGCAAATCTCCCTGTCGTACTTTGGCCATATCATGAGAAGATATGACTCACTAGAAAAGACAATAATGCTTGGTTAGGTAGAAGGCAGTAGGAAAAAAGGAAGACCACATTACATATGGACAGACTCAATCAAGGAAGACACATCCCTGAATCTGCAAGACTTGAGCAAGATGGTTGATGCTAGGGTAACTTGGAGGTCTTCTTTGGTGCTTCTTTTAGGTCAGTCTAAGCTCTCACCTTTCACCACTTTACTCAGAGAAGAGGATAGTTCCTTTTTTGGTCAGAGTTAAGGTACAGTGCTTACATTGACCTACAGAAAAATTGTCCCAGGTTTTTTGGGTTGATTTTTTGACTAAAATTTGTAGACTTACATATGAGTATATGCAGTAACTGAGTGTAAAATATGAAACATAGCAGGAGGAGAGAGAAAATAGGACATTTTAAAAGCAGCTGAAAAAAGTGGGATGCCGGAGGATAAATCAGGACTGTCCCTGCCAAATTAGGAGAGTTGGACAGTATAAATATGGCATTTCCTACACAATTTCATGCCCCTCATTCTCTTGGACAATAATACTAGCAAACATGGAGACACTGGTTGTCAGCACAAAGAAGACAAATCTCTTTCAAGTGGCATAGTCATTATAGAGACTTAAAGAAGGAAAAAGAAAGAAAGAAAGAAAGAAAGAAAGAAAGAAAGAAAGAAAGAAAGAAAGAAAGAAAGAAAGAAAGAGAGAGATGGGTGGAGGAACATTATGTATTAGAACTTTAAAAGCATAATCATAACTGAAGAAGGAGATGGGTTTAGTGCTCTCTGGGGAGGAAGCAGAAGTAATAGTACAAAAATAAGCCAAGGAGGTTGCAGCTCAAGAGAAGGAAATATTCCATACTAGTGAAGTCTGCCACACCATGGTATAATTTCTTCTGGCAAGTCCTATTCCTCGAATAATGTCAAAGAAGACGGTGTATTATACAATAGGGTATAGTTTGGGATTGCCATTACTTCATAGGTGTTTCCAGGCTTAGATACACAACATTCACTGGAGTGGATTTTTCCAACAAATATAATTCATTTCAGCATTATTCCTGAGGCATCACTGTGAAATCAAGCTTTTCTTTCACATGCGTCAATGGCAAAAAATACTAATTCTTCATAGGAAGGCTGCAGAACTGCTGAATTCCAACTGAGGCCAGCAACAGAGACAAGAAACTGAAGTTGAGATCTAGCTTACCTAAGCAACATAGGAACCCTGTCTGGGCAGTATGTATAAAGAGGTAACTTCAACAGATGGTGGGGGGAGGTTTTTGGCATATGATCTGGCCCTTGATGTCACCCTCAAAGAACCCTTTAAAAAGTAGTATGAAGGTGCAAAACAAATGCCTCTCCACCAGATTTTGTTGGACTACAACTACCATTTTCCATCAGCACTAAGGGAAGAAGACAGAGGAGGTGCTCCATTACCTTCCATTAAGGCTGAGAGAGAGTGACTTGCTCAAAGTCACCCAGTGTGTTTCCATGGCTGAGCCGGAATTTGAACCCTGGTCTCCCAGAGTCTTAGTCCAACATTCAAACCACCACAGTGTGCCAGCTCCTAGAACATGACTGCACGCCAGCAAATGATGCTCTTGCAAGGAGCAGTGCTGTTTACTTTGCACTGGAGTGTGGCAAGACTGATTGCAATCATTTGGCAAAGAGTCTACAGCCTTGCACTATGGTTTGCATTGATTGAGTAAGCTCATCTAATGCAAAGTGGCTTTGGATCTAATCTTAGGAGCTGGAAATCTGTTCCTCCTTCCTCTAATTTCTCTCCTGCTCTGATCACATATTTCAGGAGCCCCTCTTGGTTTTGTTCCTAGCTAAGCCTTGTCACTTTGCTTCATCCCACTCTGCTTCCTTTACAGGAGCTCTAGAACCATGGGCAGAAGCATTGACCTTTCACTCTCAGGCCAGGGGGGGGAAATGGCATGCTATACACTGTATCCCTGGGCAGAACTCAAAATAAATTAGTCGGACAGCAGCTTCTTTCCATTCCCCCCCCCACACACCAACTTTTGCCAGCTGATTCACAGAGCAGAATATGCATAAACCCTTGAAAAGAGATGCTCATTAGCATTCTCTGCCGGAGGCAACATGCCACAATTTCATGAGACGCTGGGTCAGGGGAGAAAAAAAGAGTGGGGGAAATAGGCAAAATAATGGAAATCTTCACAGAGCAAGTCGACCCTCTTGGACAAATGATCCCTTTGTCTAGGATGGATGAACAGACCATTCTCTGCTTGGGAGAGTCATTAAAGTAGGACGGAAACAAAGCAAGATTCTATGTACTATTTTTACCCAAGCCAAGAATCAAAGCATGAGGACAAAGACAATTGCAAAATTCACAGGAACCACAAAATGTTGGGAATCCCAAAGGAAACTGGGCCTAGTCCATTAGAAGTTCTTCTGACAAAACGCTCAACTCTTAGAGGTCATGGAATCATAGGAAAGGGGCCTTTGGGGGTCATCAGGGCTGGGATCTACAACTACAGCATCACAAAGGTTTGTTTAAATATCTTTAGCAAAGAAGAGCTTGTCCCCACCACCCCAAGGCAGTGTGCCACCCAGCTCATAATGTTAGGAACTTCAACTTAACCTTTCCTTGGAATCTGCTTCTCTGCACATTTCCATCCATTGGTTTTAGTCCTGCCCTTTGGATAAGCAGAGTTCACCTCATTATCTGAATAATAATGATACCTGAATGATCCATGACTAAATGCATTCAGCTCTTTCAGTCTCATAGGACCATTGACCATGGTATCATTCTTAGCCACCTCTCTGGGATGGGAATTGGGAGCACTGTTCTGCAGTGGTTCTAGTCCTTCTTGAAAGGTCAAACTCAGAAGGCAGTTCTGCGGGATTCTTGCTCAACCCCATGGCCATTGGCTTGCAGGGCACCTCAGGGTTCAGTTTTGTCCCCCATGCTATTTAAAATCTACATGAAACCATTGGAAGAGATTATATGGAATTTTGGAGCTGGATGTCTCCAGTATGCTGATTATATCCAACTCCATATATCCAACTCTCTCTTTTCCATCCAAATCCAAGGAAGCTGGCTCTATGCTAAACCAGTGTCTGCTGTCAGTAATGTAGTAGATGAGAACAAACAGACTGAAACTTAATCCAAAAAGGACAGAGGTACTCCTGGTGAGTAAGGCAGATCAGGGAACAGGGATTCAGCCTGTGTTGGATGTGATTATGCTGCCTCTGAAATCTCAGATTCACAGTTTGGGCATGCTCCTGGAAGCGGGGTGAGCCTGGATGCTCAGATTTTGGCCCTGACCAGGCGTGTGTTTGCTCAGCTAAAACTGGAACACCATCTGCACTGTTCCTTGAGACATCAGATCTGGCTGCAGTGATACTTGTCTTGGTTACACCTCATTTGGACTACTGCAACATACACTACATGGGGCTGCCTTTGGGAACTGTTCAGAAACTTCAGGCAGATCCAAACTGCTCCATCCAGGTTGCTGATGGGGCAGGTCTTAGGGAACAGCCAACTGCCGATCTGTTTCTAAACCAAATTCAAAATGCTGGCTATGACTTTAAAGCTTTACATGACCTGGGTCCAGACTATTTGAGAAACCGTATCTCCCCATATGAGTCTGTCCACGCTCTAAGATCTATGAGGGAAAGCTTTCTCCCTGTCCCACCACCATCTCAGGCATGTCTGGTGAGGACACAAGACAGAGAGCCTTCTCAGTGGCTGCTCCCAAGTCGTAGAATTCCCTTCCCTGTGAGCTCCAGTTGTCCCCCCCCACCTTGTCTTTCTACTGGCAGGTAAAGACTTTTTTATTCAATGAGACATTTGATTCTTAGTACGTTGCAAAAGGCAGAGCTTTTAATCAGTGGTATAGGGCTTTTTGTTTGTTTGTTTCATTCTTTTTAAATACTTTTCTATATTATTTTTAATATAGTCCATTTCCATCCTAATCTGTCATAGTGCTATTATTCTATTTTCCACCTTCTATGAATCCTGGGTTTGCAGTTTTGGGAGGGACATTGAGAATTCTCAGTCAGAGAGCTCTTCAGCCTCAGTAAACTACAAACCCCATAATTCCACAGCATGTTGAAAGGGGAATAATAACACTATAACAATATAGTGCGGAAAGGCCCTTGATTTCTTTAACTTGTCTTTTTCACATCAAATTTAGTTTAATTGTGTTTTAACTTTTATGTTAATCTGTGTTTTTAGATGCTGTATGCCTGCTTGAATTCCATGATGGGAAAAAGCTGGACTATAAATTAAATAAATAAATAGATTTATACTGTATATGCATGACATAGGATCTTGGCCCCAATTTTCTGGTTACTGTTATAGCCATGTGTGCGGGATAGTTTGGTAAGAGGGTGATAAAACAAGTATGCATATCCCTCTCCTTAGAAGAGGAACAGTCATTATTCTACCTGCCTTGGCTGCATGTTTAGAACAGCATTTTTAAAAAAGAATCTGGATTTGTGAACAGGTAGAGTGTGCAGTGAGCCTCCATGTGAAACCTGGAACATGTACACCTCTCCCACTTCCTAATGGTAAGAGCAGTTCAACAGTGGCAAATTGGAACAGTGGTGGAATCTCCTTCTTTGGAGGTGTTTAAGCAAAGGCTGGATGGTCATCTGTCAGGAATGCTTTGATGGTGTATTCCTGCATGGCAGAGGCTTGAACTGGATGGCCCTTGTGGTCTCCTCCAGCCCTGTGATTCTATGATTGTATGATCTGGTGATCCCTACTTCCTCTCATCCATGCAAAATGCATAAAAGATTCCCTTAACCAGCCTCCCCCTTCACCAGGCTCTCCACCCTGCTTCCATATCAAGTAGACTTGATGCTATAAAATCGTTTTTGTTCATGGACCACTGAACACTGGCTTGTCAGTATTCAAATTACTACTAGGGCTGTTTAGTACCTGTCTAATTAAAACTGAACTTACTCCTGATGCCTCCAATGCTTCAGCAAATTAAAGCCTAATAGGGAAAGTGATATATCACTTAGATGAGAAGAAAAATTGAATAACTATTAAAAAACCTGCTTTCTATCTCTTTCCCTCCCCTCTGATTTCCAAGAATGCAGGCTGAGAGGATAGCATCATTTATCGCAGACAAAATTATATACACCACTGTAGTTTGGGGCAAAGTTTCATCAACAGTGGGGGGGGGAGAAAGATATAGATAATGGTAGTAATCTGGGATGGCTCAGCATAGCATAGTAGGTTCCCATACACTAGCAGAGCGTATAGCGCCACTGAACAGCCTCTGAAGCTCCCAGCATAGCCATTCCCTGCAGGATCACAGAAGCATCTGATTCCATCTCCACAGCCAGATGTGAAATGATTGCATCAGTGCTGAGACCTCTGGAGGACCCCAATGGCTCTCAGCACTGATGTCATCATTTTGTGCCTGACTGCAAGGACATGGCCAGATGCTTTTCTGATTCTGCCTGCTCCCCACAAAGTATGGGATAGGCTGCTTAGGAGTTTCTGAGGATGATCGGTAAGTCAGGGGGAGGGACTTTGGGCACTGCAGGGGGAGGAAGGGAATATCAACACACACCCCAGCATTCGGAAAAGGACATATGCTCGCCTAAGGAAAACGTACTTACACATGTCCCTAAACTTACTTGACATGTCACTAAACAGAGGCTCTTTTTGCGATAGCACGTTGCTCCATTACAATCTCAGCATTGCCATTTCTGTGATGGTGTCAGGTCAGAAACGTTCTCTACTGCACATTTTCGACTTAAGTAGATGAATAGCTTTATTGTCACAGATGTTCCCTCCGCATTACAGAGTCATTGGCGAGACCTTTATCCTGCCTTGTCCCTGCTCCATAGCTCCTGATTGGTCTTGATTGTTTTTTGTAAGTTATACTAGTGCAGCCACAGTGTAATCTAATGAAACACCAGTACACTATTGCATTTTTGCCCTATAATGCTAAAAAATGTATTTTTAAAAAATATAAAAAATGTAACTCAAAGAAGAACTTTAAAATAAACACAGAGAGGTGATAGATTCCAGACTTGCCATGCCATGGGAGTTGCTGAGGGAGGGACAACCTGGGCACACTCACACCCCACTCACTGATGGATCTAGGACAACAGGAAGTGCTATCAAGCACTATTGAGGAACTGCACTGACTCAGCTGATGGGATTGTAGTGCTAAAGGAGGCTCTTAATGGATTTTTTTCTGGAAATGAAATAGGACTGATTTGCAATACTTGGAAATGTGACAGCAGCTGGTTAGCAACAAGACCATGCGGCAGCATGGGTCCTGGACTGGGAACAACCTGTTGCTGTGATGGGATGACAACGATGTGCGGAGACAACCTTCCTTACACATGCTCTTAATTGGACATCAGCCACTATGGGGAAAATTAAAATTTCAACAGTATTGGTCCCTGTTATTTACTACAAAAGTTATGGAACTATCTATTCCTGGAAGCTATTCTCTTTCAGCTTAACCTACCTCATTGTGTTGCTGTGAGAATAAAATGGGGGAAGTGGACCACATTCAATGCCTTGAATTACTTAGAAGAAGGATTAGATATAAATGCAATATATAAATAAATAGCAAAATACATCAGAGCAGCTAAAAATAGCTTATCACAGATACAACTGGATAAGTGTAATAAAAGTATTTGTTAATCTAAAATCTTAAATAATTTGTTGTTGCTGTCAAGCTGCTTCATTTCCGTGGAAGCTAGGGACATGTGCCTAAATGTGGTTAAGGCCTGTATTCTGTTGCTGGTCCTTACTAGAGAATACCCATTTACTGAGTGGGATTTACTTAGATGTTGACCCACCATTCAACAATTGATTAATAGGTCTACTCTAGTTGGGACTAACCGTGAGGATGCCAGCCTAAGATTACCATTCTGTGCACAATAAAAACAATAAATAACATTATCAACATAAAACTCAAAAAGGCAAGTAGAACAAAACATAGCATATCAGCTAATTTAAACTCCTAGGCAATCAAAACAGTTGGAGCTGCTAAGGAAAATATTATAACTTTGCCACCAGTCATACCATCATGAGGATTTAAGGTTATGGATGGGTTTGTAATTAACAATACAGTCAGCCCGCCACAATTGCGAGGTTTCACTTCTGAAAATTTGATTATTCACAGATTATTTGCTGTCACCTTTGCTTCCTCCCTGTGCTATTTTTGATAAGGACTGCAAGCCTTTTGAGACTGAGAAACTATGAAGGAGGCTTGTAAGTCCCTATTAAAAATGGTGTGGGGCAGCAGTGGAGGTCGCAGCGAGCCCCCCCCCATCCTTCCACTTCTGCCTTGTGAAGGAACCCTGATGCCTCAAAGTAATCCATGGTGGGTTGAATATGGTGATCATACTTTTTTGTGTGTTAGATATCGTTTGGGAGCGGCTAGAGTTACTCACTTTTTTTCACTTTCATGGGGGTCCTGTGCCCCTAGCCCTAGAGAATGTGGAGGGATGACTGTCTTTTCAAAAACTCTTCACTGAAATTCTGAGGTTTCTGAAATAGAATTTGTTTCTACTTCTGAAGGAGAAAGCTTGAGAAGCCTTCAAAGCTCCTTTTCTTCAGAATAAATTCTGAATTTTGTACAGAATGCATGTAAACACATAGCTTAGAGAGCCAACGGAGTGTAGTGGTTTGTGTGTTGGACTATGATCCTGGAGACCAGGGTTTGATTTCCTGCTTGGCCATGGAAATCCACTGGGTGATCTTGAGCAGGTCACAATCTCTCAGCTCCAAAAAATCCCATGATAGGTCCACCTTAGGGTCACCATAAGTCAGAAGTGACTTGAAGACACACAACAGAGCAAACACATAGCTTGTGTTCTTTGGATCCCTCACCACTACCACCATAGTATTGCCAAAGTATACACATGTACTGATCAAACACTGGGGGTGGAAGGAGCCATACTGAGGTGATGGTATATACATACTGAAATTCTGTTGATTAGTCCCAGTCAGAATAGACCTATTGAATCAATTGTTGAATGGTGAGTCAACACATAGGGAAATCCTATAGATTCAATGGCTTTACTGTAGATTGGACTAACAGTAGGAGTGAAGGTAAAGTTGTACCAAGAGTCATCTTCTGTCATTCTACCATTCTACCATTCTGTAATTCTACCATTATCCCTCACCATTATCCCTCTAACATTCTGTAATTCTACCATTATCCCTCACCACTGGCTACATTAACCAGGGCAGCTGAGAGTTTCAAGCCAACAGCATTGGAGGGATGATGTATGGTCTTGACTCCTGCTTCTGTTTCCAAACAGCAATAAAATATTTCATTTGGTTCACCTCCACTGGTGACCAAACTACAGTTCTTGCCTTCTACTTTCTAGTTCCCAACCTTCCAAGAATTCCTTGCAACATGTAATGAAATTTATGAAAGTCTGCCTCTGTGAAGTTCCTTGCCACAAGGCTCCTCTCTCTAGACTCTTTTCCTTGTCATATTTTTATTGAGACAGACATTTATGGATTGTGGTTTAGTGGTTTGAGTGATGGACAAGGATCACAAGAGACCTGTCTGAATCCCCCACTCAACCATGGAAATTCACAGGATGACCTTGGACTACTCACACCATCACAGCCTCAAAAGAAGGCAATGGCAAACCGTCTCTGAAAAAATCTTGCTAAGAAAACCCTAGGATAGGGTTGCAATAAGTCAGAGTTGACTTGAAGAGACAAAAGAACAAGAAATGGGGAGGTTAACCAAGAGTGTAAAAGGTCTTCTTTTGAAGAAAAAAAAATAGATGGGTATATTGCATGTTTATTTCTGTTGATATAGCATTGAAATGATTTGATACTGTAATAACTTGGGGGTATTTTAATATGAGTGGAAGAGAGTTCCATGAATACCATGGACTGCCAGAAAGACAAATAAATGTGTCCTAGGTTAAATCAAACCTGAACTCTCCCCAGAAACCATGATTAACTGAGATTGTCATACTTTGGATGTATTGTGAGAAGATATGACTTACTAGAAAAGTCAATAATGCTTGGTGATGTAGAAGGCAGTAGGAGAAGAAGACCACATTACAGTGGGATAGATTCAATCAAGGAAGCCAAAGCCCTGTGTTCACAAGATCTGAGCAGCCCTGCTGATGATAGGGTGACTTGGAGATCTCTCATTTATATAGTCACCATAAGTCAAAGTCAACTTTATGGCAATTAACAACAAACTTTCACAAGATAGCTAATTGGTTTAAACGTTGTTATTATCAGGTTTTCAATTGTATCTGGCCCTTAAATGTGTTGCAGGCTGCCTTGGGTTCCCCATCTGAAGACAGCATTACCCCCAAAGGTGGGTGACACAGGGGTCCACCCACAATGCCAATGCCTCCATGAAAAGATGGGGAATTATAGATCAAAAAGGGAGGCCTGCAAGAGGGGTTAATTTCAGGATCTTTTCACCATTATGTACCGGTATTAATGCAGAGACATCAGTTGAAGATTAAAGTAATGTTTTATTGGAGGAAAATCACAAACACACACAAGATTCAAGCAGTCTCACAACCATACAAGGCTAACTGAAGGAAGGGAAGAAAAATTGGATAGTGAGGAATTAGAATGAAGTGGGTGATATTCTGAAGAGAAGAAAGTTGCAGCAAAATGGCTCAAACATGAGAGTTTGAGGGAAGCTCAGGACATGAGAATCAGGGAGCAAACAGAAGATGTAACATGCCTATGTGTGTCCAAGGTGCCAAAAATTGTCTGGTTAGGAGCCTGCATTTAAATACCCTTTTTCTGCCCTGGAGGGAAAGATCTTAATGGCTCTCTGGGCAAGCAAATAAAGGGATTCAAAGCTGGCTAATGATCTTAGCATTATTTGATCAAAACATTTGATGGGAGTTGTGATAGCTTCTTAATGTCTGGGCAGCTGAGGAAACAAGGGGGAAGTTTTTGCAGGAAGGAGGTTACAGGACATTGGTGATTGTTGCTTTGTCTGGCAGTATCAGTGGCTATTGTTTTCTAGGTTTGGGCCATTTAGAGGATTGTCTTCACCACCTAATCCTCAGTGAACTTATGACTTGGCCATGCTTTGAGGTCCCTTCTGACCTAATTTTGTACATGCACAGCCAGTCTTTTTGCCGTCATGGCTTTTCTGCCATAAATGTATGATTCATATATGTTCCAAGTAAATAATGTTCATTGCCAACTATATCATATCATGGCATGGTAACAAAAAGTGGAATATAAATAAAATAAGTAAGTAAATATGTACACGTTACCTTTTTCTTCCAAAATCAGTTTTCAGGCCTAATTGTTATATGTTTAGAGTTCACCTTGCCAATTCCTCTAGGGCAAAAGAGGATGAAACAAAATAAAAACACAAAATAAGTATCATCCTAATGGGATTGTGATCACCCTTTTTGAGAGAGAGGCAGGGAAGAGATGGTTGGAAGAACTTTGACTGGGAGCCAAGAGCTTTATGTAAGGCGCAAACCCATCATGGGCACTGTTTGATCCAGAAGTTCCACAATGTTATGTTGCATTTAGTCCACTCAATTGCCCATGTTATGGCCTACTTTGTTGTTTTCCTTGTGATGATTTTTCCATCCTTGAAATGCCTTTTGACAGCAGCATGTGAGCAGGGCTTGCGGTGGTAAATCAGTTTGCGCTTTAATTGTGTGAAGAATTGGAAACAACAGCCCAGTGTTGCCGCTTATCCAGCAGGGTTATTTGCTGCCCCTGAGACACAGCTTTCAGGAACCTAAACAAACATCTCCTTTTGTCTAACAGTTCTTCTGTCCTGGTGACAGATGAATCACAAGACACTGGGAGCTGAACCAAAACAAGAACAATAAAGCCCCACCATGGCCAAAATTCCGGTCATATGATGCTTGTCTTTGCACAAATCGGTCATGTGGTATATATCCTGAAGCAAAATGGAAACAGCTGAGGTCTGAACTACCTTCAGATCTTTCTGAGATGGTTGGTGGTGAGTGGGCAAACTCAGATGCTTCAGCAAATCTTTGAAAATTAATAGGAGGCTTCCTAGGAAACTCTGTATTCAGTGGAACCCCATCACACCACAAAGAATTTGGTGGCAGATTATCAGAGATTCATGGTTTGTGTAGACCAAACCTAAGGAGACTCTTTTGTTGTCCTGTTTCAACCAACATTTCCCTGAAGCTACAGATTTGAACATATTTGGTATCCTGCATGGTAACAGCAGCCATGTACCTGTTGAGGTGTGAAGGTTATGCCTTCATACAAATACTTGGTTACTTCACACTTTTCTTAAAATTGGATTCCTATACGTCTTTTCTGCAATATGACATATAAAATGGTTTATACATGATTAAAGTTTCAGAAGCTTGCAGCCAGTAATCTACCCTTGCTTGGTTACCACTTCTGCGTTGTTGTGGTGGTGTGGATGTAAAACAGAACTTAGAAACATTACTTTTATTATACTGTCAGTCCCAGAATCCCCTGCATTCTGGGGATTAAAAGAAATTTTTGAAACTCTGGTGTGTTAAGAGGTGTGTATATGATGTCCCTGTGTGTCTCTATAAACATTCATATTGTCATGTACATATGTTACAAAACTCAGAAAAGTTACATTGACTGCAAAACCCAGAATCCTTGAGCCAGCTTGGTCATGCTGAATGGAGGATTTTGTAGTCTGAAAAGCAAATTTTCCAACCTCTAGTGTGTTAACGAGATGGGAACCTACACATGTACAATTTCCATAATCAGAACATACTTTCTGCTTGAAAAGTGGAGAGGGCTGTTAGTGGCTCAGTCAGCTTCTATTCTATCTCCTGTCCCATATCTTTGACTTCAAGATGAAGAAAAATAACAGGAGATGATAGTATATTGATTTATTTCCAGTCCAGAAATATATTTCTCCCTGTGATCACTCTAGTGAGTGGTTCTGTGGTTTCCCTAACACTTCTGAGCCAACGGGCTATGAACTTTCGCATCTTTCCTCAGATGCCGACATCCACGTTTCTTGCTCTCTGTATAGATAGTCTGTGTTTCCATTCATTTCCCTGCAGGAACAAATGTAGTTGCAATTGGTTCCCACCAGGGAATGAATAGAGAGATAAAGAAAAATTGCCACCACTTTAGATACCCAAGAGAAAAGAATCTGAACACCACCCGAGACACCTTCTCTCTTTTTGACTGATGACATGATAGCATATCAACCTTTCCATTCTTCTCTGCTTTTGGTTCAACAGGGAAAAAACATGGCAATTGCAGGTCTTCTCTGTGTGTGCATGTATGTGTGCCTTCAAGTTGCCTGTGAATTTATGGCAACTCCATGAATTTCATACAGTAGTCTTAGGTAAGAAATACTCAGAAGCGGTTTCTCTCTGGAGGCTAGTAAAAGGTGTCTCAAAATCGTTGCGTTGTGGCCATTAAAGTGCTGGACCTCAAATGCTTAGATAGCTATAAACACTGGGCCAGTTATCAGCATTGGAAAAGAAGATAATACTTGATAATGCTTGATAAAGTGGCAGACAGTAAGAAAAGTGGGAGACCACACTAAAGTTTGCAATACCTGAGCAGGGAAGCTGATGACCAAGGATTAAAGACATTTCATTCATAAGGTTGCAATAAGTCAAAGTCAATGTGACAACAAAACAAATTGGGACCATCCTTGTGTCTCAACCTCTTCCAGCATTCATCGATTACATCAAGACCTGCCTTTCCAGAGCTCAGAAAATTTTCTTTTTTGAACTCCAGTTCCCAGAAACCCTCCACACAACCAAGCCAGTAACTTTTCAAGTCCTGCCTTTAATTGTCCTACTATTAGGCAAAGTGAGGTAGTGCAACAGACCAACGATTTAGCTTGTAATGAGAAGATAGTAAAAATTCCAGAAGAAACCAGAAATATGTAGCAAAATCTGATGTGCAGGAAAGAGAGAGTCTTAGAATGTATTTTGAAAATGGTTTATTCCACAAATCATCCCAATGAGCAGCTGGCTTCCCTTTCTACTTTAGAGTTCAGGTTTTTGCACACATGCTCAGGTTCCTTTCTGCTGCCACGTGTTAATGGTTAGAAAAGCCTTGCTAACACAGAGGGAAACAAAAAAATAAATCTACAGAAGTACACTGCTTTGCCTTCTACATTGAAAACATTTAAGTTCCACAAGTTTTGGAGATATACTTTTTGGAATCTCTTCACACTCAACTTCAGATTAGTTAGTCCCCACTAAAACTAGGCTCATAGACTTAATTGTTGAATGGTGAGTCAACACATTGGTAAACCCCATTGAGTCAATAAGTCTACCCTAGTTGGAACCAATGATAGGATTCAGACTAGAAAGTGTTGTTTTATATGAATGTCACTTAAGTTACATTAATATATTATTTCTAAATAACTGTGTTTTACATGTGGGTTAATGTGAGATGCATGTGCAAATGTAGTGTTTATATCTCTTTAATCTCTGCCTTGCTTATAATTATTGATGCATATGTTCCCCTCTTTTCTTCTTTTAACATTTGCTGAAAAGGGCCATGGAAACCTTGGCCAAAACCCATTGGACTTATTTGTGGAGTTAACCTCTTTTTTAATATCTCCTGAGACTCTGCTTCTCCTTCTCTCAGTTAGAATCATAGAATCATAGAAATGTAGAGTTGGAAGAGACCCCAGGGGCCATCCAGTCCAACCCCTTGCCATGCAGGAACACCCTCAAAGCACTCCCAACAGATGGCCATCAAGCCTCTGCTTAAAAACCTCCAAGGAAGGAGACTCCACTACACTCTGAGGCAGCAGATTAGGCTGCACCATTTCTCAAGTAATATCTCAGTAGGAAACTCATAATGGAACCTTGTTGCTGAAGCACATACAGTTAGGAACACATCCTACTTAGCAATAGCAATAGCATGTATATTTCTATATCGCTTATCAGCTAAGTGTTCTCTAAGCGGTTTACAATGTGTTAGCTAATTGCGCCCAAAAAGCTGGGTACTCATTTTACTGACCTGCGAAAGGATGGAAGGCTGAGTCAACCTGGAGCCTGGCAAGATGGAACTCACAACCTTGTGGCTGCAATAGTGGCATTTAACCACTGTGCCACCAGGGCTCCTTATTTACTTAGAGTCTGGATGTAAGCATGTTAAGAAAAGCACAAGCATACTCTTAGAAAAATGGTGGAACCATTTGCACAGACATGTTCTGGTTACTGCCCTTCCACTGGGAAGAAGAAAGTGCAACCATGGGTGTAATCAGAGTTACACCATTGCACATACACGACCAGATTCCAACTTATTGGTACAGAAAGAGGTTCTTGAGGGTTGTTTACCTCAGATGCTGAAATAATGTGCCTGGATTTAAACAATACACACTTTGATAGTAGTGCTATATCCCAGACAGTGAAATTATTTGAACCAGATTTGCTCTAACCTACTGCATGGGAGCCACTTTTATATTATGTACCTTCAAGTCATTTCCAACTTAGGGCAACCCTAAGACAAAGCTATCACACAGTTTTCTTGGCAAGATTGGTTCAGAGGAGGTCTGCCTCTGCCTTTCTCTGAGGCTGAGAGTGGCTTGCCCAAGGTCACCCAGTGACTTTCCATGTTGAACTCTGATCTCTCCAGGTCCTAGTCCAACATCAAAAACCACTACACTACACTAGCTCCAC